>OZ005648.1:370661524-371004024 GCA_963930645.1 Salticus scenicus
GAAGTCAAAAGGTTGGTATGGTATCTGTTAATGTGTATCGGCACCTATTAGTGTGATAGCCCGTTAGTTCATGTACACGATATTAATATCTCAAGAACAAATGATTGCAGAGAGATCGGACCAGTTTTAAAATATCACTTTCGATATTGATAAGAATCTTATTGAGAGATTTGCAACATTCTAATTTAAAAACTTCGTAAGTTATTCGAAATTTATAATTTTTAGCATGATAGAGAATAGAGCATTTTTTACATTTTCAGTTTAACGTTTTGTTAGCACGTCAGTAAAGAATGCTTCTCAATAATCAGTAGCGGTGAGGTGAAAAAAAATTACAAAATTTTAAACTCATGGAAAAATTTTGTGAATTTTGTATTTCAGGAATCAATGTATGGAATTCAACCAAACTTGTTACAATATTAGATCTTGCCCTAAATTGGAGTTTATTTGAATTTCATTTGGGGTATATCGTCCGATAGATTGCGGTGCTATGCAATGAAACCCTCCATTTATGGGACAGCTATATCTCAGCTTCTATAGTGTACAAATGCATTAAACTTGATATATTGGCTTATATCATCATAACCTCTGCTAATACAATTTGGATGTATACATTGTCCAACAGGTGGCGTTGCTAATCTGCAATTTAATCATTTTAACGGAAAGGAAATATTTTAACTCTTGTGATTTAACAATAAATTTTCTGATACACTGAAGTTATAAGTGAAATCGATTTTATGTAAAGCGTTACTGGTCCATTTTGGATGCACATCGGCCAACAGGTGTCGTGGCTATTTTGCAATTTAATCTCATAACGGAAACGAAAAATCTCAACTTCTGTGATTTATAAATATTGTAAATTTGGTAAGTGAAATTAATATTACGTAAAACTCTACATATTGCCTTTGGGTGCATATCGGACGACAGGTGGCACTGCCACGTTCCAATATTTTCCATTCACAGAAAGGCTATCTATCAGCTTCTGTAATATATATACTCACCAAACCTTCTGCGTGACATACATTTGATATATATTATTGATTCAATTTGGCTGTATAACGAGTAATAGTTAAACAGGTTTTTTTTATTATTATTATTCATAGGACATTGTTTTTTCCCCTAGGAATAAGTATACATCATCCCTGGAGGATGGGGGAGGGGTGGATAAAAATTTTCACTATGATTATCTTTCAAAAGAATTCGATATCACCTTTAAAACGAATAATTGAAACATCGTTTTCTGATGATTTAAAACAAATTTACCGTTTTTTTTTTTTCATTTGTAATAATAATAATAATAAACCCTTAGAAAAATACATTTTCTAAGATCTTCTATACAGCATAAAAATGATTGTCTTCTGTCATGAAAATCTATGCATTCCCCAGACCCAGAGTTTAGATACAAAAAACTAATCACGGATGTTATTGAATACGTAATATAGTGCTTTACCCGAGTTTCAAAGAAAATCACGGGAAAACTCCGAAAACCTAAGTCGACGAGCGTGACCAGGAATCGAAACCAACACTTCCCGTCTGCAAGGTTCGAGAGTAGAACCTCGCGGTCTCTAATACTCATCGGGAAGTTACAGAAATGAGTTTTTTTCTTCTTTTCTTTAAGCATAATTTTAAACTTTTATTATATTTTATTTATGATTCTATTTAAGTTTAAATGTTACTGATAAATTATCAATATTGATAATGTTGTTAAATCATTACTCTGTTTGATTGTTCTTATTTTATTTTATTTATTTTCACTGAATATTTTGTTCAATACTGAAATATACACTAAAACAAAATATGCTTTTCCGTTTAATTCTAGATTTTAAAATGGAAAAATAAAGTGATCTCATAAGTTTTTAAAATACTTTATAAAAATTTAAATAATTATTTAACTCCATTCCATTTTTCCTTAAAATATTGACTATATGTTTCCTAAATCTATAAATGCTTAATAAATTTCTGTTTCATATGTTGAACTTTGAAACATGATTACTGCGGATGCAGGAAGGGAGAGCAGATGTTAACATCGACATCTGTGGATTGCATTTATTTAATTTTCGCTGACCGTGCAACTGCAAAGTCAAACGCCAGGCGCCAGGTCTTGAGAAAGTCGTGTCGTTATGTGAGGCGGTAATTTTAAAACATGTAATCTGATTTATTCAGTTTTAGCGTTATAATGACTAGGATAAGCTTTAGAAAAGGTAAAAATGTAATATTTTTAACCTGTAATATTCTCTATGTTCTATTTATTAAAGTCTTATTTTAATATCAATTAAACAATCATTTTCATATCTGCGTAAGTTCTTAAGCCTAACTTTCGATACTAGAAAGCAGCGTTGAATCGCAGAAAAAACTGCTTCTGTTACAGAAAACCGCTTAGAAATTATGGATTCATTTGTTAAAATAACTATTTTCGTTATTATGTTTCTGGAATGAAGTATGAAGAAGTCATAAAAATTTTACAAGATAAGTGCAAATTTTAAGTGAATGCCCTTCCGACTGGTCATTGTGTATTTTAAAATGCTAGTTGGAAGGGTATTTTCTCGAAGAAAATTCTTATCAACAAAATTAAGAAGGTTCGTAATTCTTTTTTTCTTTTCTTTTTAAATTCTGAAGTATTTATTTAATGTTTATATGATAATATATATACAATCTAGGTTATGCAAATTGCATATTTTTAAAATAATATCCTAAGTTTCACCGACTTACAATTTTAAATATCTCTTTACTGTTATTTATTAAATAAAATATATGAAATTGTTTATCTGCATAATAAAACAAAGATTCAATTTTATTCCACATCTTTATATATATAAAAAAAAAGATATTCTGCTTAAAAAAAAAAAAAAAAAAAAAAAAAAAAAAAAAAAAAAAGGACGATTTACTATATTATTTATTAATACTAATAATATTTACATTTATCAATTATTTAATATGCCATGATAGCATAATTACATCAAATGAGGTAAAAATTGCGTTGACTCAATTTAAAGAAATTTAAACATTTAAAGAATACGAATTACATTGCCATGTGGAATAAATTTAAATACCTGCAAACATCATTTTTGTAAACTGCTGCTGTAAACTGAAAATATGTATACACACATGTACTGAAATTTAAAAATATGAAGTATGTTAAATATTTTAGAAAAATATTTTGATTAAAAATATATATATATGTATTTAATTATTTGGAAATTTTTAAAATTTCCTCCTTCTAACTAATTTTTAATTTTTTGTTTCAATTTCTTATTATTATAAATTAACAATATATTCTAAACTCAATTATATATTATTTTAGCGGTGTATTGGTACATTCATTTTTGAAATTATTTTTTATGTTGAAATATTAAAACTTTCTATAAACTTCAGCATTCAAATATATTTATAAACTATCCATGGACTTACAAAGTAGTACCCAGAAATGTTTAGAATATACAGGGTGCAAAGTCGAGAGCAGGCCTTTATTTGCGCAACAATTGGTCTCAGACGTCCTCCAATAAGAAAATGTATTTTTAAAAAAATGTAAGAATTCATTATATGACATGTTTAAATTTAAAAAATCAATTTATTAAAAATCACAAAAACTGATAATTTTTATACAATTTTCATGACACTAATAGTGAAAGTTGAGTTCCAACCTAAAAAATATAACACAAAAAGTTTCACTTTTGTGCACCCAAAATTGTCTGAGATAGTTAGTTTCAAAATTTAGGATTATTTCGCATTTTCTCGGGCTTTATTAAAAAGTCAATGAAAAATTCTTTAATAAACCTAGGGAAAATGCAAACAAAATAATTTAAAAAAAAAGTATTTAAAAAAAAAAATTAATATATATATATATATATATATATATATATATATATATATATATATATATGTATGTATAAATGAATTTTTAATCTTAGTTAAAGCCAAGCAACAGATATAAGATCCCTGAAACCACATAGGTCAATGAGAAGGAAATTACAACAAATTTAAATAACCTGGAGAGACTGATTGTGATTTATTGAAACATTTATTTTTTATTTATTTATTTTTATTTTATTTAACTTCAGTCTAATCATAAATTTATTCCTATATTGTTAGTTGCAATTTTAATAATTTTGCCGGTGCGTAAAAACCACATGAAACTTAAATCAAAAGATACAAACAAGCAACGAGGAAATAAAAAATTAAGACAGCATTTTAAACATTTTTTTAGGAAAAGCTTAGAATGGTAGGAAAAAAAAAAAAAAAAAAAAAAAAAAAAAAAACTCGTCAGGGGTGACCCTTTTCGTCGTTGAGCACCAATGTACGATTTCGTTCGTTAGCAGTTATAATAGCAAATTGCTAGCGGGCACCCTATCGTACAAGAAATTAATTGAACTTAGAAATGAAGAATAAATTGGAATAAATTATTTACTTCAAGAAATCAGAGAATGAAACAGAAAACAACCATGAAAAACAAACATTAATCATAGGATGACGCATTCGGAATCACAAGGATTAAAACAAGCAAAATAAATCAAGAGTTTAGTTGTACATAGCAGATGAAGAATAATGATACAACACAGCAACAGGGATATAAATTACTTTTTTTTTTAAATTCAAATAATGTTTGAGAAATTTTAACATACTTACTACTCCTTTAATTTCAACGTATATGCATGAAAAATTCCATATTTTATGACAGTAATTTTCAAAAAGTGTCATAACGTGTCTATATATACCTTAAAAAATTCCTTAATTTTTTGCATTTTTAAAAAATTTCTTTTTCCCCCTAATCTGAAGATAATGACGTTATAGTATTAATTACGAAACTTTGAATAAACACCATAAAATGCAAGAACTCGCAACTGCTACAAACAAAGCACGGCTTCTACAAACAAAGCGGCAACGCATTCAACACACTCAACGTGCTTGTTTGCAGCTCTCGTGCCTACAATGTTCGTCTGATGAAGGGTTGTGTCTTCTTTTGACCCGAAACAGTTGGTGCGAGTTCTTGCATTTTATGGTGTGAATTCAAAGTTTTGTAATTAATACTACAACTTCATTATCTTCAGATTAGGGGAAAAAAAGAAATTTTTAAAAAATGCAAAAATTTATGAAATTTTTTAAGGTATAAAGAGACGTTATGACACTTTTTGGGGAAAACTGTCATAGAATATAGAATTTTTGATGCATATACGTTGAAATTAAAGGAATAGTAAGTATGTTAAAATTTCTCAAACATTATTTGAATTGAAAAAAAAAAGTAATTCATATCCCTGCTCATGTGTTGTATCATTATTCGTCATCAGCTATGTAATTTTTACTTCTAAGCGCTCGTACTGAGGTGATTTTTTATAATGACGTCATATTTTTTTTTTTTTTTTTAACTACACTATTTTAGAACGTTTACAGTACGATTTCTGGAACGTTCTGAAAATGTGTATAACGTTTTGAAAACGTTCTAAAAACGTTTAGAACGTTCTGAGACCGTATACATAGAACGTTCTCAGAACGCTTCTATAACACCGATGGTGATAGTTACACGTTCATTGAACGTTCTCTAAACCGTACTATTGTACGTCTTCAAGATGGACAGATAGACGTCTATAACACGTTCAAAGTGAACGTTCTTAGAACGTGTTTGGAGAATAATTTTTGAACGTTCAGAGAACGTTTCGGTGCTGCTTGGGATATAACTTCTTTAACTGATTAACTGATTATTTTCAAGAAATCCCCAATTCTAATTAAAAAAAAAAAAAAAAAAAAAAAAAAACTGTGTTTTAGTTTTCTTTTTATGTGTGCTTCAAAATTGTTTTAGAATAAAGCTTTAGGGAAAATTGCTTTTATGACGAAAAATGTGAGGAAGTTGTAGAAAATAAATAAAATTTAAAAATACAGGTTTTTACATAGATTATACACATTAAAGGTTAATTTATTATATCGTGAAATCACTTAGCACAGACAAGTTTGTAAAACATATCTGTACAAAGCAAAATTTATAAAACCAAAAAAAAATAAATAAATATCGTCACACATAAAGAAAAAAAATATTTAAAGATATTTAACAAAGTAAGAAGTATTTATCAATTATCTCTGTAAATGTATATATATATATATATATCGAATGATATAATAAATATTTCTAAGTTAACTGTAATTTCCGTCATCAAACGTACGATTTGCTAAAAATCATTTTATGATAACCGGCGATTAAAACACTTAGCTTTTAACGAACATTTTTATTTATTTAAGACGATAATCTTATAAGTATATATATCGCAATGTATTTCATTCAGTGTACTAGATAATTTAAAAATGTAAATATCTTATTCTGAATGAAACATTTTTTTTTTTTTTTTTTAATTTTTTGAAAAATATTTTGTATTTCTATTTTTAAATCTATATACAATGTCACTGCTCTATCTAAATCAGTAGAAGGTTAATTGGAAAAATATATCACCATATCAAACCTTAAATTTTTATCTTAAATTATCACTTGACTAGTTAATATAACACAAATTATTGGATGAAACATTTGTTAATGTGATATATTATAGAGCATTTTTCAAATGAATATAGCAGTTTTAAATGAACAAAAATTTTGGTGAATTATTTACCCAGGATGAAAAATAAAATAATGTATAATCTATACAGTATAAAGTGATTTGTATATGCTTTAAAAGAGTTTTGAAATTATCGTAATTAGATAATTAAAAATAAATAAATAAATAAATTTCTTATTTACTGCAACGTACATGATTATGCTGATAACTATTCTTTTGTAAATGCCTATATGTATAAGTGTAAAACAAGAGTAGCTATCATTCCTAATCTGTCATTTTTTGTCAATAATTACTACTGTGATTTAGTTTTCACTCACAATATAAATATAAATATAGTTACTATTATTATTTTATCTAACTAAATATATATAGTTTCATTTCTCACGTTTAAGTCTGTTATTATAATATTTTAATAGGTTAAAAATTTAGCGAAACATACAAATCCACAAGTTGTTTTCTTCAAACAATATTTAGTTGTTATACTCACTGAAAAAAGTATTTATATTATTTTTATAACATTACATGTAATAAAAAAGATTGCATTAAAAATAACTTAAAATTAATAATTATATTCGAGAAGTTTTAATGTAATTATCTTTGAACATCCTTTAAGTAAATTAAATTTTATTCTTAAGGGATTAATCAGATAAATGAAATCTTCTTTATTATAATTAATACATGTAACACATAAAAGTTCTCTGACATGCATTTATACGCAACGTTCTAAAATATATAAATATAAATACGGAGACTTCATGAGAATGGCATAAAATATTGTGTGAACTTGTCTGAACATTAATGTTTAATTAGCATGGCTATCTTAAATAAATAAATATATATATATAAATCGTCTCTGTAGTCAGTTTACTTGAAAATGTGTTTTCTTTTTTAATGATTAAAAAAATTAGAAAACACTTTTAATGAATCATTTATTTATGCTTTTGCTTTACTTTTGAATTATTATCTGCTGCAGAAGAAAGAAAAAAACTTTTTTGCCATTCTATTTTCTACACGCTATAAATATGTTAATAAAATTTAAGCTGTACATCAAGTAGTAAATTCACACATAAGAATAAATGTTTTTTTTTTTTTTTTTTTTTTTTAACAAGAACTTAACATAAATACTATTTTTCATTCACGTAAGTGGTTAAATAGATACCTAAAAAGAGTTGAATTTATTTAAAATTTATAAAATGATAACTATAATGATATAATGATTCAATAAAAATGGATTTTCTACGAGTAATCTGTAAATGCTTTTTATTTATATATATGAAAATATTTAGTTATCTTTATAAAATTTTTCTTTGTAAAATAATAGGAAGAAAAAGTCTTCCTTTATAACTTTACTTGACTTTATAAACATGTTTTTTTTTTTTTTTTTTTTTTTTTTACAAATATAGAACTATGGAAAGTGGTTTTTAGATAAAAAGATTTAAATAGAAAATCAAAATTTAATTCATTTTCAAATAATACAAATTATATTGTTTACATAAAAAAAAAAAAAAAAAAAACTCTAAATAAATAAAATGCATACGTTTTTGATTTTCAGCATTAAATACACATGATTTATATTGAGATATAAAGGAAAATATCACAGCTTGGTAGGAATTTCTTGAAAAATAATAACATGAAATGCAGTCAGGACAGATATCATGCACGTGACATTCGCTTAATATTTGAGTGTATGCTTTTACAAGCGATCTAACTTTATCAATACCTTGCATACACAAAATGCTCAGTTAAATGTAAGAAAATTTGTTTATTCAATGAATGATTACGAAATCATAATTAAATCTTTTTTATTTAAAGAAAATGACAGAATATCAAAGACAGCCATCTTGACTCATATAGCCACGGATATCCGTTAGACATCTTACATCCAATGATCCATAAAAGGTACAAAATATCCAAAGACTGTCCATTGAAAGTTCTGCATATCCAGTGCCAATTATAGATAGCTATTAGATGTTTAAATGCAGACGAAATTTAGACGTGCCTTTATCGAAGTCCGATAGACATAACACGTTAGTTCAAAACAAGATTTAGATATAAGTTCGATATCTATTAGATCTAACAAGTCCAATTATTGGAGATTTGGAGATTTCTCGGATCTCACATCTAATGAATGAAAAAAAAATATTGACATTTGTCGTGCTAATAGATATCTATAGTATATTTATAGAAGTTTAATGGATCGTTTTTTAACTTTCATTCATGTTTATAGAGGTCTTATGGATGTAAGTGGTTGTGTGGGAATAAAAAAAAAACAAAACAAAAAAAAAAAAAAACTATATTTTACGTTTTGAAGAATTTAAATTTTGACATCTATCATAACAATACCAGTCTTAAACAACAATATGAATTAAAACAAACGTATAACCGATTTTTCATTTTCATTATTTCTTATATTAACATTAAATTATTAGCATGAAAAGTATTAATATTAAGTTATCAGAAAATAATTGTCATTAAAATACAATTTACTACACCATTTATTACAAAAAGAAATATAATTCTGAATAAATAAATGGTGATAAATTTCTGTATTTTAAAATCTAAAAAATGATGAAATAATTTTAAAAATTTGAATGTTTGTGAATTATGATGGCAATAATAAACAAATAAATAAACAAATAAACAAATAAATAAATTAAATAAATTAAAAAACTAGAAGATCGTATTATATATTATGTATTTAATATTTCGTGCTAGCGTTATTTAGGATTCAAGAAATATCAATTGAGTTCAGAAAATTTTAAATATATTTTAAAGAAAACGTAATGCAATTATTTGTAATAAAAGTATCCGTATTTTTTATCTATTGAGAGCGATTGCTATTGCACTTTTTTAGAGGATTAAGTAAGTTTACAATTAATCGAAGTTAATTCAAATAAAAATTAGAGATAGATTTCGAACAAAACTACTTTAAAGAGTTCAAAAGAAAATGTTCTTCGTTACTTTTAGAAGACTGTCTCTTTGATCCCGAAAGGTATTTTTAATTTGGGATAATAGCACTTTGAAACAGATCTAAACTATTTTTTTTTCTCCCAAATAGTCTAAGGAAGAAAACATTTCAGTGAAAGAAAAATATTTATTAAATTGTTTCTGAAAAGAATTCTTTTGATATGAATTTTTACAATTAAGCTTTTAAAAGCATTTATTTTTAGAAATAATAGATTTTTTAACATATAAAGAAAAATTAATATAATATGATTATAGTCTTAGTTTCGAAATAAAGGGTGATAATAATTAAAGTTACGATTTAAAAACACTATAATTTTAAAACTACCCATCAGAGCGATTTGATATTTTACCAGAGCAATCGTGAAGCAATGAAATTTTGTTTGGGGGAGGAAAAAAGAAGATCCAACATGTTCCTATAGATGACGCTGTCAGGGGAAACGCCTAAATGGACTCATTAAACACAGGAATGTTGTTAGCAACACAATGGAATAGCAGAAAACAATAGATTTCAAGGGTTTACTACAAATGTTTTAGCAAAAACACAAGAGTACGTGCTTACAGCGGAAACAGTCATAGTGAAAATATAAAAAGAGGAGCTTTAAAAAGCAAATACTTAATTAACGGCATATTTTGGAACTTTCTTTTTTCTTTTGCCAAGCAAAATTTCATTGCCTCAAGATTACTCTGCTAAACTATTAAATCGCTCTGATGGGTAGTTTTAAAATTATAGCGTTTTGAAATCGTAACTTTAATTATAATCACCCTGTGTCATTTTATATTTGGGAATAAATTATAAATCATTGAATGTTTTATAGTAATATAATAAAATACATTATTTTATAAAACACACACAATGATTAAAAAATCTGTATAATTTTCTTATTAAATCAAAAAAACAATGTACAGAAATTTATTTATTATAAGGTAAAAAAAGTATTAGACAGAAATTTGTGCATTATACATTTTACATATTATACTTAATTATATACATTACATTGTAAGATATTGAAGACTCACTTACTCGACGTCATTCAGAAATTGAAAATGTGAGATGCCCATGGAGGTTTATTTCTGGCGGCGTTCGTTTCAGAGAAGTGTATATATATGTTACCGCTAAAATGCAGAAATTAGTTAATCTGCAGATTACCTAGGTAATCTGCACACTAACTAGGGTGATCCCTTAAAATGCGGAAAATTATTTCATTTCTCAGATTACCTAGGTAATCTGTGAATTACTTAGATAATCTGCTCATTACCGACTAGACACTCGTGAATCTGCACATTACCTACTAGGCACTTGTTAAAGTGAAAATAAGATCTTTGGTGGAACAACACCAACGTTACTGTTCGCTTAAATTAAATTTTGTTTATTTATTTTTTGACATCTAAAAAAGTCAAGATAATACAATCGAACAATCAACGCATTAGTTGATAGAATCAATCATCAATCAATTGAAAAACTACAATATAAAGAATCAAACAGTTCTAAGCAATATTGCAATTAAGGAAATCGAGATAATATTATTTATTTATTTTTCGATACCTAAAGAATCACGCTACTACAACCAAGAAAACAGCAAATTAGTTGAAAATATCAATCATCAATTAATTGAAAAACTGTATTACAAAGAATCCAACTGTTCAACATAAAATTCTGCTAACTTGTTAGTGCAATCTAAAGCTTGTAAGAACTTTGAATTGCATAGCAATTGGTTTTTGCCATAAGTCAACCTAGTGTGGTACATTTAGATTTGCAATCACATTTTTTGAAGCCTTGGCCGGTACAAACAGATTGTTTTACTGCTGTTTGACGTAAAGATAGCAGAGACATCTTCTTTCATTAACATTCTCTTTTTGCGAACTCTGAATTCAAATCTTGCATACAATTGTATTAAAATACATGTTTTAGTACCAAATTTATAAAACTCATCCTCTGTTTTACTAAAAGGTTCGTGTTTGCTTCCATGCTTAGAGCTAAATTTTCTGCTATTAGAACACAACGGAAATTCAGGCGCTAAAAGTCAGAAATATAATTTGAAAACTGAATTAATTATGCTACTCACAGACAGCCGACGCAATTTATGAGAAATAAATAAAAGCAATCGTCGGTGACCAGACACTAGCGAAACCAAAAGTCAAGGAAGGAGGAATAGAAGGAGTAGGAAAAGGAAATAAGAGGAGCGAAACTATAATAAACTAAAAGTGGAGGGAAAGGGGAAAGCAGAGGGGAAAGGAAGTGAGACCAACAAACTTTTGAACTTTAATGATACAGAAGCCGCTAATGTGCAGATTACCCAGTTAAAATGCGGAAAACTCTTCATTTCGCACTTTAACAGATCAGTTTAGTTAATCTGCAGATTATAAGTTAGGAAGTAATATGTAAGTTATAAAGTTTTACAATCTCAGTTAGAACCCAGAATTTTTGTTAAGGTGTTTCAAGGTGAAGGTGATGAAGTGACTCTTCGTCAAAACTATATTTAAGTAAACACCTGCTAATGTTCCCGTTTGCTTTTGAGAAAAGTACTAAACGTTTCCATAGAGCCAATTAAAAACATAATCTAGTTTATTCAAGTATTTGGTGAGTTAAAATATACCATACAACCAAAACATTCATTCAAATTTAATATTAAAAGCAAAATAACTCTATTTACGAATATAGGTAATCTATGAAGTGTATTCTTTTCTTAAATAACGAGATATTAGTTTATCCAAAATTACAACTAAATTGTCGTTTATTGCATTTGCAATAACTGTACAAAGATTCCTTCGAAATTAATGAAAGAGATATCAGATTAATATTTGTTTTTAACGTAAGTGAACGATCGGATTAATCATACTAAGTTTCAAAGGATCCTTTGCCTATTATCATTTAGAATTTTGTTTTCTTTTATATAAAAAGATCATAAAACAGAGATAGGAACAGATGTTCTGAAACAGCATGGTTTTTGTAAAATTTTATTAGAGATTTTCATAGTTTAATATTAGCAAACAAACCCTAACTCTTTAAATAAAAAAAAAAATATATATATATATGTAATTTTAAAGTAAATAATCAAAAGGTATTTTCAGACGACTGATTATATAAAGTTATTTAATAAATATAAAAGTAACATTTCGACGTCTTCACGCATTAACCCCCCCCCCCCCCCCCAAGAGCCGAGAATTTCAAATATTTATTTTGCAAACTGCAGGTGAAGGATTTAAACTCCATTAAGAACCGTGGGTTGGGAACAAAATTGTTTTAAAGTTCGCACATGGAAACCTGCATATTTTATTAATTGATTAATGATATATTTTATAATATTTCATATACTTTCATTTCAAATCACATAAGGTAGTAAGTTGCATTTATTATGTATATTCATTTTCTCAATTTGCTAGAAATCTCATGTCCAATCAGCCCTTTAAAATGGATATTTTAGAGAATGTTAAAAGATTGGTGTATTTTAATATTGATATTTTTAAGAACATTGTTGAAGTTTATTTATTTTTTATTATTATTAAACTATAGTTCAATACTTATGTAGATTCGAATATAAAATAAAAAATAACATATCAATTAGTAGCAAAATATGTAAGTTATGGCTGCAAATCGTAAAACAATTTTTTTTACAGGTTGCTAATCCAACTTTGTTAGACGTAATAGGGAACAAAAATTTTAAAAGTGTAATTTATTATTTATGCTAACAAATTTATTATTATTATTATTATTATTATTTTAATAGTTCAGTACTGATAACCATTTTTATATCTAGTTTTTATTTCGAAAATGGATATATATATATATATATATATATATAAACAAAATAATCAAAACCAGATGAAAATTTAATCCCAAAACACATGAGGGCCTTCATCAGGGGAGCGCCCCCATGTAGGGAAAGGAATATGAGAAGTTTCTGACGAAACGCTGGTATTAACCAAAAAACACGTTTCTAGCCCCCAACTTCTCACAGATGGAAACACGACCATACAGCAAACAAATTTTAATTAATACATAGCATAAAAAGCAATTAAATTCAGAAATAAAGCACAAAATATAATACATCAAATATGAAATTCAAGAAATATAATACATCAAATATAAAATACAAGAAATTAAATAAAACAAGAATATATAAATACATACGTGGACAAACTGGAATAGTCAGAAAATGGAAAATTGAAAAATATATTTATTATCATAGAACCCTTTTTCAGCTAGTAGGGCCACTTACCATCCTGTATTTAAATTTTATCTAATATTTTAGGAATGCTTGTGTCACCTTGCTGCTTTTGCGCAGATTTTCAACATTTTTAAGTTTCAAGGTTTTTTTTTTTTTTTTTTTTTTTTTTTTTATTCAACTATTTAAGTTAACATTTTTTTAATCCAAACATTTTAAGATAACATTTTTTATTATCCTCCCTTTTAAGCTTCTCCGATGTTTTGCCTGATTTGTATAGCTCTCGGGTTTTATTTTCCTTTTCAGGTTCTATTCTTAAAATTTTGAAAAAGGTCTATAAGGAAATTTATATGGCACCAGGTCCGTCGCTTGCCCAAACAATGCTGGTATGTGCCCTACTAGCTGAAAAAGAGTTCTATGATTATAAAAAGGGGGTGGTTTTCAATTTTCCATTTTCTGACTATTCCAGTTTGTTCACGTATGTATTTATATATTCTTGTTTTATTGAATTTCTTGTATTTTATATTTGATGTATTATATTTCTTGAATTTTATATTTGATGTATTATATTTTGTGCTTTATTTCTGTGCTTTTTATACTATGTATTAATTAAAATTCGTTTGCTGTATGGTCGTGCTTCCATCTGTGAGAAGTTGGGGGCTAGAAACGTGTTTTTTGGTTAATACCAGCGTTTCGTCAGAAACGTCTCATATTCCTTTCCCTACATGGGGGAGCTCCCCTGATAAAGGCCCTCATCTGTTTTGGGATTAAATTTTCATCTGGTTTTGATTATTTTGTTTATTTATTATAGTTTTATATTTCCTTTTGTTGCTTTTGCGCATTGGTTACTAAAAACTCCGTTCTAGTTCTATTTATTTAATAATTCAGGTTTTACTCCCTCCTATATTTAAATTTTATCTTATATATATATATATATATATATATATATATTATTTCACTTCCAATATTTCAGATTATGGTTAATTCAGATTAGTTTTCTAATAGCTATTAATTTGAATGAGTATGTCTATTAATAGTAAACAATTTCAAAAACGATACATATATATGGGGTTATTTGAAAGTTACATTAATTATAAGTAGCATCAAACATACGTTGCGTATTTTTACTGCTATACACACTTTCAGTATTTTTTAAATACACGTCTTTTAAATAATCTTTTAAGGTAAAATAACTTTACTGATCATTTAACATATGTCTTATTTGAATTTCTAATTAAAGTAGAAAACTGAAACTGAAATACAAGTTCTAAAATAAAATATGTACTCAAAAGAAGAGTTTTCTCTAATGTAACATCAATCCAATATATTTTCAATTGTTCTGTAAATATTTTAATATTTATTCTTATAAGTAAACATATTTTAAAAATACTTTTCTACTGCAGAAAAAGAAACGGAGTTTTTTATTAGTTTCTACAAGTGCCTTCCAGAAATATTATGAAACCCGACACGTATCTCAGTTTAAATATTTATTGGTTGATACTGCAACTGCATACAGTTTTCTTTCATTGATATTCTGCCTACGAAATAAACATTTCAAAAACTTCTTAAATTTTGTTAAGAAACAAATATTTATTTTAAATATATTCAATATTTTAAAATAAATATATAAATTTTAATCTTTCTGGCACCCTAATGCTCCTTAAATAAACATGTATAACTGAGAGTACACATCGATGGAAGGTTCAATTAAAAGAAATTCAACCATTTTTAAAATTAGTATTTTAAATAGAAACACATTTTAAAAATCTCGTTTATTAAGTACTTGGAATTCATTGAACTGACAAGTCATGTGGTATTTAGAAATTTGGATAAACATACCGATGTATTTTTTATAAACAAATAGTCTACTTGTCTTAAATTGGGGAGGATTGTTTAGTTATATATTAAGAATTTTAAATTGCAAA
Organism: Salticus scenicus; assembly: GCA_963930645.1. Taxonomy (NCBI): domain Eukaryota; kingdom Metazoa; phylum Arthropoda; class Arachnida; order Araneae; family Salticidae; genus Salticus; species Salticus scenicus. The sequence goes on from OZ005648.1 coordinate 370,677,113, forward strand.
TGAATTATTTTATTACTTTAAAATTTGTGGTATATTAATTATATTTTTTCTATGTTTGAGTCATCTATACTAAAATTAATTCTATTAATAAAATGCTTAATAACTTTATTTATCATTTGAATATATATATAAGTAATATTGATTAGTATTTGGTAGGGCATGTATGTTACTCGACATGTTTAGATATTCAATATTTTTTAGAATTTTTATTTTGATTTAATTAAAAAAAAAAAAAAAAAAAAAAAAAAAAAACTCTACCTACACAGCATTTATCGGAATAGAAACCTGTGTATTTCGCTCAGTACTTCTTAGCAGTTTATTTAACACATCATTAAATAACATTATAGTAAACACACACACACACACACACACACACACACACACACACATATATATATATATATTGCTAAAATGCATATCAAATACAGAAAAACTACAATTATTTGCTCAATTCCATTTGGATAGCACTTGAAAACGTCTTATAGCATTTTGAGCTATTTAATTAAAATTCAGTCTTTTTCTGTTTTGGTTCGAAATTAATTTGCTCATCTCAAAATAAATAGGTTCTTTTCAATACATAGTTCTTGTTTCTTCCATAAGATACTATCCTAGAGTAATTTTTCTTTTCTTCAGTATCAAATTACACGGTTCTGTCTCAATTTTTCAACAGGTTTTGTAATCTAATGACTTAAAATAAGTAATATTATTAATCTTAAAAACTAAATCAACTACTATATCAGCTACTAAATAAACAACTTGTTATTTTGTTTGGCCAGTGTGTGTTTCTATGGTGATTTATTTGACTGACTATTCTTTGTTCTCATTCCTTTCTTTTTTTATCATATGGGTTATATATATATATATATGCGCGCGCGTGTGTGTGTGTGTGTGTATAATACATATATATTGAAAAGCAATTTTTCGAAGACAGGCAATAAAAAATTTCCACATCAGGAAAATAGTGAATTAGACTTTTATGATGCTGTATATGAAAATAATGTTGGTACATACAGATAAAAAGAAAGGAATAATAATTTTTTTAACCATTATTATTATTATTATTATTATTATTATTATTATTATTATTATTATTTAAGATTTATGTTATGTTCCGCTTACGGAATATAAATTAAGTATGGCACAGGTGAAGAGCATGATAAACACCAAATCATAAACAAAAACAGCACTTATATAATTTTTTTTTTTTAATATATACTTCTCTGTGAAATATTCAATGCTAGTTTGTGATATTTAATGAAGAAAATATGTTTTATTCTGATAGCTATGTTTCTTTTTTCTTCCATAAAATAGGTATTGTACGTTTTCTAATTTACAGTTTTCATATAGTAGTCACTTTATGTATAACTAAACTAGAAATATAGATTTCTGATTTATTCGTATAAGGTAAGCCGATAAATTGAGTAAACGAAATTATTAAGAATCGCTAATCTATACATTTCTAGATGGTAAAACAATATTAATGGACCTTTTGTATTGTGAGAAATTCTCACGTGATTTCCTAGATTGGGTCATAAACTCGAATTATAGATGCTAAAACTCGCCACATGTGTTCACATTTAAATACAGATATTTTTAAAATAAATTTAATCTCGATAACGCTCTAGAATTCTAAAAGGCGTTTCTAGAACCCGCTTTCAGAGGTGACAAGTATTTAAAAAAAATACAGAGAACTATACTTACAGTCGGCTGCAAAATTATTCGAGCACTAGACAATAATTCCTAAATTAAAAAAGTACACTTAATACTGTTTTGTTGAAAAAATTATGGTCGAATCATATTCTTAGACTGTCTAAGCATATAACTTGACAACATTTGTTTAACAAAGCAGTACTGAATGTACTTTTTTTAGTTTGTGATTATTGTCAGTGCTCGAATAATTTTACTGCCGGCTGTACTAGAGCCACAATTTAGTTCCTAGATGTCGCTCACTGAATATGTTTTCAGTGTTAATTGTACTTTACATTGTACTATTAAAAAGGTATGAAGCATTACACCAAAAGCATCAGGAGCATGAGGTTTTTGTTGCTACATTACAGAATACAAAAACATCACGTAGCATGAGGCTTGTGTTGCAATATTACAGATGACGCATCTTTTAATGTAATAATACCCAAATATACTGTGTTACAGTCTGTTACTGATATACTAAAATTTGTGTATCATCAGCTAAAAGCTCTGTAATATTTTAATAAATATTGTTCAACATTGTGGCCCATATTTCTATAACATTCTAATAAATGTATGAAGCATTGTTTTTGCCTCAACTTTTTTCAGTAATACTGCATTTACTTTATTTTTATTTTACTGTGTACTGCCGTTAGATAAAACGTTTGACTTAAACATTACGTTGTAAAAATAATCGTTATTATTTTTTTTTTAAGTTTTTCTTTCCTTTTTTTTTTTTTTTTTTTCTTTTTAACACGTTTTCTAAGAGTAAGTATTTAATTAAAAACAAAACTGTATTTTTAATATTCAAATTGAATATTATATACTTACAAGTTCTAAATCTAGATAAAAATATGATTTCACAATACTCATTTTGGTAAAAGTATATTTCAAAACACAAAATCAAAAATAATCACCAACACATTTCCTCAAATATTTAATTATACTTTTAAATTTTAAAGTATTTAATTATGTTTATAAATGTTTAAAAAGAAACACGAAATAGCGTACAAATCTACTAAAATCTCTAAATGTTATATAATTTAGAATAAAAAATTGGGAATTCATTTTTTTTTTTTTTTTTTTTAAGAAGCGAATACTGACTATAATCATATGTTAACTTTTTTAATATTGTCGGAATATATACAAAGCGAAATTATAATAAACAAAAAAAGTTTCTTTTTCAGCAACAGTTTATGTTTATTTATCGTTTATTAGTTGACAGATTTTCTTTATAAATAAAAAATGCGTCTATATTTTTTATAATAAAATTGTACATTTTGGCATATTTAAATATCATTTAAAATTTTCGTGTACATGATTTTCACGTTTTGTTTTTAGGAAAAAAAATCTTTCTTTCCTTGCACGGAAAATATTCGCTTTTTAAAAGGATATTCAAGTACCTTTTAGAAGATTTTATGAAACTGGTCACGTGCCGCAGTTCACTTTTTCATTGATTGGTTTTGTAAACGCATAGCACTTTCTTTCATTGATATTCCTCATATGAAAGTTGTTTCAAGAGTGTCTGTAATTTTGTTTGGTATCGAAATTTTTTTTTTTTCAATATTTTATTTTAAAACAGTTTGAGTATTTTTGATATTTCGAAATATTTCTTTAAAAGACTATCATTCAGGAGTACTACATTTTTTTAACTAAAACTGAACAGGGAACACTCATTTTTTTCTATATAAAATAAATTATAGGATAAAGTTTGTAATTTAATTATTTTTATTACTTATTTATAAAGATTATAAAACATAAAACAGTATATATATATATATATATATACTCTAAATAAAAATAAAAAAGAAGACGCACCAAGAAGGAGTAATGTAAACTAGACACAAATTGACATACATACAGTGTTCGATGGAAAATGAAAATTTTTTAAAGTTTGGCTGCTATCGAACTAGCATGTGACATTGCAGCGCATCTTGACTTTGCAACTGCCAAAATATTACAAATGAGAAATTTTGATTCCAGGTCATAAATTATTTGAGAATTTTATTCTGTTTACTCAGAAAGACAGTGACTATGCCTCTCTTACAGGGGCGCAAATAACATGCGCAGATATCAAAATTTGAGTGTGGTGTGTAGTTCGTCTCAAAGAAGCCGGTTGGTCTAATCAGAGAATTTTTTGACAATTGAATAAGAGCGGTTCAAATATTAGATGATATTGACAGGAATGGTTGAAGCATGACCGAACACAGCGTCAGGGAAGAAACGGTTGCCCTAAGGAGAGGGCAGAAAGTGAGAACCAGTCAATCGTCAAAGCGGTACTCAAAGTTCCAGTTCACCATTTTCGTTGATCTCACGTGAAACTGGTACTTCAGTAAATTCAAAGACAGTGAAAATGGTTTAGTGAAATGAGATTAAGCTCAGTCCCTGGATCTCACTTCCACTGAAGACGTTTGAGCATCATTAAAAGGGTCCTACAACCAGCACGGAATTTTTTCAACCAAACGCACTAATTTGACAGAATGGGGCACGATACTTCACAGGAGAACATCTGCCAACTCTATCAACTAATACCAAGCCAAATAACTGCGTACATGAAGACCAAAAGTGGACCAACGCGTTATTGACTTGTTTGCTTTGTGAGACCCTTTCTCTTGAGTAAATCCTTCAAATTTTCTGAAACTGTAACGAATTCTTTTTCATCACATGTACATCACATACAGTGGTGGACATAATTATAAGACACCTATCTAATTTGACAAATAATGAAAGAAAATATTCAGAGCTTAAAATTGTTTTATCAAATACGTGAAAAACATAAATTTATTCTGTTATCACACGTAATTGTTTTACAGAAATGATATATTTATAGAGTTTAATAAAATAAATTTAAAAATACCATGGACAAAATTATAAGACACCCTAACATTTTAATTAAAACATCTGCTTTTTTTAAAAAATAATGTGCAATATGGAAATTTTCTGCACACTGTTATGACGTCAGCAGTTAACTAAAGCAGACAATAACCGACTTCACGCATTTACAAACATTCCACGAGGTACAGAATTAAAAGAATGTGAAAATCGCAAAATTTGGATATTAAATGGAACTGGTACTTCAATTAATAATATTTCAAAAGTTATTAAACGCTCTAGATGTGCAATTAGAAATGTTTTGAAAAGAGAAATTAATGGACCGGGGATTAAAAGATCTGGACATACTCCTTGCTTGTCCTCGAGATACAGACGCCATGTGCTTTCGCTCGCTACACAGAATAACATGACCACTACAAGCATTAAAAATGCTTTGAAACTGAACTGTTCAAGGAGAGCCATTCGCAGGATGTTGCATAATGCTTCCTATGTGAAATATAAAAAATTGAAGAAAAAAACACCGCTTCTAAGCCGGCACAAAATGGAGCCTCCAAATGGTACGATGTGTTATTTTCTGATGACAAAAAGTTTAACCTGGATGGTCCTGACGGATTTCAATATTATTGGCATGATTTACGGAAGTATCCTCATGTACTAATGAGCCGCCAAATGGGTGGAAGCTCAGTAATGGTTTGGGTTGGATTTTCAGCTCAAGGGAAAACGCATATTCTTTTTGTGCATTCAAGAATGAATTCCGAAAAGTATAAGAATCTTCTTAAAGATCAACTAGCCATATACGGTGAACTTATTTGTGGCAAAACCACACTTTCCTGCACGATAACGCGCCGATTCATGAATCACACGAAACAAAAATGTGGCTTTCAGAGCAAAGTATCAATGTTCTCCCGTGGCCTTCTCGCTCCCCAGACTTAAATCCCATCGAAAACTTGTGGGGGATCTTAGCTCGTGCGTTTTACCGAAATGAGAGGCAGTTTATATGTGTCGAAGACCTAAAGAGTGCTATAAAATGTGCTTGGGAAGAACTGTGTTGCGATATTTTGTTAGAATTGATAGATTCGATGCCGAATAGCATCTTTTATGTTATAAAAAACAATGGCGGCTCCACAAAACATTGAATAACCATGTTAGAGGATTTTCTTTTAGACCATTAGTGTCTGCCAATTATGTTGACCACTGTATTTGGAAAAAAACGGTTGGTGTGTTATAATTCTGTCCATTATGTTTTTAAGTTTTTTCATTAAATTCTACGAAAACATCATTATTATAAAATAATTATGTATGATAACAGAATAAATTTATGTTTTTGACGTATTTGATAAAACATTTTTAAGCTCTGAATCTTTTCTTTCACTATTTGTGAAATTAGATAAGTGTCTTATAATTATGTTCACCACTGTATAATAATTTTTGTCCCATTCGTCAAAAATTGCTCCTTCTTGGTGCGTCGATTTTTTTTTTCTTTATAGAGTGTATGTATAAATTTTTACATTAAAATGTTAAGAGTATAAAATAATGTATCATAACTTATAATATACAACTATACACTACATATTTAAAATTAAAAATCCACTTAATTAAGTGATGTAAAATATAAATTTCCTTGACATTTACATAATGAAGTAAACATATCAATAATATTTTTAAAGGGGATAAGTTGCAACTTTCTTTGTTAGTTAGTTGATTAAAATTTTAAAATACATATACAATATTTCGTGTTTAAAATGTAAAACTAAAAAAATATATAGTTACTTCATTATTATATAACTTTTAAAAAGGGGAACAATAAAATGATATTTTATGCGTTAATAGTTTCAAAAAGGAAAAATAGTCAATAGTAAAAAAGCTCAGAAAATCATACATAGCATCTATTAGAATTTTCATGGAAAGAGATAAGTTCGATAGAAACCTTAAAAATAAAGCTTCAAATTGATTATTAACATATGTAAAATAATTTTGTCTTGAAAATTATTTATCAATAACAGTGTAGTATAACATTTCGCACATAGTATAAATTTAAAAGAATCGACTTAAAAGTATACATAATGGTTAAAATTAAAGTTAGTTTTGAAGCGTCACTGACACATTCAACCAAATGTAATATATATTTTAAATCCCCCTCTCTATTTTATAAACAATATTCAGCAATTGTCCCGTTCATAACACAATATTGTTCTATTCCTATTTCCTATGATCGAGTTAAAAGAAAAAAAAAATCAATAAGTTTTTACTTATTTATTATTATTATTATTTTCCAACACAGATTAGAAAAATTGCAGTAGTTGTTATATAGTCGTATTTTTAGTAAACTGAAAGTTTTTATTTTTATTTTTTTAACCATAAATAATATCATATTTCTTAATAAATTCAATAAAATTAAGCTGTTCTTATAAATTGTAAAATACAGCTGTTAACACAATCTGAAAGTTGTGCTTTATGACTATCACTCAGACTAAAATTTGTCATTCCAATTTTCTTTTTAGTTAGAAATTTTCGGATTGTACTTGAAAACATATAGTTTAAAATTTTTATAGTTTTTTTTACTTAATATTTTCCAAAGTCTTTTACTGGGCTGTATTTTCCCAAAAAAGAATTTGAATTAAAAAAGAAAAAAAAAATCTAGAAATGTAATAAATAGGCATTATTCCTTTTTTTTTATATTGTATACACGCAAAATTTAATTACTTCCTTGTATTTAACTTATATATGCTTATTGTCACAAAGCCATAGAACTAACAATCATACATTTTAATAATCTAATAAAGAATGGATTCCGAATACATCTAGTACGATGGTAGTATTAAAGACGTATTTGCTCTGAACGACGAGTAGCATTATTTAATCCAAATTATTAATGTAAATTTAGTCCTACTCTATTTTAATAAATAGTAATCGTGCGTATGCATTCTGAGTAAATTTTTATATACCGCAATTCCGTAAATGAAATATACAATTAATAGGCCTTTTTTTTTCCACGCATTATATATATATATATATATATATTTTTTTTTTTTTTTTTTTTCATAAAAATAAAATTTTAGCTATTGGTATTAAAAATTTGCACATGCGTATGCACACAGCGACAAGAACCACATCTCGAGTGGCTTTAAATGTAGCATGTGAGCTGTACAATGAGGGATTGAGAACAATCGGAGATTTATCCCCTAAGGATAGTAAAGAAACAAGACGTGACAAATTTGATCCACTTGAAACGGAAGGGTTATCCCGTATTAGTATCACCAAGGCAAATGGTAAAAGAAAAATTATTATGGGGAAACCACGTGTACATTTATTTCCACTGCATATTTAAACATATTATTGTGAAAACCGAAATTATTGATATAACTTTATTTAATAAGTGATAAGTAATAAAAAGGCAATTTATAGTCGATTTACGCACATTACTCGAAGAATTGATCGAAAACCATCCTATAAATCTACTCTACCAGAAGAGTGAGAAAAGTAACGTTATACATACTGTAAAGTACGAATATACGAGGTGTGGCTATTAAATAACGAGACTATTGCTGCTACAGATGAACTACATGTGCGCCAAATCCGAACGACCGACAGCTGTGCAGCGTAAAGTCTTCTCTTTCGATTGCTGCGCCTCCCGTGTTTGTAGAGAAATTAGTCTGACCGTTACCTTCGTTTGTGTAAGATGTGTTTGTTTCGTTTTGCCGAAAACGTGATAAGTGTAAAAGTAGAGCAACGAATTGTCGTGAAATTTCACGGGAAAAACCGATAGTGAAACTTATCTTTTATTAAATCAAGTTTATGGCAATGAATGTCTATCACGTATGTGAGTTTTATGAGTGGTTCAACCGTTTCCAAGATGGCTGAGAAGACTTTGAAGATGATGACCGAAATTCAAAGCGATGATTATCCTTTTTTTTTCGACATTCATGGTATTGTGTACCTTCACTGGGTTCCTGAATGCCAAACTATTAATCAACATTACTATCTTGAGGTGCTTGCTCAACTCCGTGAAGGGGTAAGGAAAAAATGACCCGAACTGTAGAAAAACAAGTCATGGGTTCTCCATCAAGACAACGCACCGGCTCACACGTCATTGTCTGTCAAGACGTTTCTAGCCAAATACAACATCCCAGTTTTAGACCATCCGCCTTATTCGCCTGATCTAGCCCCATGTGACTTTTATCCGTTCCCCAAAGTTAAATCTGCATTAAAAGGAACAAGAATTGAGTCAGTTAAAGCTGTGAAAGAAAAAGCGGCATGCCTCATGCAGGAGCTCACAGGACAAGACTTCCAGCACTGTTTCGAACAATGGAAAATTCGCATGGAGCGTTGTAGGGATAGAGGAAGGGTGTATATTGAAGGTGATAATAACTAAATATGTATAAATGTAAAATAAAATGTTTTACAGCAATAGTCTCGTTATTTAATAGCCACACCTCGTATATGTTTTAGAAACAGTAACAACAGCTTGTGGCAAAATCTTTCATAAAACAAACGCACAACTAACATGGGAAGTATGAATAAGTAAAGTTTATATTGAAACCAAAAAAAGCTTAAATTAAAGAGCATGATCGAAAACATAGGGTAGAGTGCAAAAATTGCGCAACAACTTCCAATGGATCAAGAAATGACCCTAGATGTTTTAGTTGTATTTACAAAATCCAACAAAACACTGCCATTAAAACGAGCGTGTGGTACTTGACTCATGATACAAAGTGCTTGACTGATGATACGAAAGTCCTGAGATCGAGTCCCGGAAACGTTGTTTTGTATTTTAATTTTTTTAGTCAATTGAAATATTTTTTTAATGTTTTAATAATTACATTATATTAGTAATTTATGAGAAAATATTTATTATATTATGATTATTATAATTATTATTTTTAGTATACTAAATAATAAAGTAGTAACCAGGAATTAAAAATTATATATATTTTTATTTATTTATTGATAAAAAAAGAAAATAATGTTTAAAGCTACGAATATAGTTTCTAAGTCATATCGATTAAAAGTAGAAATTATGATTAAAAGCAGAAAATTTATGTAAGCACAAGTATTTTTCACAATGAGAACAAGAAATATAAGAAGATTGATCACAATTATTTTAATCACAATTTTGTTCACCGTCAAATATTGTTCATCACGTTAAATATTTGGCTTTTTGTCGAGATTACTAGATTTGTAAAATTCATATTTATCCAGATTTCGAAATTTTTAAAAATTAAACTAATTATAAATTAGTGAAACCATTTTGAGAAGATTTGTCATTGTATTCAATTTCGTTGTCAGTTTATCCGACACTACCAAATTTGACTGTTGTTTAATAAAATATTTCAAATAAAAGTTAAATGTGACGCCTAATTGTTAAGCAACAGCTGTTGTTCATTCAGGATTTCTCGTGCAAAAAATTGCATGAATAATAACATAATTGAAAGCAGACGATTAACTCTTGCTATTGAAGAATTCGATAAAAAATAGTAATTAAAAATTTATATAAAACACTAGCACAAATCATTAACAAAGTTTATCTAAATACAATAAAATTCTATTTCCCATTAAATTATTAATTTCTTTCAATTTAATAAACATATTGCTAAAATTAAAAATATATATTCAATAGTCGGCGATGAAAAATATATTTTTTAAAAATTAATATTTTCTCTTAAAATAATAATTTAATTAAATTAAAAATGCAATATATATATATATATATATATATATATATATCAGTTGAAATAAAAAGTTACACCACAAAACGCTTTTGCTGGGATTCGACCTCAGAAGCTCCTTCTCGTGAGTCAAGCCCGATACCACTGCACCACCCATTCTTGAAACAGTGTATTCTTTCGGTTTTTATAGAAATAGCTAAAACTATTAGAGGGTCATATTTGATCCATATGGGTGGCGGGATTGTTGCGCACATTTTGAACTCTAACGTATGTTTTCGACCATGCTCTTTAATTTCGGATTGGTTTGGTTCCAACAGCAATTTTACTAATTCACACTTCCCTTGTAAGTTTTCAAAAAAGCTATCTGTATTGGAAGACTGCTTCTTTTGATATTCGTTGGAGAAATTGTATTAATAAGAAATTTCAGATTTTGATTTGAGTTTCAGTTTTGAATTTTTGATTTCAGAAAATAGATCTTCGGGATTTTAAAAAGTAATGTTTTCCACAACATTGTATCGTTAAGTTTGCCAGATCGCAGAGAAGATTTCTAAATTCAACTTTTTTTTATGCCAATTGACTGGTATTTATTTTCTCACATGAATATTCTTAAAATAACGGTTCTAATAAATGAAAAGAGATTTATCGCTTCTGAAAATAGCTGACCTCCGACTTCCCTTTCTTCTTATTGAGAATTATTCATTAGTAATTCATAAAAGTAACTTTGTCACTTACTTAAACTTATATAAATATATTTTGTTTACAGAACAACTGCTAATTACTACACCAGAGTTCTCAGGACTTTTGTTGTTTATAAAATATTAATGGGTGGGATAATTACGTTCTAGCAGTTGTGCGCGTGCAAAATCTAGAGATTTAGGCTTTTTTTTTTTTTTTTTTTTTTTTTTTTTTTTTTTTTTTCATATCGTAAACAGTCTAGTGATATGTAGATATATTTAGAATCTCATAATTTATTCCGGAAGCAGAAAATTTAAAATATTTTAAGTTTGTTAACAAGGGCCATTTTCTCTCATATCAGCCAAATATCATTTTTGCAAAAAACGTTCTGTATTCTCTCTGTATTCTCAGTTATTAAATAATGATGTGATATTTGGTTTGCATAAAATGCGTTTAATACGTTCTTTTAAGTTTGATCATCTTGTTTCGGGAACAATAAAATTTATCGATTTTTTGTAATTATAAGATAGTTCTAGACATAGGATAAAATACATAATATAATTAAAATGTACATGAACTAGCCTTCACCAATTTCAGTAATTTTTAAAATATTTGTATTACCTATATACATACTTCCATATTAATCTCCAGATAAATTTTAATTTGATAATGTAATTTAAAATTTTGTAAGTCTCTTGAGTGTCCCTGTAGGCGAACCGTTTGATTTCAACGAAAAATTTAGTGTAGCGTCCCTATATGAAACACATTCAAAATTCCAATTTTGGAATTTCCGCTATTATGTTTTCTTGAAATATGCTGACAAAACACACACACACACACACGCGCGCGCGCGCGCGCAAACTAACCGCTAAAAACTTGATTTTTAGATTCATGGGACCTCAAAACGTGTAAATATAACAAAAACTCAATTTCGGAAATTTGACCCAAAAGCAATACCTTCTCTACCGTTTATATGGGTAAGAGAAAGTAAAAACACGACTAACCAATTTGTAATTGTTATTTATATACAACCTCTGACAATAAAGTTCGGTGAATAGTCCTGTAACATTAACGTAGATGAAATATTAACGAAAGTTACTTTACTGTCCTTCGAAAAAGTCACCTCCCATAACTATGCACAGCTGAGATCTGCTATACATGTCCCGGAAACTTTGCAAGAAGTCTTCTTTTGGGATGGTGTTCAAAAGTCTCGTCACGTGTCGTTGGATGTCAGGAATATCGTCAAATCTCTTTCCTTTCAAAGCGAGTTTGAGTCGTGGGAATAGGAAGAAGTCTGGTGGATTGAGATCTGGCAAATACGGTGGATGTTCAATTTGCACCACCCTTTAAACGTGCCTGCTTCTGATCGTCAGTCAAGTGATGTGGCACAAGACGACAACACGTTTTTCTCATCCCTAAATTCTTTGTAAAGGTCTGTCGCACGGATTAACGGTTATCTTTCAGTTCATCAGCTATCATGCGCACATTTAATCGACGATCTTTCGTGATTAATTTCCTCAATTTCTCAATGTTTTTGTTACTGACGGAGGTCGCCGGTCTTCTGCAACGGGAGTTGTCAGAAACACTTTCCCGGCCCTCTCGAAAACGGATAAACAGCTCGCATACACACTTCATAGACAGTGCTTTATCTTCATAAACACGTACCAGCATCGCATGAGTTTCTTTCAGTGTCTTGCCAAGCTTAAAACAAAACTTTAAATTGATCTTTTCATTTCCTTGTTCTCAGTTAAGAACCAACGCACTAAACAAGTTCTTTGTAAAACAAGTCTTACACGGAACACAAACGACGCTCGACTGAACAACGATGGGGGCAGATAGTCAACAACTGCCACAACATATGTGCAGCGTTTTGTTTCGCCAGTGTTGCCAGATCGGCCGTACTTTATTGTCAGATGTTGTATATTATAAATAATTACGGAAAATAAAACGTTTTACGCCATGGAATTTTTTTCTTATACAATACTTTAAACCATATTTTATAAAACACAATATCTATTGAATAAGATACTCGTTCTGAAAAAAAATACATTTACTACAAATGCATATTATGTAAAACAAATATGAATAAGTAATCATGATATTTAAGACATTGAATACTTTTGTAGGTTGAAAAGAGTTTATGTTATTTGAATGTCAAAATCATGTCCTTTAAAAATTTTAAAATGAATTCGCTCATAGAAAACACAAGTCCTATAAAATCAAGAATTATTCGAGTCCAATTTCTTTTGTAAAGAATCGAAAATTACTAAATGTCATATGATTTTAAAAAGTTGGAGCTTCTCAAAACAGATCGATAGCATGTCGAATGATATCCATGAAAAAAAAAAATATAACGGATAAAAATCAAAAGTACATTTGTATGTAATGTATAAATGTATATGTATGAAACATTATTTAGGACGTTGTTAGCCATATATTTGTTTTTATAAGCAGTATATAACACGTGTGTAATATGTATTAAAGTTGCATAATTTGCAATTAAGTATTTTATTACTATTATTTTAAGAAAGCTATTTGCTTGTTTATTTTCAAAATTTTTTATCTAAGATTGATCTCTTTATCATATGTTAAAATAAATTAAAAAATCTTAGAAAAAAAATTGATTAATTAAATATTGATTTTTTTTAGAGCATTTTATACTTAATATAATTCAATAAATTAATAAATCCATCTGCATTATTTTTATTAAAACGTACATATCTTATTGAAATTTACATTCAGCGTTTTCCTAAATCAGAAAAAAAAATTGATTTACAAATAATTTGTTTGAAAACTAATGCTTCAACTCCGAAAGCTTTAGAATAATTAAAGATTTTAAATACTTTTATTCACAGTTTAATGTTTAAAACGTGTTTTTATTTCGCAGTTATAAAATCATTTTCTTCTTTTAATTTGTTCATTAAAATATATAATTATTTTTAATTAAAAGGACTGATGTTTCAATAGAAAAATATTAAGAGAGAATTTTAATGAAATAAATATTTATTGGAATAACTTAAGTGTAATATTTACAAGAAATTATTTTTGAAAATTACGTATTAGTTAAAAATCTCCCTTTCTCTCTCTCTCTCTCTCTATCTCTCTCCCTTTCTACAAAACAGAAATTAAACAAAATAGGTTTGGTTGTTTTAACTTCCTTGTGTGTAATTATCATGATTTCGATTTTTTTTTTTCGATTACACTAATTATGTCTAGAAAAACCATATAAACATGTACTTAAATACGAAAACTTCTTCAAATACCATAAAATTAAAGAAAGCATTATCGGTTTCGGAAAGATGCGGCCTTTCTTCTTCATGTGCAGGAATACGCCTTCGAGCACGTAAAGAAGCTTACAAATTTAAACATTGATTGAGCACCAGTTTTCTTATTCATCTTTGTTCATATAAACATACGTCATATTTTTCTTTCTACGTGCGTAGATGCAATATAAATAATCATTAATTGAAGAAGTTTTAAAAAATTCCTTTAAAATTTCGTAATATAATTTTTAAATATATTTCGTCTCTTAAAAGAAAAATTATAATTACACAATTATAATTCAGAAATTATATCTAAAATGCAATATTTGTTCAGATTAATAATAATAGTAATAATAAAAAGAAAAAGAAAAACGTGTGTTTGTAATCATATGCTAGATAATTAAAGTATGTTAGCAGTATGCTAATAATTCTGCTAGCAAGATAATTAGTACTTAATTACTGTACGGTTTAAATATTATATTAGCTACCAAAATGTATGTGACATTTTATTTTTCTGATAATATTACGTGAAATTTATTTCTTTCCAATTTACTTTGTCCCCTGAAACCTTACTTCTGCGCTCTGTATCCAATCATACAAAAACAATCTTAAGAAAATATTATTAAATTGCAAAATTACATTGACCGCGGGCGTCTTCTGACATCACAATATTAATTAGTAGCTCAAACAACTCGTTATTAAGAACCTTGAGTAAACATTTGTTAATGATACGAAAACATAGTTAGCTGTGTGCAAGACATCATTACTCATTAAAGTAAATCCGTATACTTAACAACAGCAGATGAAAAGCTACTTGTTTTGGAAATTGTTAACGTATATTTTTCTGAGAAATATTGTCATTTTGAAGAAATTCAATTACTTACAAAGTAAAAGAATCAAGAATATATATATAAAGGGGAAAAAACCCCATATAAGTAGTAATTAAAGTACAATAAAAAATTACATCTTCTATGTAATTTATTTTTACATTTATATACAAAATTGTAAGGAACACTAAATATTGATTTTTAAGGTATTGATAATACTTGCGTTTGCTTGACGTTATATATATATATATATATATATATATATATATATATATATATTTGATTAATTATTTTAATATATAAATAACAATTTTCGTTATTTTTAAAATTTTTATAGGATTACTTACATTTCTGTAGAACAAAAACTCAGCAAGTTTTGTTTAAAAGCTGTGTAATAAAAATTCTTACGCGAATTTCAGTATAACGGTCATTGGAATAAAAATATTTTTTCGGGTAATAGACGTCAATTTTATTGAAACAGAAATATGCATATCTATATATATATATATATATATATATATATATATATATATATATATATATATATATATAATGGCATCCTTTTACAAATATTAAAGCAGTCTAAAGGAAACTAGTATGTTTTACTTGCCATAAAACTCTAATAAATATTTTCCTTACAAATTCTTGCTGCACCAAATATTTATTGCAATTTCCACATATTAAAAATATTTTCCAGTATGAATACAGACGATTTTCCTCTCAAAAAAGTACATAAGAAAGTATCAAAATAGAGTCAATTTTTTGCTCTACAGATGAAATCATTTTTCCTTTTTTAAGTCAATAATTTTGCTTCAAGCTATCACCGATGTTTAAGCATTCCTTTAAAGATTATCGACTAATCCAATAATTTCTTGCTATATATATTGAATAATAGTAAAACATTAAAGTTCAAATACACAGGCTCATCAACTTTTCTAATGATAACGATTGAACAAATCTGTTAATATTAGAAGAAAAAAAATATATATATCAGATTTTTATTGCTCTAAATTTACAATACATGTACTACAATCCATATTATAAATAACGTATAATAAATATTACATGTACAGTAAAATGTCGTACAATATTTATGATAAAAAATAAATATAAAACAATCCTTTGTTTTGCATGAAATGTAAATACTTTCAAGTATTAGTCATTCCTGTTAATTCTAACATTTAATGCAATTTACCTCCGTGCTGACAATTTAAATTACCTTTTTGGAGGGAAAAATATTTTCAAATAAAAAATAAAATAAAATAAAATAAATAAATAAATAAAAAATTCTTTTATCTTTCATATCCGTGAATATAAACCAAAAACATTATGACTACAAAATAAAATTTCTTTTTCACTATGCCATTTCTATATCTTTATTTCCAATGGAAAAGAATTATGATATAGTTACTGTAAGACACTTTTGTGATGTCTTGTAAATCATATAAAACTTACATATGCATCGGAATATGCATGCTGCACACATGAAAAAAAAAAAAAAAGTCTATGCAAATCGTAAGAATCTTCTTTTTTTTTTTTTTTTTAATGTTAGTCATCTGGAAAATTATGGCGAATCTAATTCTTAAAATTCGACTAGGATTTTAATATAATCTTTGGTATAGGTTTCTCTTTTGCACAACATCTTATATCCTACTGTTGGTTATAAAATCCATATTAAATAATTATTTCTTACATTAAAAGGATATTTTTAAGAGTGGATATATTATGGAAAAAGTACAAATAGAAAATCGGAGGGAATGAGGGAGGGTGCTTCAGTGAAAGGATCAAAGTGTAGAAGCAAAGTTTTCGTTGTAAAAATGGTTGCACACGGCATGTTAAATAACTAATGAAATAATTATTTTCTTAATTACACAAAATACGTGTTTAGTTTCATGTAATATAAATATATATATATACTTAATGTTTGTCATTTGGAAAAGTATGGCGGATCTAATTCATAAAAAATTCCACTGGGATTTTAACATAGACTTTGATATAGGTTTCTCTTTCGCACAACATCTTATATCGTATTGTTGATTACAAATCCATATTTAATAATTATTTATTACATTAAAATTGTATTTATAAGAGTAGAAATATTATTAAAAAAAAAAAAAAAAAAAAGGGAGAGGAGAGAAAAAAGGAATGGGAGAGGGTGCTGCAGTTAAACGATCAAAGTGTAGAAGTAAAATTTTCATTGAGTAAATGATTGCAGACAGCATGGTAAATAACTAATGAAAGCATTATTTGCTCAATTACACAAAATACATGTTTAGTTTCCTATAACAAAATTCTCTTATTTTATTTATTTATTTATTTATTTATTTTGACGTTGATATAATTTCTTATTGTTAACACTTATTAATTTACCAAAACAAATGTGCGTGTTGAGGAAAAAAGAATGAAGCCTTCTTTTTTAATTCAGTATATTAGAAAATAGGAAACATACTAAAAAAATGTTCATATAGGGGAGAAATAAAATTCAAACTTGAGTAATTAATTGACTAAAATAGCATATATTAACGTACTAACATAATTAAATAACAGCAACCCCTTAAAATTAACCAATGTCTTCTAAACAAAACTTTACGTTTTTAAAATACTTTAATTTTAGTCATTAATGTCTATTACATTTGTACGCTCTTAAATATTTTCTAATGCTAAAACTTTACATATGTTTTAACATAAACACTTTATAATTTTAAAATGTAATTTCATGAAAATATTTTTTAATATAATACACAGGTCGACATGTAAAATTTTGATTTTATAATTTTGTCTGATCTTTATGTTTTTTGGTGTGCTGAAACTGAAAATGAAGCCAGTTTTTCTCTATCACGTACAGATTTTCGCCAATACAAGGTGCCTACCTATACAATTTATTCCATTACTCTTCTACCAATATAAATGTATGGTAAGTTTTATAGTATGTTTCCATGATTAATTAATCATGGATACCTATTGTTGCAATAGCACAGCACTAGTTCCACATAAAACCATATCAACCAACCAACCTACTGTTATGATGATACATGTCAGAAATTGTGTCGGGAAACACTCTGTATTGACAAAAACATATACGTGATAGGGAAAAATGGGTTACATTTTCGTTTTCAGCACATCAAAAAACATAAAGATCAGCTAAAATCATCAAATCAAATTTTGTCAACTTCATTTTTGTCGGCCTGTGTTATTTATATTTTATATATATTATATTTTTCAGTTCTTAAACTATTTACGCATTGATTTAGATTTAAGTGTAAATTTCGTTTATATCTATGCTATTCATTAAATATCTGTAGAAAAACTGTTATTTTAGTTCTCTATATAGATTAAACAACTCTAAAAATATTTTCAAATTAAACTGAATTTTGAGATAACAAAAGTTAAATAGTTTTAATTTCAAAATCATTAGTAAAAGAAAAGGTTAAACTTAATTAAAATTTTTCTATTCCATTCAGTTACGTGATATGAAACTTAAAATCAAGTAATTCAATATGTAAATTCTCTCAAAAGATTTATTAAATGAAGAAAGAAATCAAATTAAGCAATCTTGTTAAAACTTGGAAAAATCAATTGTCATTCCATGAACAATTTTAAATTTTCCTCAAAGTAATTCTTACAGGTAAGATGTATAAAAAATGTATTCAAACTATTTAATTAATTACTTACAATTAAAGGAAGTATTTATGATATATTTGAATATTTTGAAAGTTAGTTTAACTGTAATACAATACGTTGCCAGATGAATGATTGCGAGTTTTCATGAATTAAATTTTCGAAATGTATTCATACAATAACAGAGAAAAGTTATCAGTAAGACTCAAGAATTAATAATTTTGTACCAAAATATGATACTAATTCAAGCGAGTCTAAAAAGTATTTTCCATAGAGACGGTTTAATTACATTTTAACCATAATAAGATTTATTAACATTGTATCAAATAATTGCTCGTATTAATTTCTTAAGCAAATAATTCATACAATACATAAAAATTTATCGAAAATATTATATAATATTCCCTAAAGTAATGCTTAAATAAACAAGAATAATTCAGGAAACTTCAGCTATTGGAAAAGGTTGGAAATTATTAGTTGTAGAAATTAAGAAATTTCTATGAGTTATTATGATAATATGACTATTATTTTTATTTAGTGTGTAATAGCATACCTTTAAATTTAGAAATATATGTTATGTGATATAAAAAGAAGTTTTCAAATAACTAATTTAAGACGTCTGTCTTAAGAAAGCTTTCAAAAACAAAGGATATCTTTAAATTTACATCATATCTAAACTTTTACATTTAGATAAATATTGATTTTAAATCATCCTTTTTATTATTTTATTTTTTAATATTTTACATTAAAGTCACATGAGAATTATTGTTAAATTCTAAATCTCAAGGGAAAGTTACATGCACTTTAGAAATTATTTTGTGATTACGGTGCACATAGAGTTTATTAACCAGAAAAAAAAGGTTAATTTTGAAACTATCTTATAAAAAAGAGACAACATAAAACAAGAACTACATTACATTATTTAACTGTAATAAGCGTATCCGTATTAGCTTCAGGTAACTTCAAAAAATATCACACCCATCATGAAGCGTCAAAAATAAGTTTAGAAAAATAAATGGTTGCATTTTTTCAGTATATCTTTAGAATAAGGCGTACAAAGCTAAAATATCTTATCAAATCAAAAACATATTATTTGATATCTATTTTGTAATTCTGCAACATGTGTGGCAATTTATCTACTGACCCTAAGTGAAATAATTAAATTATGTACTTTTTGTTCACACACACACAAAAAAAAAAAACTATTTTGTTCTTTTTAGGTCTCATTAATAATAATGTTGTAACATTTGTGAAAAATTCAAATTATTATGTTTGGATATATTGTCTTTTTAAATGGTCTAATCATTTTAGCAAGGGAAAAAAAAAAGATGCACACATACATGTGTGGATGATATGGAACAATTTTTAATAGTGCCACAATTTAGTTTCTAGATTTCTATGACAGAATTTTTTTAAGTGCATTATGAGAAATTTTAATGCACGTATTGATACCATACATTACAGAGAACATGTGTTTGGTGTGTTAGGGAATTCTAGATGAAAGAGAACATAGATGGTTTGAATTCGTTGTAAAAAAATTATGCCATGAATTCCTTTTTAAAAGAATCCAAAGAAGAAAAGGACATGAAGAAGTCCCAAGGAAGGAATAAGGGAAACTGACTACATCATAACTGAAAAGAAATATACATTTACCGAATGTGCTGCAATAGATTTAACACTGGTAGTGATTACAGGCTGATACCTTACAACTTAAATTTCCATTTTGCACTGGGAAGATAGAAAGTTGTGCAAATTCCAAAAAGTGACAATTCAATTACATCTTCTAAAATATAAAAATCAATAGTTCCCACTTGAACTAAAAAAATAGATTTCAGTTGCTTGAAGATACTGAAACATCAATAAATTCAAGGTCAATACTATAAATGTTGTTCTGGAGCGAAAAAGTGTGTTGAGTGTTTGAAAGTAGATAAACCTTTTAAGAAAATATCGGAAAATACACGATTGTTTATGAAGAAAAAATATATAACGAGGAAAATATTATTGCAAAGATTGAATTTTCATAACTATATAAAATTATGAGGAAAGTGATTGTAGCAGAACTAAGAAATCTAATTGTAATATGATCCAGCAAGCCATTGTAAATAAAAAAATAAATTAAAGTTTGAAGACTGCAAAAAGAAATTTGATACTTGGTAGGAAAAGAATGCTACAGTCGGCAGAAAACGTATCCGAGCACTAGGCAATAATTCCGATATCAAAAAAGTACACTTAATACTTTTTTGCTAAATAAATCCTTGTCGAATCACTTTCTTAGACTGACTAAGAACATGACTCGACAAGGATTTATTTAACAAAGCAGTATTAAGTGTGCTTTTTTTTAGACAGGGATTATTGCTAGTGCTCGAATACTTTTGCTGCTGAGTGTAGCTTTGAAGGATAAAAATAGAAATATCACTCAGAATAAAGAACAAATTCTAAAAGATGCTGGAAATTTTTATTCAAAACTGCACAATTTATCCGAAGCATTCGGTGCTTCGCCTGCCCCACCAATACCAAAAAACACCAAAACAAATCTCTGGTAGTCGCATTGCGGTTTATTCGATCAATTGATGACAGTAAACGTTCTTACAATGGAATTATTGTTCTTGCTCACCCTGTACTATGCCGTCTACCAAACGATCTAGTGCTTAAAAAGCGGTACCAAATTTCTGATATGACACTTTGAGGTATATTCAAATCTTGGCCGACATCAATTGTATTTGACCTTTTTGATTCTACCAATAATTCGTCACTCTTGACCGTCACTGTAATTATGCCCTCGAGTCACAACTAATGAATACTAATCACTCACAAAAATAACCTTCACTTTAAACAATACTACTACAAGCGGGAATTCATACATGCTTCCATTACACATCATATAGTCAGTCATCAAATTGCATATTTCTGCCTCTAATGTATGCGTGGAATTGCAATTATATTACATTTACTTAAATAATCCCAGCATTAGGTACTAGTTGTAACATTCAATTATTGAGCTTTTTTTTTTTTTTTTTCATTATCTTTTAATTTTGATGGCCAGTGTTTATGCAATAGCATATATATATATATTTTTTTTTTCGAAACATTTATATCTGTATTATATCGGAAACATATCTATAATAAATTCTTTTTTTTTTCTGTTTCCCCTCTTTTCTAAAAAGATGCTGGTTACTGAGTTTTAGACAGTAAAAATCGTCAAAGTTATTCCGTTTAAAACTTAAAGAATATAAAAAAATCCAGCTTTTAAACTTTCAATGTACCGTGTCAAAAATGAGAACCTTTAAATCGATTATTTAAATTGTGGTTTTTCCCTCATAGGGATTCTTGCATCAATTGATTCCCACATACATATTTTGATAAAAAATAGATTACTCGCAAAAAAAAAAAAAAAAAAAAAAAAAAAAAAGCGGTATCGAATTTATGTAATATTTGATCAAAATGTTGATACAAAATGAACGCGGAATATTTTTCTCGAATATTTCAAAGAAAAAAGAATCACATAATATATATTTTTTCCAATACTAAACTTTTTATTATTATATTCAATAAAGTATACTTTTATAAATAATTTTCCTTTCATATTTATCGAATAAAGTAATATTTTAAAGATATACCAGTGATAGATTTTTTTTCTTTTTCAAAATAAATTTCTATTCTACCGACAAATATTCCTTGACAAGAGAATGAATATACTTCTTACAAAAGCTTGCATTTATAGTTTTAATTTTTTCACCATGATCAAAGTTGTCTTTTCCTGAATTTAAATGGCCCACCAGTGGCCAATCTGTTCTGCGCTAAACGCTGGTAGACGTGAGGTACAGGGTTCCATCTCAGGTCGCGATCGTCGGCCTAGCCATTAGGAGTTTTCTGTGGTTTTCTACGAAACTTGCGTAAATACGGCTAGGACACCTTAAAAAGTCCCCCACAGAGGGCAGTCCCTCACAGGCAAAGTACACCAGGGCTGTCATTCGGCCTTAATCCCCCCAACTCAACCCTAAATTTAAATACATTGGATAATAATTTTAGTTGAAATCTAAAATTTTTAACTAATATTTATTTAAGATGAAAGGATAATTTTAATTATACTTATGTCTCTTAGAAACTAATTTTTAGAAATAAAGTTTATAAGTATTAGAAAAAAAAATATTAAAAAGAAATGCGTAATATACATATATATATATAAATTAAGCACAATAAATAAAAAATATAGAAATTACATTTTTCCCCCCCAATTCTTAGGGAACTTTTCAAATTTTCTGCGGAAAGAATTTAAACATTACAGGAGTTTTATTTTTCACAAAACCAGCGATTTTACGAAATTTTTCTAACATTTATGTTTATTTTAACAAAAGATTGATAGTTATATATAGTTTAAAATTTCTAAGGATTAAAGTACGTCCATATACCATTATTAAAAAGAAATATTATTTTCACATTCTAAAAAGTTATGAAATATAAGAAAACTAAAGTAACTACTGCAAATGACTTTGGAGTAAAATTTGGAATAGTATTGCTATCTAACGAACAGGAAAGTACCAATTGAAAATATATTAAAACAAGTAAAATATATTGCAAATTTTGTTGCATAATAAACGAAGAATGTTCGGTTTCAATGAGAAACCAATGAAAACTGAAAGTTTATTTACAGCAATAACGTTCTACAAAAGTAGTGGTGTTAAAAATGCGACAACGAATGTAACAATGAAAACCGTTTTCCACGGCATAAAAATACCCCCTCTTCAAATAGCAATCTTCCAGAAATGGTGCTTTACCAGCATGTTTCACATCCCAAACGTGAACTGCTATCCATTCGAAGCAGCAGAAAGCTAGTCTCGACAGACCCCATTCAGCACGATTTTAACCGAACAACATTAAATTAAATTTATAAAAAAAAAAAAAAAAAAAAAAAAAAACTCACAATGAAACATTGATGACATCTCAGATGCATCAAACTACAACATATAACATAACATCGATGTTGCACGCAGTTGGAATTGTTTTCTTTTTGGAACATGGAATGTGACTTTACATAATTATTTTAGTGATCCATACATGCGACTTCCAAAAATATCACTTTCTGTTGAATATAATTTTCACAGTCCACTCTGGATGTATAACCAGAAATTATAAAAGTATCTTGATATGTTATCTCAGTGGCATACTATTCATAGAACAAAGTGAAAGTACGTTTATGTGACAGTGAGACATATCGGCGATGTATTTTGAGCCATGTGTACTGTATGGTGTAAGATAATTCTTTTTCAAGAAAATACGGTTATTTTTACACATTCCAAAGGAAATTAAAACTGTTGTCGCGATAAACGTTTATAAACAGAAATACAGTTTACTGTGTTGTTTTTGGAGCATCATGGGTAACTAGATCCATTAAAATCTTATCACATTTAAACGAAAGCATGTACACTGAGAAAAAATTCTTTAACTGACATTTAGAATCTAAATTGTGTCTCTATAAAAAATAGTTCCATCATCCTTATGAATTCTAGTCCCCTTGGAAAGCGAGTTCTAGAGGCCCCTATTAGAATTGTAGAGCGTTTGCCTATATTCTCGAAGGCGAAGTTATTTAAAAATCTCTGAAAATAAACGAGACTACAAGAGTCGGGTTTCTGCAACTATAATCTTTGTTTATTACCCAATTCTAGAAAATCAAGCCAGAATTTCTCGCAGTATAAATGATTCATAATAGTTAGATCATTCAGAATAATGCTTCACCATCTAGAAATGTGTACACTAGAAATTCTCGATAATTTCGTCTATTCAGTTTATTGGCGTGCTTTATGCGCATGTCTCGGAAATCTATATTTCTAGTTAAGGGATTTAGAAAATTGTCATTTATTCATTCTAGAGAAAGGCGGTATATTTTTTTTCTCAGTGTATAATGAGAAATATTAAATTTTTGCATTTAAAAGTAACTGATAATTTAAATCTAACTTTTGAATTTATACATAAAGATATTTAATATATTTATATGTAGTATTAAAGTGTTAAAAACGTATTTTTGGTTCATTATAGTATTAATCAGTTACTTCAACAATCAAACAAACAAATTCTAAGTATCACGATCAAGTTTATAGTACTTGAAATACTTTAATGAGTATAATGCGTGCTAATAACGAGAAAATTAAATTAATTGAATTTTTTTCTTTCTTAAAACAATGTGTGCAATATACTAAATACATCTCTTAGTGTTCCGAGCACTCTTAAAAGGGAAAATTACCCTTTTTTTATTATACTTTCATAAAATTTAATTATTCTATGTATCATAAAGTTTTATTAAGTTGTTGAGAACGGCCACAAAATTAATTACATAACCGTTCCAAAATTTAATTTAAAAAACTGAAAGGTGCTTTTAATAAGAAAGAAATAAAATTATTTTTAAGGTAATTTAATAGATTTCGTTTTAAAATGTAAAAGAAACTTAATATTTTTTAAATTCTATTTCCGCTCATACGTTTCCCAAATTTTAGGAGTTAAAGCACATTCATTTTATTTTAATTATACCTTTTGATATATATTATCTTGTAGTATCTTCTTACTAATTTAATTTTCGTTATTTTTTTTTCTCTTATTAAAATTATTTTGCTTGTGTGATGCGATAAAAATGATTTTTAATTAATCTCAACAAAATACGTTTATAGAATCTTCTTTTGTTTGATTATAACTGTAATATTAATTATATGATTTTTCAAATCAAACTTAAGCTTATTAAAAAAAAAAAAAAAAAAAAAAAAAGTTGTTCCTTTTATTGGAATATTTGGAATATAGTTTGTAGAAGCAAACGGAAATTTGAATTTAATTTTCAGTGAGAATTTTATTCGCGAAAAATTACAGCGATATATACATTGAACCATAGTAAAGTAATGTGTTTAGTTTTTCACGAATGTATTTCTTATATTACATTCTCCTGAAAAGAAAGAACTAAATGTAACGTTTTCTAGATAAACTATATTTGAGTAAAACGGATCAAGACTTTTAGAATGTTAAAGAAAATGTTAAAGAAAAGTTAATGAAGTTAGAATATTAAAGAAAAATATCCTGGAAAATATACCTCCACATCCTCTTTTCTTTTATTATGTTTAACAAATATGTGATATATATATATATATATTTAATCACTTCTTTTATTTTATTTTTTACTATTAAAACATAACTATAGTAGTAACATGAAATTTAAAATAAAATATAACACATTTTATATCTCTATAAAAACAAATTCGCATTTTAAAGGTATGACGCTATTCTTGATAAGCTTAAAACCCTTTATCTACTGCATTATGATGTAGACAAAAATTGCGTTTGAAAAATATATTTTTAGTTACTAAAGTGCATTATTTAAAGATATATATGTTAGAAATTATGCATATCACATCATCATAATAATTAATGAGAATTTTTTGAGGTCGTACTTTAGTGTACAACTGGTACATAGAGGTCGCAAAAATTATTTCGACATGAAAAAAGTGTAGAGAAATATTTACTCTTTATGATCCTCATATTTTTTCTATGATTAGTGGGATATTATTGAAATAATATAGGAATTAATTATTACACACATGAAGATCATGAAAAATAACAAGCAAAAACAGCAAGTGCACTCCATAAAATCCCTTATGGAACAAAAATTGCTATATGTATCTTCTAATGCTTTGTACTGAGATTAAAGGGAGGTGCATCTGTTCCCTTCTTATAAATATCTTTGACATTTCTTCTATAAATTCAATTTTATATTCTTTATAAAGTAATGGTACTTTAAAGTGCCGTCAGTAGATAAAGGGTTAAAATTGTGAAATGATAGTACAGAAATTCTCAAATTTAAGATATGTTAACGTGTTTCATTTAACTTTTTTTTTTTTTTTTTTTTAAGTGCAATATTTTTTTTTAAATATGTATTCCTTATTCTTTGCGACAGAAAGTAAATTATAGGATTTTCTTACATTTTCAAAGTGATGCAATAGCTGTACAGTCAATAGAACTCTAGAAAAATCCAAAAATACTCAAATCTGAAACCTGTTAGAGAGATTCAATTACATACTTTCCATTCACCGTTTCTAAACTAAAAAATATTTAAAACAAAACAAATCATATATTGATCTTCCAGAATATTTACAAGACTGTATATTTTATGAACATTAGATTTAACCATATATATATATATATGGAAATGTACTAAACTGAGTATGGGAGTTTCTTTAAGCACAGCTAAAATAAAAATTCTTCATTGTTTGTGCCAGATATCATGGATTTAAGGGTCATATTATGTAATATTACAACGAGGAAAAATAAGAAACAAACATATTTTCTTATTCTTTTCCGAAAAATCATAACTGAACAACTAATTATGTGATTTAAAAAGTAATTATTATTTTTTTATTACTTTTTTCATTATACAGTGGTGGCCAAAAGTGTGGACATTTTTTGAAAGTTTAATGTTTTTCGAATTTGTGTGCTTGTAGAATATATTAATTTTCACTTAAATACAAATGTTTATATATCAAATTAAAGGTAAGTTAATGTAGAATTACCAAAAACAGAATTAAAATATCGGAATTACAAAAAACGTTATGCTCATTTTAGTAGAACAAACAAACACAAATCGTTTTGAATAATGACGTGTTTTGTAATAAAAGCGTATTGACCAATCACAAACACTGTTGTGAGGACCAATCAACTGTCTGTAACTATAGTCTAGGTTATTTGGATGGTAAAAGAGTGATTGTTGTGGAAATATTTTGCGGAATGATGGATACTAGTACAATTAAATAGAGTTTCGCTGTTTTTGAATATTTTAAGTCCTTTGTTTTAATTAAACTAATTTTAAACAATGTCACCAACAAGAAGAACTGATTGGACATCTACAAAAAGAAGCCGAATTGTCATATTGAGAGAAAATGGCCTCTCTTATGCTGAAATTGCAAGACAAATTGGTGGTTCAGTGACTTGTTCTGGTGTACGAAAGTTCTGTTTACGTTATGAAAAAACGAAATCAGTGCAAAATAAGGCCAAATCAGGCCGAAAAAAATGCACAAGTGCTACTGCCGATAGAAAAATTAAACGGCGATGCCTTCAAGATAGAAAAATTGCATCAGATGCCATTAGATGTGAAATGAATGCAGCGTGTATTGCAGTAAGTTCAAGAACAATAAGAAGAAGGTTATCAGGATTTGAACTACAAGCTAGAATTCCAAGGAAAAACCATATTTAAATCAAAAGCAACGTGAAAAACGAGTTAAGTGGGCAAAGAATACATTAAATGGTCAGAAAATCAATGTAAGCAAGTGATCTGGAGCGATGAGAGTAAAATATCGCTCTTTGGTAGTGATTTGTAGAAAATACGTGAGACGTAGAGTAGGTGAAGCACTTCATCCTGATTCAATTGAAGCAACTACAAAAAACCCAACAAATGTCATGATTTCGGCATGTATGTCTGCGATGGTGTGGGCCGAATTCAAGTGATTGATGGCATCCTGAATGCCAAAAAATACATCGAAACTGTCCTGGAACCAAAATTGATACCTTCCATGAGGGATCTCTTCCCCAACAAGGCACCATTTATTTTTCAGCAGGATTCAGCTCCATGCCACACAGCAAAAGTATACAAAGCATGGTTTCAAAATAAAGGCATAGATATATTACCATGGCCAAGAAACAGCCCTGATCTCAATGCAATTGAAAATTTGTGGCGGCGTTTGAAAATTCTTGTACGAAAAAAACGTCCATCCAATAAAAGACAACTTACTGAATCTATAATAGATTCTTGGCACCATGTGATTACGAAAGATGAACTACAAACACTCGTTTACTCGATGAAAAGACGTTGTGAAGCTGTCTTAAAAAATAAGGGTTATCCTTCTAAGTATTGATTGTGTTTAAAAAAATGCAAATCTAAGATAGATCTTACTGTTAGTTGCATAACATTTTTTGGAATACATATATTGCACTACTGTTTTTGTTATTAAATTCTACATTAAATTACCTTCAATTTGATACATAAACATTTGTATTTAAGTGAAAATTAATAATTCTACAAGCACACAAAGTTGAAAAACATGAAATTTTCAAAAAATGTTCACAATTTTGGCCACCATTGTATATATTTCTTTCTTTGTCATAAAAACAAAATATGCAGTACATAATATATATATATATAAATTAAATAACAACTTTATTAATTTTCTCTCACAGGAATTCAATTACAGTTTTTACAAAATGCCAAAATATGCTAAAACTTAAAGCAAACAAGTTACTTTAAATAAAAAAATAAAATAAAATAAACATAATCATAAAATTGAATTTTGCTCTTGTGATTCTGAGGCTGTAATCGCAGTTCTTTAAAAAATTCTTTTAACTGTATTTAAATTAGTATTTTTAAAAACAAAAAAAAAAAAAAAAAAAAAAATAGATGTAATTTTAACGTGAGTAGTTTCAAAACAATATTTCGCTATATACATAAACAATTTAAAATTTAAAATTACAGTGTAAAGTAACATGAAACTGGTAGTTTCGCAATTTATTTTTTTGAATATTTTCACAACCATATTTTTAATATTTTAGTTTTGCTTTGGGAAACTCTCAGTGCTCAGTATTTTTTTAATCATTCATATACGTATAGATTATATTAATCTACTATATATATGAGCTAACGCGTATGATTTTTATTCTCTATAGGTTTCTCACATGTACCTAGACGGTTCATAGCAGAGTTGCCAACTGCAGGATAATTTTTGCCAAAATTTCTAATTTTAAAATCAGGTTTTATACCAGTATTTTTTCATAGAAATATTTCATATTAATTTTCCACGATTAAGTAAAGTGAAATTTATTATAAAATTTTTCTGTTATAATATCTCTGGCATAAATCGGTGAATTGGAAACTATGCACGATAAGTATCGTACGGATAGCAACGCTGGTCCATAGACCAAAATGCTATTATCATTGCTTTTGTTAAATATTAAACCTACATTGCCTCAACATCAACGAAAATATGTACCGATACACAATCATCGTTTAGTCATATTTATCTACAAATCAAGATCGAAATATTATGCCGAATTTCGAAAAGAGTCCGAATCTGCTGGCTTTGAATTGAAAGAAATATCATTCAAACTTAGTGAGATATATCGACCTGAGTTTGGATGTTTCTTCGTTATGTTGCAAATTTAGGCGATTACAGACGTGTGTACTGGGACACACACTTTCTTTGACACACTGGGACACACACATTCTTTGAAAATCAAATAACCGATTTGAGACAGTGTTTTCCATTACAGGAATTAAGGATTTGGGAATTTGAAAAGTCCTGGAGGGTCCGTACCTACGTGGCAGAACCAGGTCTATAGATTATTAACCATAGGGTGAACAATCATGATATTACTACATAGTGAACTGAATTCGGTGACACGTTTTAGTACTAGCTGTGGACATACATAAAACATTTATATGGTACATAATATAAAATATTTAATGTAATGGATGAATTCGTTATGTTTATTTCAGTCATAAGAAAACAGAGGTATAAAAATCAGCTGAATTTACATACATACAAACTAAACTAAATTATTGAAAATAAGACTAAAAATTATTATTAATGTATTGTGCATAATAACTTGTATAACTTTCTAACACATTCCTTCTCTATAATAAATGTTAAGAATTCCCAAAATATTTCTTCTACGTAATATTTTAAATAAGCACTTACACATGCATAACAAAATATTTAAAATTAAAGAGAATAACACATATTTATAGCATGTTAACATAAAAAAAACTATCTACGGGACAACGTGTTAATATATAAACAATTATATTTATGACTATATCACTTGTATAATAATAATAATAATAATAATAATAATAATAATAATAATAATTCGAAACAAAATACAAAAGATAATCCAAACATTATTTAAATAACAGTAATTTAACAACTTTTAAATGAAATATTTTAAGTAAATTTAAAATAAATTCCACTACCTTGTTGCTAAAACTACAAATACACGCGCAGAGGAAATATATTATAATGAATAGAAAATTTTCATGGTCCAAAATAGAGAACATTATCTTCCTATCAAGATATAATACGTATATGTGTGTTTATAAAATATTAGTTTCTTCTGATAACAAATTTCAAAAAGATTTGTTACTTTTAAATAATTCTTTTTATAAGTATTTATAAAAACACTACTTTGGAGGTTGCACTTACAGCAAATGAGAAAATTAGAATACCAGTTTAAAATAAGATCACCATTCGATACAAAACAAATCGAAATTTACTAAAAATAGAATATGTGACAGTGCACGTGCTGATTTGGAGGTTTTGAGCAAAGGTTCTAAACTGTCAAGAGCACAGTTAGTCCAATAAAAGAGCTGAATTGATACTTCTCTCATCGAATATTTAATTTATTAATGAATTACCTTTTCCTATCTTATGAAGGATTCAGAAATAAAAATTAATGTTCATTGAATTACAATTATTTAAATTTATATGCAAAGCATACGCATCAAAGCTAAAATTCAAAACCAACATAATTATATATAGCAAATTTATTTAACAGGCTCATAGCAAAATGTAGAAAAAAATCAATTTCATTGCACTTTTAAATTAAATGCTAATTATTTTGTAATGTTACATTAAAAATTATTATACAATCTGATAACAATTATTTAAATTTATATGCAAAGCCTATGTATCAAAGTTAAATATTCAAAACCAACTTAATTATATATAGCAAATTTATTTAACAGATTCATAGCATAATGTAGAAAAAATCTTTTTTTTTTTTTTCTTTTATGTTACATTAAAAATATATTATACAATCTGTTAACCGCGATAATTCATTTTTAGCAAATCTATGTAATTTCATATATAAAATAATTCCGATTAAAATATTATTTAATAGCAAAAAAATTTTAATAAATTAATAAGTTAACACTGTACAAATATATGAACTAAATTAGAAGTATATAAGATACTTACATATATGTATACTGAATTTAATAAATGAATCCTTTTTTGTGCATTATTGTTTAATAAATTAATTTTTTTTGCATTTCATGATGGTGTAATATTATGTAATTAGTTGAATTACAGTTATTCATTTATAATTTGTCGGACCCATTAAAAAACACAAATTGAGATTGACAAAATTGTGACTATTTACACTCGAAAAGTAGAAGAAATTCAAATATCCTTTTACTCGCAGATTTTAAATATATATATATATATATATATATATATATATATATATATATATATATATATATATATATATATATATATATATATATATATATATATATATATATATATATATATTTTATTTATTTATTTTTTTATTTTATTTTTTTTTTTTGGGGGGGGGGGGGGGGTGTAGCAACCACGGATGTAAACATTAAAATTTCTTTTTTTTTCATGTTTAAAAGAAGTATTAAAAAGGTTTTTTTTAAACTATTCCACATGCATATAATTTTGATCGATAATGTATACGTTACTTATTTCAGATTAATAAAAAATAATAAATAAATAATAATCCCTATTATTGAAGCTGAGAAATTTCTTTTAATTAATTATTAAAAGTACTTCTACAGGATTTTTTAAATGGAAAAAAAAAAAGTGTGTATCTTAATGTAATTTCGTCTAATTCAAGATTTTTTTAAAGCAGATTAAAGAAGTTTTCAAAAAGAAGATTATATTTTAGAAGCAGTTCTTTAATAACCAGTTTTTATAAGATTTCTGATGTGGGAAAATAATGACTATGATAGTGTTTTAGAATAAACAATATTTGTTCACTCAAATCCCAACATTTATTAATATTTGGCTTAAAATAAGGCATTATAATTCTTCTTGTCTTTTTTCTTTCTTTTAACGAAAATATTAGTTGTTTTGATTATTTTTAAGAATAAGAAAAAAAATTCTCATTAATATTATTTTAGAAATTGGAATATATATAAGTGTACGAAAGTTTAATAAGTTTATATACGTATGTATGTACGGAGATTTACGTTAATATATTGTTTCATGTATATGAAGAACACTCTTTCTTCTTTTTTTTTTTTTTTTTTGTGTGTGTGTGTGTGTGTGTTAAAATGTTGTTTTATTTATTTATTTATTTATTTATTTATTTATTTATTTTTAAATATTATTAAATATTATATTTCATCCTGTGATATTTTTCATTTATCCCTGCGATAAGTTTTAAAATGTTTTCGTATAAATATCAGCCAATAAGCAACAGGAGCCAAATCCGTAAAGAAAAGCAAAAGGATAAAATCAAATTTAAAAACCGCAACGCAAATTGCTGCAATATCAAAAATGAAAATTTTAAATAAGAAATAAAAATTAAGAATGGAACGGAATCCCAAATACAAGGAGGTCTTCGAAAAGAAACACTTATATATGTAGAGAAAAAAATACGAAAATTAACCATATATACTTACACCCCCCCCCCCAACCTCAACATTCCATTAAGAAATACCTAGAATATTAACAGTAAACCAATCCCCTATACCCCCCCCCCCCCCGAAAGAATATATATATATATATAAAAATAATAGATAACGTAATAAAATTTAATCTTAAAATTTAGCAATTAATAGAACTAAAAAAATAACAGCACACTAAAATATAGAACTGAATTTAACATAGAGGAAAGAATGACACAAAAAGTTGCGATATAGATAAGGAACCAATGAATTACCATATTAACTTAAAATACTTACGCGGACCTGAAGGATAATAAAAAAGGACCATTAAACTTGTGAAAGAGAAAAAAGATAATAAACCACATAATCAATTGGATATAAATGCTTAAAATTAGAAGCATACCTTTCAAGGGGCGCATACTTCATAAAGCAGAGAAAGCTGCAACGATTTCGTAAAACGATATTGCTAATCACAGCAATTTATATCATTTCACGCTCCGATCAATGCAGCAAAAAAACCATAAAGAATGAGAAAAAAGTGAAAAATTAAATTAAAACAAAGAATAAATAAATATTAATTAAAATCTTAAAGGAAACCAAAGTAATAACATGAAGTAATCAGAGTAACCATATGGAAAACAGTTAACACAAACTGGAAAAATGGTTGATGCCAAAACCTAAATTGAAGTTAAAATAATAGCTCGACAGATATCGATTAATCGAAAATACTTCAGAACAATTACATTAAAGATAAAATACACAGAGTAAATATTAAATGATAATGTTAAAATTAATACTAGTAGAGTTAAATTAAATCGTACCAAAAATATTAATAATTAAATCGTTTAAGATAAGGACTGAAGAATGAAGGTATAAGACTACTAAGTACAAGCGCCATCTTTCGGTTAGCTATAAAAACATTAAGTCAGTTAAATAAGATGTATTTACTGAAAGATTAAGATAATTTAGAAGTATTAACAGCAAGATTAAGATAATTTTTAAGATTTTTATTTTGAAGTCAAATTATTAAGTGTAAAGTTTAAGATAATTTAGAAGTATTAACAGCAAGATTAAGATAATTTTTAAGATTTTTATTTTGAAGTCAAATTATTAAGTGTTAAGTTTTAAGAAGACATACTTACAAGCAATAATGCCGAAGAGCACACATAAAAGGATAAGCATTATAATTAAAATTAAAAATTAAAATAAAAATATTTTTATTTTGAAGTCAAAGTATTAAATGTTAAGTTTTAAGAAGAGTCAATTACAAGCAATAATTCCAAATAGCACACATATAAGGATAACCATCATAATGCAGTCATCATAAATTAAAATAAAAAATTTAAATTTAAAAGATTTTTTTTTTTTTTATTTATTTATTATTAATATTTATAAGATTTTATTTTTGTTATGCAAATAGATGGATTGTTTAAACTTAACAAGGGAAGCCTCAAGTAGCCAGAAGCACATAGTAAAATTTAATGATAAAAGAGTTCAAAATTCATAGTATCAACCAGAAAAAATAAGAATGTAACTAACAGCAATCCCCCCACTTTTTTTTTTTTTTTTTTTTTTTTTTTTATATATACATATATATAATACCTTTATTTGTTCTTTATATTTGTTTATGTTATATATATATATATATATATATATATATATATATATATATATACTGCTTTTAATAATATTTACCCAAACACTTATATATATATTAATATTGTTTAATTAAGAAGAATTATTAGTTAATTGGAAGATCTTGAATTTATAATTTCTATGGATTTATATGCATTGTGTTGTCCTGAATAACAAGTGTCTAAATTTAGGAAATGTTTAGAGGTCAAACCGTTCTGCCTCAAAACTGGTAGACGTAAAAAGCCGCGTTCAATCTCACTTGCGTTTGTCGACATAGTCGTACTGGGTTTTCCGTGGTTTCCCCAAATCTCTCGTAATTGCGAGCTAGAATTCCACAGAGAGACCCCCATGGAGGGCAATCAACCTATACGGTTATGGCTCAAGTGCAGTCAATAGGCTTTAATACCAGCTCCTTAGGAAATGTCCGTATATGTGTACATATGTTTGTGAAATTAAATTATATTGATAATGGATTTATTTTTTAAAAAAGTTTATATTTGGTGGCATCTTTATATAAAATATCACTGATTAAATATTGACATATATTCACTGCGCTGCTATGCACAGATTGTCTCTATTTATAAGAAGGTAATATCCCATTTTATATTCTGCATTATAAGAATGAATCTCCACCGAAATGCGACGCTGCTATACTGCAATTTTTCCGTTTATTAGTGCACTACATCTCAGCATATACAACGTATAAATGTACCAAACATGATATGTAAGTTGTACATTTCGAAATTTTATGCTGATTTAATTGAGGTGCATGTCGAATGTGAGATGGTGATGTTAATACTAACTTTTTGTTACTATTCAGATGACTAAATTTTAGCATCTATTGTACGAAAATTAATCAAACTGAAGAGTTACATTTATTAAGATATTCTATGTTGACAGATTTTATGTGAATGTTAATCGTCAGATAAAACTGATATAAGATTGATGTGAGATTTGTGATAAACCTGTATTAGTTTATTCTAAACTCAGAGTAGCCCCATTTAAAATAAAAACTTGAAAATCATAGTTGTAGTGTTCAATAATTAAAACAAATAAATAATAATAATAATAATAATAATAAAGAAAACAATGTTAAATATAAATATTTAAATGGAAGTAAACTGCATCAAGAACAAAGTATCTAACAGCGATTATTCAAAATAAATCGAAAACATGTAAGCATACTTAATATAATATTTAAAATAAGTATAATTCCATATAACAAACAAAAATATAATTTCAGATAACTAGACACAATTGTTTCTGGTTGACAGATATAAGCCATAACTTACTATAAATGCGAAAAATGTGGACAGGAATATGAAAACAGATAACTGCGATTTATTATTTATGATTTCAATGGAAATAATGTTTTTTTAAATACTTATGTCTTTGAAATGACATAAGGATTTCAAAACAGTGAAAATACGAAACAGTGAGAAACATAAAAGGGAAACATGTGGTATGTTGAATAGATAGTTTTGGAATTTGTCGTACGCTGGTTTTGAGAAATAGTTCCAAGATTAGCTAATACGTGTCGCCACAAGCACGTGGAGATTTAAATAGTACTCAGAATTTCAGAAATCTTATTCGTCAGTCTGTTTAATTGTAAGGGATTGACAAGTGTAAAGGAGTTATATATCAGAACTTGTTATACAAAAGAAAAAAAAAACTAAAGACTGTTATGTCATACACCTTGGAGAAACGAATTTTTATTTTACTGGAATGCCCGCGATTAGGTGAAAGTCCGACGATGACAAAAGATGGAGCTTTCAATAAAAATACAAAAAAAAAAAAAAAAAAAAAAAAAAATCCAGATAGCGATACAATTTGTAATATATTAACATAAATAAATCCTCAGTTGCTCTGTCCAACATACGACTTGTTTCACTTTTCTGCCTCTCACTATTTTGCAGTTGTCTTATTTCAAATTTGGGGAGTTCATGCTAAAACACCCTGTATATGTGTATAAAGAGTGTTTATATATTATGGATAAATATCCCTGGTTTAAAATAAAAGAAGACGGAATAAAATTCAAAATAATAATTCGAAAATAAAATTCTTCAATAATAATTAGTTGTTCCAACAAATAAACACGTATTAGTAATTGTTGGCAAAGGAAATTATGATCTGTTTAGTGTTTTTAGAAAAAAAATGGATTAACTTTAATATGAATTGAGATTTAGTGAACCTTATCACGCATTTAAATTTAAAATTTGGAAAAGTATTCGGTTTTATAAAAATATTTAAAATAATTTCTTTGATATTATATCATATACGATAAATAAAAATTAATTTCGAACAAACAAAATTTTCCTTAATCAGTTGCATTTAAAAGGATATTGAGTGACAGATCTTGTGATTGGCTACAAAAAATATTTTTAATATGAAATTTTCATTTTCGTAAAAACGTGCTCGTTATACTTAGGTTTTTCAATTATGCTTTTATGAGACATGCAAAGAAGGGTTTTTCACAGAAAAAAATTTTGTTAAACATTTTACTTGCAGTAATTATTAAAATATTTTAGACTAGAATAATGTCTGAAGTACTTTAAATATACGTAATGAACTTTCTCATTCATGAAAATTAATTAATTTTATGAGAAATGCCATTTCATTATATCTCACTTTTATAAATAATAATAATAATAATAATAACAATAATAAAATAAAATAAATACGTACTTTAATTATAAAGTGCAAAAGTCATTAAATTAACTTTTAAAAAACTTCGCATCATCAAAATTTTCTTTTTTCAATATCGTTGTACGTTTCATCAATTTCGGGACGCACTTTTGTATTTGGAAAGAATGATATATATTTTTTCTTTGATTTGTTGTAGGCAATTATTTTCTCTTTGTTTAAAATCCAATTACATATTGAAATTTTAATAAACAAGCTTTAGTGATTGATTAAGTGTACTATATTTACTTTTTTTAGAAAATGATGAATCTTTTCGCGAAATACGTCATGCAGATTCTTTTTTAAGCCTGTTTATATTATGTTTAAAAAGGAATTACTTCATAGACCATTATACTCTACTTTTTAATCGTTTTAAAAATATATGTTTATAAAGTACACTGTTTTATCTTGATAAATACTTTGAGCGAAACAGATTATTAAATTTAAGCTTTTATTCTAAAATATCTTTATTATTCTATTAACGTCAAACTTGTTCCCGCAATTTCTAGATCCACATGAGAATATATATATATATATATATATATATATATATATATATATATTATTTTTTATTAACATTTATAATAATTAGGATGCAAAAAAATAGGTTTTTGACTTAAAAGTTAATACAAAAAATATTAATGCATAACGATATGTGTCACTTTCTTACTTTTAATTATTCCACAACTATTTTAAAACACTATTTGTAGGTTATTACTAAGGACTAAAAATAAATGCCGTTATATTATGCAATTCCCCCAATTATCCAATTATCCATTTATCCAGCAATACCAAAATTTTCATAAAAACAGGATAACATCATTTAACAGAAATGCTCTTATTGAATATAAACAATTAAACAGATTATTATTATTGTAATAAAATTGCTACTAAAAAGATTTACTCTTATTGAATATTCGCATTTAATGTAACAACTTGCAAAAGTTAATTTAGAATAGAATATCATAAGTAGTTTTCTTTCAAAGAATGTTTCTGCTGATAAATATATAAATATTATCTGAACAATATCAGGATTATTTTTCAACTATTCTAATAAAAGCCATAACACATTCTTATTTTAACATTTTGTGACAATTTGAGGCATTATATAAAAATAATGCGCATGCATTATGTATGTATATGTGTGTGTATGTATGTTAGTTAATATTAGAGTGTTGTCCTTAAGGATATGACAGTTATTAAAAACATAAATGCATTTAAATTACGTCGGTAATTATCACTTGCTTACATATGATATCTCTGAAGCTATTTGCTACATTTATTTTAACCTTTGTTTTTTTATGTATTGGAAATAATTGTTACAATATTACGTACTTTTACATTGGCCTGTGTTTTTTTTTTTTTTTTTATTGTTCATATTTTATGCGGAATTTATTCGGGGGGGGGGGGGGAGAAATTATTTCAAAACCAAATTTAAGTTCCGAAGTTTTAAGTCTAATATACACGGGAATTGCATTAGTACAGTCTCAATGCATTTACACATTTACGATAATATGAAATAAATAAATTAATTAAAGATACAAAGTTTCTTTAAAGTATAGAAATTACTTCCCTTAATTTAATAAATCAGTGGAT
The DNA here is from genome assembly GCA_963930645.1 of Salticus scenicus. Lineage (NCBI taxonomy): Eukaryota > Metazoa > Arthropoda > Arachnida > Araneae > Salticidae > Salticus > Salticus scenicus. The sequence continues at coordinate 370,716,033 of OZ005648.1, forward strand.
TAACGCTTGAGTAACTTCCAGTGTATTCCAAAGTATAATACTTAATCTAAATAGTTAATTTAAGCGAAAGTAATATTCGAAGTTCAGTTGTACTTACTTAATTTTAGTGACTATTTTAGAATAAACTCTTTAATTATGAATTAGCATTCATGCGTAAAATAGCATTAATTACTCTTTAATTAGCACTGCATTCATAAATAAAAATATCATTCTCATACTTTTTAATTTATAATAAGAATATAGAGAAATTAGTTTTTTTATGCTTTTTTTTATAATGTACTTTTTTTATTTCTTTATTATATTACCGTCTAACTATAAATGTCGATGTTCTTTTCAAGATGTAGGTTAACTAAAATTGTATATTATCTTGCTTGACAGCTTCAAAAATGAAGATAATGAACATTGTTTATATTGTCAAAAAATATAAAATTAGTCTGAATTGAAGTACTTGTAACATGCACATTGTATGTATGTATATTATGCATGTATGACTAAAGTAATTATTACAAAGGAAGCAAATATTCTTTCATATGTGATTGAATATAGCATTGGAATCATTACTAAACTGAACTTCTACAGTCCCCAAAAAAATATACTTTTAATTCCCTTCTGTACAACATTTTGAACACAGTTAGGTGTGAAAGTTTCTCGCGTTCCTTAAATGACTCTAGAATAGTCACATATAGAATACAATAAATATCTAAAATACATGCATGTATGTATCACTAAAGTAATATTTCAAAGAAAGCAAGCGAACTTTATTATGATTGAATATATCAACTGAATCATTTACAGAACTTGAGCACATAAAATTGTCCCCAAATATTAATAATACTTCCCTTCTGTACAACTTTTGTTAACGCATTTCGGTGTCAAAAATCTGGAGAATTTTGAATTATTATATTTTAGGAATTTATAGAGTACATTTAACATCAAATGATTTTTGCCGTATTATATGTCTCAATTAATTAACAATCCAGTTCTAATAATATTCCACCAATTACCGGTGGTTTTTGTTTTAGTTCTGTGTGGATTTTGGCCTTTGTGGTTTACACGACTAAAAAGTTTTAATTAATGCAGTCTTTATTGAAGTACCGTTTTTGAAAGAAATTAGCTGTTTTAAGCCTCTAGTGCGTTTTTTAATGAATTTGTTAATGTATGTTTTTTCTTTTCTTATATGTCTGTTATTCCTATTTGATATGATTAATTTCCTTACTCTTTCACTGCTAAGGACAACTCTGTTCATGGTTTTTACATTTTATATGGAAACGACTGACTATGGAAGGGTCACTCCAATAAAAACTGCTAATTAATGCAAGCTAAGCTCATGCTCTCGTCCAGACGAATGATAATATTTACGCATCACATTTACATACTATGATTTATAACAAGCTCCCAAAGTGTATTAATCAATTTGCTGTGTATATATCATTTAGATAGGGTTTAATCCTTAAATTACTCCTTCTATTTTTATTTATTTATTTTTTTTTTTAAGATCACCAAATTTCATTAATAAATCTTTCAGAGGCAGTGGATAGAAGGTCTACAAAGACTTAAAGATTTTTTTTCGCGGGGGCTGTATTGAATCCACATATATTATATGACAAACAGTACTTTGAAAACCTATATAGACATTAGCTCTAATATGTGGATTCAATATCAATATGAAAATTTCTAAATTTATGGTACAGATCTTCCAGCAACTTACCCTGAAATATCTACGCTTCAGGTTTTCTCCTCCATATTACATTTTTTTCCTGTGTAAATTAAACATGTAGCTAAATTATAAACTGATATAATATTGTTCTTTCATATATGTACTTTTTGCCAAAAGGATATGTGTTAGGACTCCTCAGGAAGACCCTACGGAGGGCACTCACTAGCACAAATACCATCGCCATAATAGATATCAGTATCTCATACATCTGATATATATTTGTTATTAATATGATATATATATATATATATATATATATATATATATATATATATATATATATATATATATATATATATAGATATAGATATATATATAGATATATATATATAGATATATATATATATATATATATAGATATATATATATATATATATATATAGATAATATATATATATATTGTTTAATAGAATATGTATTTTATAAGCCAAACATAAAATTTGGGTACACTTTTAACACATTAATTATGAGAGTAAAGGGTCGAAAATGGTATCATTCGAAAAGTATGATTAGCCAGATTTGCAGAATACAAAAATTATTTTCTTATGATGTCAAGAAGGTATATAAAAATACTTTTATTTTTTATGCATTTTTACATTTTATACGCATATTATTTTATATTTAAAAAATATCTACATTAGAAAGTTCTTAACTCTGGCAATTTCTTAAAACTCAAATAAAACCATTGGCACAATAATTTGTATAGATATAGCTTAACTATACTCTCGACTACAGTTTTTTTATTCCAAGAGAAAACAGTCATTAGAGTGGTAGAAATTTGAGTGAATGACTGTTATATCGCATGTTTATACTGTTGAAAATGTAGGCAAATTAAAAAAGTATTTAATTTATGAAAGTTTTTTTTTTTTTTTTTTTTTTTTTTTTTTTTTTTCTAGATCGTATTTCTTCTTCTTCTTTTTTTTTTTTTTTTTTTTTCGTCTAAGTTAAAGACATATTTCTAAACTAAAATATAATGCATTCCAATTAAATAAAATTGACTACATATTAAAAAAAAAAAAATAGATTCATTACTATATCTTCTGCATATATAATGAGAAAGTATAAGATTTGAAAAAAACTTTTGTTTTCCGGTTTCGATGAATTTGTTCTATTTGGGATTTCCTTGCATATCAATTAACTGAAATTGTCTACTTATTTTTAAAAAGGTGGATATATTACTAGTTTCTGCCTGTATGAGAAGAAAGTAGAAGGTACAGAAAAAAATTTCGATTACCAGTTTTCGATAAATTTACACTTTTTGAGATTTCCTTGCATTTCAGTTAACTGAAATTGAGTACTTATTTTTAAAAAAAGTAGATTTATTATTCTATCCTCTGCATATATCAGAAGAAATATAAGATTCAGAAAATGGTTAGATTTTCGGTTTCCGACGAATTTACACCTTTTGAGTTTTCCCGAACTCAGTTCGAACATTTTTAGAAAATATCTGTCTTTTTGAGTTCAATCACTGTACTTTATGAACCAATGGAATTAATTTTGGCTTGAATCAATATTGGCTTGAATCTTCGTTTGACATGGTGCCGATTAGCTTTTGGGCTATGTCACCCAAAAAATGGCGATTCCGCATTACGATTACCTCTCATTTCAGGAAAGGCTCAAACTCTACAGTATACCAAACTTAGAGAAATATATTAAGTAAAACTCTACTGATTCAGTTTGAGTGCATATCGACAAACAATTGCCGCAACTATGTTGCAATTTCATTCCGTTTAGGAGAAGGCAATTACTTTGCTTTGCTTCCCTTTTCAAAAATGTCGTTAATCATTATTCGTATTAAACAACAACGTCTCATTTATATACTATACATTTATGTAATATTGCAATATAGTATTGTGTATATATATATTATGTACAGTCGGTAACAAAAGTGTTCGAACACTAGCAAAAATTCCTATGTAAAAAAGGACACTTCATATGGTTTTGTTAAATAAATCCTTCTCGAATCCTGTTCTTGGTCAGTGTAAGACATGATTCGATAAGGATTTACTTAACAAAACCATATGAAGTGTTCTTTTTTTACATAGGATTTTTTGCTAGTGTTCGGACACTTTTGTTACCGACTGTAACTTGTTATAGATATTAATTTGTTTATTTTAGTTCCACAAAAAAAAAAAAAAAAAAAAAAAAAAGGCGAATAAAGGGTGGATACACTGTAAAAAAAAGGTTCTTAAAAATAAGTATATTGTCTCAAAATAGCCCCGAAACGATATATACTTAAATTTGAAAACCCATGTACTCATTTTTGAGTACATTGACGCGTCAAACATGGGAATATTGGGATTATTATTGGTAAACCTCATTTTTGAGCATGTCAATATACTCAAAAATGAGTATATGGGTTTTCAAATTTAAGTATGTATTGTTTCGGAGCTATTTTGAGACAGTATATACTTATTTTCAAGAACCTGTTTTTTTACAGTGTATAAACTGAATACAGTTCTGTATCAACTGAATCCTTTCTTTCGTTCGTACGTATCTTCTACTAAAGTTAGCTTCTACTTATTATCGGTGGATAATAACTAAAATGTCGTCATTTTTTATTTTGTTGAATTGAGAGAGCTAGAAATGTAGTAGTTAAATCTTTTTTACATTAGGAAAAGAGTTTGGGGTTCAGATTTTATTTTTATTTTATTTTTTAACTTTACTAACTTTATTAACTAGTAATTTCGTACCTGATATCCGAATGGTTAGCGTCCTAGATTTCAATTGCCATTTGCTGCCATAGCTCTAGAATTGCTGTTCGCAGTGGTTTGGATTCCGCTTTAAATCCTAGGTCCTTTTCTAAAATTCTTTATGTACAAATTAACTGTAGAGCGACATTCCGAACTGATAAGTTTGTAAATCAAAACATTTGTCACGAGTTCCTGATGAAATTCATACTTTCCTTGGACGTTTGAGAAAAACAATAATAGCCATATCCCACAATCAATCATAAAACAAGAATGAAAAATAATGTGGCATGGATTGATTATTTATTAACATTTTCCAACTGTACGTACCCCCTGTATCGTATAACTTACAATGATTTTTGCCCACATTATCACACAACAGACAGACAAAAGGATATAAAGAGAAACATATAGGCTAAATTAATTCATAATCACTCTTTAATATTGTTGGAAAGTGTTAAAAATGCTTAATAAAAATGGAAACACAGTCATTAATTTCCAATTACAGCCTTTAATGTAACTATATTTTAGTGTAGCCATTTAAATCAAACGGTTAAGCATATCATATTCTTCCAAAGCTTTTCTTTAGCTTATTAATAATAAATATCACTTCATATGATTTGTAACATATTAATTTTGTAGTAGAAAATTATTTAAATGTGATTTACAAAAACGTCTCTCCTAAAATGCAATAAATGAAGTGTGTCCCTGTACACAAACCAGTTGTTGAGGACCTATTAATGACATTTTGAACATAGGGAATATTCCATCATGAACCTGAATAAGGTATGCCATTTTTAAGAAATTCTAAAAATATTTACGAATGCTGGAAGCGAGAAGGCGGACAGTTTGACAGACGGATAGTTGGGCTGACAAATGCACTAATTCAAACAATATTCATACTTAAAAATTGAAAGAAAGTGTTAAATACGTTTAATGCAAACGAAAATTCAATTAATTAAATTTGCAATAATAACCAATAATTTAATTATATATTTTTCTGTGTTCCTGTAAATTTAAATGGTAATCATACTATAATCTATATATATATATAAATATAAATATATATATATATATATATATATATATATATATATTTCTACATATGTGAATAACAGATTTCAATTTTATTAATATTTGGGCGAATAAAGTTATTAAAATACGGTTTTTTATAGAAATACCTCTCATACAATGCCGTGATTTGTATTACTTTCGGGTGCCCCTATATACAAACTAATAGTTGTATTCGTATCATTTTCAGTAGGGAACATTCGTTAATGAACCTTAATAGTATGTATCAGTTTTAAGAAATTCTATAAATATTTACAACAGTTAGAGCTCGGTCAGATAGACAGACGAACCGAGGTGATTAACACTTTTTAACCCTGTTGTAAAATATTAAAAAGAACAACAAAAATACACACGAAACAACTTTTTTTTTTCTTTTAGAAAATTCAATTTAAATATGAGAAATTTATATAAGCATTAAGGAACGTTCAAATAGTTTATAACATTTTAACTTACTATGATTTCTTTTATCATTTTTAAAACTTACAAATTTGCTGCATTATTTACACATCGTTGTTTTATATTTACGATTTAAAATATGTATTTTTTTTAAGTCTTATTTCTTTTTATTTTCTTTAACCTGGGTTTCAGTAAGGGTTGGCAGGTTTTTGACACGTGACAGTTTTTGACGGTTTAAACCATGGTTAAAACCGTCATGTCAAAAACCACCTTGTCAAAAATGTCAAAAACTGTCAAAAACCTATATTTATAATTTAATTATCATAAAAAAACTTAGTTTAACAAAATATAGTTTATAAAGATTTTTTGAAAAGTAAATATATTGATGTTCTTTGAAAAACACATTGTTACAACATTTTGATTAAAATACAAAAAACAAAATTTTAGACTTTTAAAATTTTATTATGAATTATTTCTATGTTCATTCAAAATATGCTGTGATACGTTTACATATTATGAAATTTATTTATAATTATGCTTAATATAGTATATGCTAAACTTAGTTATGTGATACTTTAAAAATATAGTTGTGTTTAATAAGATATTATTAATAAGTATGTTTTAAAAGGTAAACCTATTAATGTTTTTGGAGAAACATTATAACATATTGATTAATATACAAACAAAAGTTTAGGCTTCTAAAAATTTATGATTTATAAAACATTGACAGGTCATTTTGATTGATAAATCATTTTATTTGCAATATAACATTGTATATTTTAATATTTTTAGTATTGTGCTTTTGGTATTATGTATTCAATCCTTAAAATAAAAATGCATAGCCTAATATTTTGTATTTAAATATTTTATAGAAAAACTTTTTTTTTTTTTTTTTTTTTTTAAATGACTGTTGATATTGCAAGTTCATAAGAAAAAGCAATAATTCTGAATATTAAGACACCTTGAATTGCGTCTAAAATTCTTATAATTACCGTGAGACAAGAAAAATATGAATGTTTTCTGGACATGTATAAATTGCAAAAAAATTAATATTTATTCGTACAGATTCTTAAAAAAATTATTAGTCTAAGCTGTAGGGCCCACCAGCGATCAAGCGGTTCTATGCTCAAAGCTGGTAGACGTGAGGTGCCAGGTTCAATCCTAGGGCACGCTCGTTGGCATAGACGTTCAAAGTTTTTCATGGTTTTCTCTGAAATTTGCATAAATACGGGCTATGACCCTTTAGAAAGACCCCTACGGAGGGCACTCCCTCTTAGGCCTAAGACCCAAGAGTAGTCAATCAGCCTTACTCCCAAAACACCAAGCACCAATAGTCTAAGCTATAAACACGTACAAATATTTATACAATCAATAATAATAATAAATAGATAAAAATTTATTAATAAATGATAAAGTGTAATAAATACAGATTATAAATATAATTATTTTGAAATTCATATTCATTTACTGCCCACATTTATTATGTTTTACTTAAAGGGAAAAAAAATTGTATTCCTGTGTTTTCATGACTTATGTGAAAATTCATAAGTATCATTGGAATTTTAGAATTTAATAAATATTAATATAAATAAACATACAAAATATGTCTATGCATACTTTGTATATATTTCTTAGGTTATAAACCAGTTAATTTACCTAATTTTTTTATAAATTATCTACGAATTGTTTTAAGATTTGTCAGTTTATAAACAGCATAATATTTAGATATTCACTTGTATATGGCAAAGGCAAATATAGAATCAGGTTAGAAATAGGATTTAGTAAATACTAAATCCTATTTCTAACCTGATTCTAGCGAATTTATAGATTTTGAATTTTGACAATACAGGTTTTTGACGGTAGAGGTTTATGACAGGTTTTTGACGGTTTAAACCAGGTTTTAACCATTGTCATGTGAAAAACCACTTTTTGACGTCAAAAACCCAACCCTGAGTAAGATAAATAGTGCATTATTCAAATTATTCCAAATTTAGTATATTACATATTATAATGTAATCAATGAGTAACACCTTTAAAAGACAAACTCGTATGAAAAGACTGATAATAAATAATTAATAAAGTAATAATGCTTGTTTAAACTAATATTTAATTGTCAATAAATGAATATTTTGGATGTGACTTTGATTTCAATTTAAATATTTTATACAATTTTGCAAATAACTCAATAATAAAGGAAAAAAAAAAGCTTCTGGCATAAGTTTAAAATTAAGTTTTGTTATGAAAGGGAAAATAATCTTTTATAATGTACATATGTGTGTATGTGTTTTTAAATATTTTCAATTTCGTCTGCATAGGATTACAGAATGCTTAACACGACATGCTTTTTAGAGGTATAAATGTGTAATGATTTACATAATTAAGTTATATAATATATTGTAAAATTTTGCTATATAAGTTAAATAAATAAATATATATATATATATATTGTGAAAATAACGAATTATAAAAAATAACGAATATGTTATACAAAAATATCAAACAGAAATCGAAAAATCAAACTTGTCCATCAATAAGAATAAATCAATAAAATAAAGTGAAACAAAATTTTGGAGAAAGGTAAAAAAAGAAAACAATTCGTATTACAGCAAAATAATTTATTTTTAAATCATTTTTAAGTAACAAAAAATGTATTCATTTTAGTCAAGTAAAATACCAACACTTTTATCTGTTAATTAAATCCACACTTGGACAAATATAAATTTGCAAATGTGACTTACATTAAATCATGAATTATTCAAAATGTAATTGTAAAGGCGTCTGTAGAATAGTTCATTAAATTCAATAATTCGTGCCTAAATATTTTAATTGATAATTAAAAAAGAATTCGTAAATATTCATTAGTACTTATACATATAGAAATGTTTAATTTTTTCCTAATTAAGTAACATTATTAAGCATATTTCATTTCATAGTTTAATGCTTAAATTCACAGCTCTTATTTTTTTAATTGCTAAAAGAAAGAATGAATTTAAGTAAATTATTACCATATTTAATATGAAATCTTATGTAAGTAATATGATAATTGATTCTTTTTTTTTTTTTTTTTCTATTTTTTACTTTATTTATTTATTTATTTATTAATGTATTGCTTTATTTATTTTTACTTGAATATATTTTTTAGAAACATTTTTTGCTTTTTAAAAGAAATTTTGTAATATTTTCAGTCATCTATTCTTTCTTCGGAATATATGTACATTTCAGAAAAAAGGAACAAAAGGAAACTCTTTTTTTCAATAAATCTTTTTTATTTATAATCTAATTTTAGTTAATAGTTCCATGTTAATGTTTCTAAATAGCAAAAATAATTCATCGCACTTTTAGAGAAAATTATTATTATTATTATTTTTTATTCAAAATTTCTTATGTGTAGCCATTTGCGTTATAATACCCTAATTAAAAAATTAAAAAATAAAGAAAATACTTTTGTTCCTATTTTTATACAGATGAAATCGCTTTATAAATTGATGTCTTGTTCTCAAATTTACTTAAATGCATTTTTTTTTTCTACCAATGTTTTAATAGTTGTGAAGCAAATTTATGCAAAAATGGTCTTAATGCATCTAAAAGCTTTTATTATTATTATTATTATTATTATTATTTGTACAGGAAGAGATAAGAAAATAAATTTATTCAAAAACATAAGAAATAAAAAGGATCGAATCAATAATTTTGTGAAATGCTTATTTTTACTTCTTTAATTAACGTTCTTTAATTAGTTAATTAATTATTTTTCCTTTTGTAGTTGACTTTTAAACTTGAAATTTCTAAGAAACTACGTTAAGGCAAGTAGTATTAGAATATTTAATTATTATGAATTGTTTACTATACCTTTGAAACATTTTTTCTCAAAATTTTCATCTAACTCAATTGTTCAAATTTAAGCATTTTTATTATAACTAGTAATAATTTAAAAGTTATAACGGAAAAATGATCTCATGATTTACTTTTTTTTTTTTTTTTTTTTTTTTTTTTTCTTGACCAATTCCAATTTTTAATAAACCACATTGAAATGTTTTATAAAGAAATACTTTCACGTGTAGAAATGAGTTTTTTTTTTTTTTTTTTTTTTTTTTTATGGGAAGTGAATGATTAATTCAATAATTGTTGCACAAATAATGTCTTGATTTGTTTAAATGTTCTGCATAGTAAATAAGGCAATCCTTACTTATTATAAATTCATATTTTTGATTTTTTAAACAAGTTTAATTTCTTTTATGACCAAAATATTTTAAATATATTTTCAAAGTTCGCTATTTTTCGTATTAGTAATTAATTTGAGCTTATTGCATACAGAGTTATTTTCAAACAAGTCGTTCAAAGGAATACTTTAAATAACACAAATTAGTACACAGCACATGTTACATTTATTTTAATTTAAAGCTGTTTGAATATTTATAAAAACTACATGATAAATTTAGTTTCTAATACATCAGTGTTTATGAAATCGTTATAATAAAACATTCTACTAATAAAATGCTATTATTCGGAGTACAAGAATTATTTGTAATTCAAGACGATATCAGATCTAGGCAACATTTTGTCAATAGAAAAAATTCTATGCTGGTTAAATATATATATATATATATATATATACATTTATATATATATTATAATCTTTTTTTACTGCAAATGTGAATAAAAAATGTATAAGTCATATTATGAATCTAAAAACAATTTGATATAGCAATGTATGCATTTTGATATTCGAATCTTGTGGATGCTGCATTTTTCTTATGCTTAATGTATTGGATAGCATAAGAATAGGAGGTTCTTGTGTGAGATTTTGTTAATACACAAATATTTGTTGGCATAATTTGTGGGATAATCCGACATTTATTGTGTACGGTTTTGGTAATAAATAACCATTTCAGTGGAGCCAGATTGGATTTTCTTGTACCAGATTCAACACTATACTTCATGGCATAATGCTAATCACAAAAACATATTTTATTAAATCTTTGAAGTCTTTGAAATAAGGTTTTTGTTTTTAAATTTATTTAAATTTTAGGACATTTATTTAGAACGAAGTTTATTTCAGTTATCAGTCAAATCATTCAAAGGGAATAAGTGTCATTCATTGAAATTCAGTTATGTAAATAATTATTTTGTTTGATATTCACGCCTTCTATCACCTCTTACATTATAAATTTTGAATGAAATGATTATTTTATCTCAATTGTTATCTTTAATTAGTCTTGTGCTTTTATTTACCTATAGATTACGCCAAGAAGAAGGTTCTCCGTTATTTTTTTTTTTCTATCCTAGCTTGAAAAAATCAAATTTAATATTAGGTTGTAACATGTGAAAAATATATAGTGTGATAAGTATAATAAATCATCATTTTCAGTTTTAATAATTTGTTATATCAGTATTTTTTATAAGAATGTAAACATAATTTCCTTTTGAAACTACAAATTTTAATAGTTAATTAATACTTTTGTTTTGAATTCGCTTTGACACGCCAAAAAAGATAATCTCGATAAAATAAAAATTCTAAGCAATCCAGATTTCTTCGTTGATAAATACATTCCGTTAGTGAACATTTTTAATTTTTAAAATATTGCATGTATAGAAATATTCTTGTCAATTGTTTTCAATTTGTTTATTTTCTAAATATTGGAAATAAAAATTTCACTGAATAATAAACCATAAAAACTACATTCAGCATTAATATTATTTAAGGAAATGTTACTTGTATAACATGTTCTTTATACTTCAAAAGTTTCAAGGTAATTTCGAAAAACAATTTCTTGTTAGACAAACGTCTAAATTTGTGAAAGTGTCAAAATACTTATCGGAGGATAGTGTACAACATTTTGCCCCTTTACCAACCACCAAATTGAAAGAAAAATGAAAAATAGTTTTAAAAAATTTTCCAGAACACTACTTTTAAATAATCTTAAATTACTCTAATAAAACTTCATGTGTAAAATGTGGACATTTATATGTAGACCTCCAACAGTTACGATACCTTTTAGTGCAGTTTGTTAAAAATGTGTGCATTGAGAAGAATGATTTCAAATTAAGTAATGAAATAAATAGCGGAGATCAATTATTCTTCGGTGGAAGGATTAATTTTTTGTTCCTTCAACCAGAAAAGTAACTGGTACCATCTCATAAACCATTGTATTTTACCGTTATTAAATGTTTATTTATTTATTTATTTTTTTTTTTTTTGTGGTCTCCAATAGCGAATGTTGTAATGGTGTGCTTTAAACCCTACTCAACATAATTGGATAATAATGGATTTCAACAGTAAGATTAAAACATTTCCTTTAACATTACACATAAGTCCTAAAAGTAGACGTTCTTAATTCTTATCAATACATTTTGCACTATTAACTTATAAAAATAATTTTTTTAAGCGCAAATTTTCACATATTTTGTTTTTGATAATATTGTGTCTAGTGTATAGATAAACACACACACAAAAAAAATGATTATTTTACGACAATTTTTACTATATATATATAGATATATACATTTTATATTTTTTAAGAGGCTTAATCCGAATTTTTTTATTTATATTGAAAAGGGGAATGCTAACAATTGCATTATAAAGCATATGTTTACGGGACGGTACCCTTTTTATAGGTTTTTCATTTTTCAAAAGATGATATATCGATTTCGTACATATTAAAAAATCACAGAGATTGATTGAAAAAAAATCTATTTTAATTAAATTAACTGAAAATATCTTAAACAAAACCTTAACTGAAAATATTTTAAACAAACTATTTAGGTGTAAGTTTTTAATATATATCAGTATAGAAATTTATGGATATATTTTGATTAAAAAAATAATTATAATGAGTATAGAAAGCAAAATACAAAATTATATATAATTTTGGTTTAAAGTGAGTTACTTCCTAACACATTTTACCTGCAGACAAAATGTTGCTATAAAATACTACAGTAATAGTTAGTATACTATTGTACTGCTTTACTTGTAATATTAGTACATTATTATAATTCGAATGCATCACTTTGCGCTTTTTGTCAAATTTAATGCTATCTATACTATTAAATTTATATGAAAACGTGTTCTGTATAATTACTCTTTTTTTTTTTTTCTTATTTAACTTTTTGCGATATTCTATTACTATGGAAATAAAACTATATGTTTTCAACAATAAAAAGTTCACTTATAATATCACGGTGAATACGACTAACTGCTGGAATAAATTCCCAGTAATCTGATACCATTCTCGACACTTCCCGCTTTCTCCAGTAATCCGTCTTCTGTCAAGACTGAGCGTTTCTCCCCCTCCTCTGATATGATCCGCGAAGAGCTAATGTGTTTGACAATTAGGTACAGTTCACCACTTATAAGATGTTCCTCCTATATATTCTCTAGTTTAAGCAGTAGTCATAGGAAATGCAAATATTAGCATTGTTCAAATACTTTTATGCACTTATGGAGCAGTTAAAAAAGATTAATATTATATTTTTAATATTGAAATTCAATCTAGTGTTGTATTGTTTTAATATTTGTTGAATATTTTGACATCAAAATCATTTGTACTACATTCCAATTATTTAAACGTTATCTTTATTTTACGTGATTTACAAGAAAAACGTTACTCTTGATTTTTCTTTTTTTTTTTTTTTTTTTTTTTTTTTTTTTTAATTAAGTTTTGAAGAATTATTTTAATGGAAAAAATTAACTAATTACGAAATATCTTAAATGCCATTTTTAAAATTATTTTTTGTACTTTCAGTTATCAAATATAATATTTAATAATTTTCTGAATAGTTTATATATATATATATATATATATATATATTAATTTGACATGTATTGTCATATTTAATAACTACTTCGTAAAAAGCTTAAAGCACACACACTCACACACCTATCTATCTATCTATCTATCTATCTATCTATATCTCTCTCTCTATATATATATATACAGGGCCCGAAATTTCAACTCAGATTACACTCGCCGAAAAAAAAGTTTTACTCGCCACAAAATAGAGTTGTCATTTTTTTTTCTTTCTTTTGTACGCATTTTGGGTTCGTTTTCCTTTATTTCCCTAACTATTTGAAATGATTTTACAAATATACTTAAAATTATATATATTAAAAGTGTGTCGTTTATCATCCTCTCTCATAATCATCTATAATCAAAAATCATTATAAACATAGGCAGTATCTTTAAAAGGGCTCGGGCTCATTTTTCATGCGCCAATATCGCTTAGGCAAACTTTCACATTTCTCTTCTGCGGGATAGTGGGCGACGGACAAAGAGGTTCTTTGCTCGTCTATTCTCCCTCTGCTTGGAGAAATCATAGTGGGAGAAACGAAACTGCCAAAGAGATTAAAAATTTTAAGCCTGTACTAAGTATTTTTCATTTCCAGCTAAATATTAGGTTATATGATGGCAAGATTTTACCATATTTAAATCTATAAAAAGAATGTTTTCTGTCACCATATCGTGTAAGAATTTTATCTATAACTAAACCAAATTTTTATTCGCCACAGTAAAAATTCCACTCGCCAATTTCGAGCTGGCGAGCGGAAATTTCGCGCCCTGTATATATAGCTTTATTTAAATTTATCGATTGTTTAATATTTCTGAAACTGATTCTGACCAATTACTTATTTAACTATTTTGTTTAACTAAAATATCAGACTGGAAGGAAATCGTCATCAATATTATTTTAAATTATTGTTTAGGCTACACTTGGTAACAATACAAAACATTTTTAAATGTTCTATAATGAACGTAAGTATTTCCGATTTTTGTGGACTATCGCTCTAAATAAAATTATTCATAATAGTTCTTTCGTAAATAATAATTAATACATCGAAATAAATTTAAATAATGGAAGAATTTTTCACAAATAAATTGTGATTGTTAATAAGAACACAGAGAGAGAGTGAGAAGAGAATGAATTGAAGGACCGTTAACTATAAAGTAACTATAAAGTTAAATTAAAACCAAATATAACCTGATTTGAAGATAATATTGTAAATGTTTTATGACTGGTTCATACTGAGGGCGTAAAATATTATTAAAACACACACAGAATTACATAAAAATGTACGTTACAAAAAAAAAAAAAAAAAAGAAAAGAAAAGAAAAAAAAAGATTACTTCTGCTAATGCTGATATTTTGTGTAGCATTTCTTTTTTAATAATATTAATCAAATCTTTGTTTAGTTGTTTCGAAAATAAAGTCACATTTAAGAACTAATAATAAACAATTATTATGTTCCCGAAAAAAGTAATCTTTAGCTTAGAATTTCGCACATATTTTCGGAAATCTAGACAATTATCCGTTTGTTGTTCTTTTTGTCTTACAATGTAAAAATATGCCTGAATTCCCATTTTTCAAGAAAGATTCAGACAGAATTTGTATTTAACGACCAAAAAGAATCTGAAAAAGAAAAGAAGTATGTCTCATTACCAGTAATGCTCTGTTACTTTTTACAGATGACTTTGCATGCTTCGTACAATATTTCTTTGCGTTATTTTTAGAATAATACGTTTATTTACAACATATAGATGACTTATTAAGAAGATTTTAATCATTTTCATATTTTAGAATCATTCGCTTATTCACAATATGTATAGATTTATGAAGAAGATTTTCGTTTTATTGGAAATTTAAAGGAAAAATAAATAAATAATAAAAATAAATAAATAAATAAAAATTTTATGACTCTTGTATCATCTATAGTGACACAAATATACAGTAATTAACGTAAACATGTGTCAAAAGTATTTTTAAATATAAAATAATACATAAAACAGAAATGATTTTTTTTTTTAATTGTAATATTTCTATACGTGTATTTAATTGGAAATTTAAAGCTTTCATATTTAACATAATATAGTAGTACAGTGGGTAACAAAAGTATCCGAACACTAGCAAAAATTCCTATGTAAAACATATAGAGTTAGTACTGTTTTGTTAAATAAATCCTTGTCGAATCATGTTCGTAGACTGACAGAGAACAGGATTCGACAAGGATTTATTTAACAAAACAGTATTAACTCTACTTTTTTTAAAATAGGAATTTTTGCTAGTGTTCGGATACTTTTGTTACCGACTGTAGGTAACAGATTAGTTTTTTTTTTTTTTTAATTCAGTTTTTTGACGAAAATGTAATATATTGTTTAAAGACATTTTACTTATTCTATACTTACAGTACAGGTATGAGATTTGGTACACTCACTATAAAAATATTCATCCCCAAATGAAAAGCTTAAAAACTTCTATATATTAAACTGTAGATTTTTTTAAGTTATTTATTTTTATAAACATGTATTACATTCTTCTGATCATACAGTAAAAATGTTGACTTTCTTAAAATTTTAAAACGTTTTTATAAAACTATTTCAGTAAATGGATTAAAATAATTTAGAGATACATTATTTATTTTTTAATACATATCAGAATACCAAAATATAATATAATATAATAAATTATTAAATAAAGTTAGTATAACTAATTTTAAATCATTCTGTAGAAATGTTTTCTATACACGAGTATACAAACTTGGAAAATAATAGGTTAAGAGGGTTTTTTCTTCAAAAAACTATTAAGAGTGGAAAAACTTTTCTTCAAAAAGGTGTGAAATTTGAAAATACAGTATGAGGCGAACAGCTGAATTAGTTTGGTGAACATTTTACTGGTTGTGGATTGTGTCAGTAGATGGCGCAACAAAGTACTGTTTGTTAGAAACCCTGGATAATCTCAGAGATACGACAGGTACTTAGTACGCATGCTCAGTGGACAAACGCTTGTCCAGATTCCCTCTTGCTACAGTAACCTTTTACAATGCTTGGCGCTGATCGCGCATTTCGGTGATTTATCGGTGTAAGTTTTTAAAGATATTCTCTAAAGTAAAGCAAAAAAATTTTTCTTTGCAATCAAACTAAGATACATTATGCTTTACGTTACATTCGTTTTATTATTATTATAATTATTATTTAAATTTAGATTACATTTCTATATTCATAGAAATAATTTACACCATCTTATCATACTGCATATAAAAAATTCTGAATTTTAATACTCTTTAGTTTTTAATAATATACTATGCAACTGTAGTCTAAAAATATATATTTATACAAACTGATAATAAAATAATAATAATAATAATAAAATTATTTTTATTTATTTAAAAAATAATTTATTTTATCAAATTTGTCCTTGTAGTTACTGGTAAGAAAGTTCATCGATATTAAGATTAATTTGTAAAAATTTGATGATTTAACAGTTAACTTGATTTGATATATTCATTTGAGAGATGACCGTTTAGCTTTATGATTAATTTTATTTATTGCAATAACTTACAAATACATACATTCTCAGCACATTAAATGTTTAAAAATTGTTTTAGTTGGTTTATAAGAGGTTTTTCAGGGGGTCAAATGTTTTTGAGACTGTAAAATTAACTTTGCTCTCAAAGCTGGTAGACGGGAGATATCAGGTTCGATACCAGGTAGCGCTCATCGGGCTAACTTTTCGAAATTATCTGCAGTTTTCTCCGAAACAAGCGTAAATATGGGCTAGAACACCTTAAAAAGACCACCCCTTACTTAAGTTATTCAACCCATACCTCGGCCTTTCTTTTGTAGGCAACTGGCATATTAACAACAACACGTTTTTCTTAAAATAATTCAGTTTAGGAAAATGGAATTAGTTTAATGCTTAAAAACATACCAATATTTTATAGTTAAATGCATAATCATTGATAATATTAATATTTGTAAAAATATTTATTAACTTTAAAAGTTTTATACATCCTTATTGTTCATGTCAAAAGTTTATTTTTCTTCAAATGTAATACATATATATATATATATATATATATATACATTTTTTTTTTCGTATTTTGTACCTTTGAATAAAGTATGATAAAAAAAAAAAGAGAGAGAGAGAGAAAGAGAAATAACGTATGTGATAAAAAGAAATATGACACTAAAAAATAAATAAATAAATTAATTAATTAATTAATAAAGAAAATAAAGAAATTAGCGCTTATAATTTTACAACATAATATTCTAACATATGTTGATCTCATAAAGAATGGTTGATTGGTTGTATGGCTTAAGACTGACTACTCTAGGGGCCTAGGCCTACAGGAAAAATGCCCTCCGTGGGAGGGGGGGTTCTAAGTGAATCTAGTTCGTATTTACGCGAGTTTTAGAGAGAACTACGGAAAACTCCGAACGGCTAGATCGATGAACGCGTTTTTTGATCGAACCCGGCACTTCCCATCTACCAACTTTGACCGCAGTTCCGCTTGGCCACCATAGGGGTATTTACTTCTATTAATGCCTTGATTTCTCCATAAAAAATAAATAAATAAAATAAAATAGATAAATAAAAAACATTTATGTTTTTAAATTAATAAATAAGAGAACAATAAGCATTTTAATACTTTTAACCTTAAGCTTTTCCCCCTCATATTCCGTATTTTTGAATAAATATAAGAAAAATATAAGGCACTTATTGAGTTTAAGCTTTATGCATTAAATGAATGTACTAGCCTTTATTTATATACCCCTGAAGTAATTAAAAAAAAAAAAAAAAAAAAAAAAAGAAAAACTAAATAATTAAAAGGCCTTTTTATTCATTAGTTATGTATTTTTAACACTAAAATTTCCAAAAATATGCTTTACTCTATTAATTGTATTTATATCTAAATGTTTGTTATATTAATCAAAATAATTTTTAATAAGATCAGGTAAAACAAAAATAAATAGATAAATAAATAAAATAATAATAAGTGTATATTAGTTAATGTCAACTTGCATAATTTATTTTCAAAATTGTTCTCAAAAGAAGGGGGGGAAAACCGAACGCCGCACATTAAAAGTGCGATTTTTTCCGAAAGAGGTTGGCTCTGTAATTATTGAAGTTATCGCCAAATACGAAACTGTTTTAAGAAAAGTACTTATTTAGAAAAGAATTGACGAAAATCAATGAAAATTTTTATTTCTATTAATAGGAAAAACATTTAGGAACATGAAAATTTGCTTCAAAAATTTTTAATTACATTTAATTAATATGAATTATAAGCATTTTTGAAAGTCACAATTTCTCCCTGCCTTATGTCTATGGTAGCGATGCGCGAAATCGCCTCGGGCGGTCAAAGGGAGCTTTCCACCAATCAAAAAGTATGAACACCTTGTCGTATCTCTCAGTAAAGGGTCGCTACTGTTTGTTAGGGACCCTATATAGAGAGAGACTGGACATTGGCGCGCCGGCTTTTTGACGAAATTCTCCATTTTAGTGCCAGTTGCTCCATTGCTTATCATTACGCTGAGAAGAAATTTCGATTATTTTACGTCATAATCGAAAAAGAACTTACTTATTACATTTTTACTTTGTTGGAAGATAAATTGCTTTAATTTTAGAATACTTTTAAAAGATAAAAATGCATAATTATTTATTTTATATCATGGTTTAAATACTTTGAATTCTCTTATTGTATGCTGTTTTACGTATTTATTTCCTAACATATGAGATTAATTACATTATTTATTTTCTAGCTATTAGTTTTTAAGTACTGTTTTGCAATATATTTAATATGTTAGATCTCAATGTATTTTTGTGATATATTTTAAAATACATATTTAAAATAACTATATAAAAAGATATTTTTTAATTATTTGCTAGTACACAAAATGTATCAGATTTCTTAAAATAAATTGATACAAAAATAATAATAATAATAATAATAATAATAAGGTGTATATTATTTGTTAGCATATGAAATATAAATTTCTTTTAAATAATAATTGCCATAATAAATTTTATAAATAATATTTAAATAAGTTATTATTTTTATTTACATAATATTTTTAAAAAATAAAAATAAAAATCAATGAAATAAGTTAGATCTCAATGTATTTTTGTGATATATTTTAAAATACATATTTAAAATAACTATATAAAAAGATATTTTTTAATTATTTGCTAGTACACAAAATGTATCAGATTTCTTAAAATAAATTGATACAAAAAAAAAATAATAATAATAATAATAATAATAAGGTGTATATTATTTGTTAGCATATGAAATATAAATTTCTTTTAAATAATAATTGCCATAATAAATTTTATAAATAATATTTAAATAAGTTATTATTTTTATTTACATAATATTTTTAAAAAATAAAAATAAAAATCAATGAAATAAGCAAATGTAAATAAAATAAATAAAAACATTTTTTTTAATTTCTAAAGACATTAGTTAATATTTTTACAAATTATTATTAATTAAATTTTTATTTTTAATATTTAATTAAGTTATTATTATTAATAATGTGTAATTGAAATAAATAAAATATGTATTTTTAGCTTGCAATTTTTTGATTATTTGCTAGTACGCAAAATGTATCAGATTTCTTAAATAAATTGTTAAAAAAACAGAAAATAACGTTTATATTATTTGCTAGCATATGAAATATAAATTTCTTTTAAATAATAATTGCCATAAGAAATTTTATAAATAATATTTAAATAAGTTATTATTTTTATTTACATAATATTTAAAAAAAACTAAAAATTAAAAAATCAATGAAATAAGCAAATGTAAATGAAATAATTAAAAACATTTTTTAATTTCTAAAGATATTAGTTAATATTTTTACAAATTATTATTAATTAAATTTTTATTTTTAATATTTAATTAAGTCATTATTATTAATAATGCGTAATTGAAATAAATAAAATATGTATTTTTTTAGCTTGTAAAAATATTACGTAAATATTTTTATAAAATAATAAAAAATAATTTCTGTTCTAGTTTCTAGTTTTACATTTACTCATGAATTACTTGACAAAAACTAAGATTACTATATATTTGTTAAAAAAATTTCTAACTTCTTATATATAGAATGTATGTCATCAGAAAAAATAAGGTAGAATTACTTTCACTAAAGTAGAATTACTTTCACAATCAACGTATTTTGCTTAATATAGAAATATACAACAAAAATTCCTCGGTTTTCCGATCGGAGTTGAAAAAGTAACCATGTCGAAGGTTAAAACAAAATTCGTTTTTCTTAAAATTCTTTTTTTCTAAGACGAAAAAATTACATATTTATATTCTGCATTACTTTCTGCACAAATTTAGTACGGTTTTCTTTCATTTATGTTGTATAGTAAAGCGTCAATCGCGAAGAAAAAAGCATTACGTTCTACGGTGATCGCTCCGAATTGGCACTAAGATGGCCGACTTTCGGTCAATGTCCAGTCTCTCTCTATATAGGGTCCCTACTGTTTGTAACCATCGCTGAAAGACTTGAGTTCAGAGAGAAAATGCTGTTCAGTTTGCTCGCTCGCTATGTAAAGATGTTTACGTTTTCTGTGCACAGTTATAGCACCTATTTAATTCAATTGAGCTCTTATATTTTTTATA
Organism: Salticus scenicus; assembly: GCA_963930645.1. Taxonomy (NCBI): domain Eukaryota; kingdom Metazoa; phylum Arthropoda; class Arachnida; order Araneae; family Salticidae; genus Salticus; species Salticus scenicus. Next base: position 370,737,315 of record OZ005648.1, read on the forward strand.
AATTGTTAGTTATTATTTTATGAGTAAAGCTGTTACAAGTATCAGTGTGTCTTCTTTGAGTTTATTGAAATAGTGAACACAAGCCAGCCGAAATGGTGACCCAGCCGTAGTGGTTTTCGTAGTGGTGACCTCTGACGAAACAGCGTAATATGGCGATACCTCCGGCCTTTGAGCTAAGTGGTTTAATTTTGAATGAATATATTTTTAATTAATTGATTTTTTTTTTTTTTTTTTTTACTGTTTGAAATTAAAAATGCATTAAATAAATAACGAATATATATATTTCTGCTCTTATAAGCTATTTTAACTAGATTGATATGTATATATATTTTTTTTAATGCTGTTTTAAATGGTATATATTATATAGTGTATTACGATATGGCTGTAATAGAGTAAAAGATTTCCTATTTTAAGTTAGCGTTAGGAATCTTCTTTCGTATGAATTTAGATTCATTTTGACTTTGAATTTTGAACTTATGAATTTTTAAATAGTAGTTAAAGTATAAAATTTTCATAAGATTGCCATGGACTCTGGTGAGAAGGGGATAAATGTTGAAAAAGTTTCTTGTAGAATTCCCCCGATGTGGAAAAACAATATTCAAATTTGGTTCGTTCAGGTTGAAGCGAACTTCGCGACATCGCAGATTACAAATGATCTGACAAAATATAACACAGTTATAGGTTCAATTGATCCAGATTCGCTTATTTCAGTTTCTGATTTGATATTAAACCCCCCCTCCGAAAATCGTTATGAAACTTTAAAACAAAGGTTAATTTCGGAGTTTTCAGATTCTCAATCTCAGCAGCTGCGTAAATTATTGTCTGAATTAACACTAGGAGATAAAAAACCTTCAACTTTACTTCGGCAAATGAAAGAATTAGGAGGGAAATCCGTAACCGAGGAATTTTTGAAAACAATTTGGATGGAACGATTACCTGTAAATTTTCAGGCAATATTGTCTGCCTCTTCAGCGGATTTATCTGAATTGGCAAAATTAGCTGATAAGATTGCTGAAATTAAGGAAATCCCTAGTGTTTGCGCGGTTGTTGAGGGGAAAACTTTGGAAAGCGAGGTTAAAGAAATTCGAAAAGAAATTGTAGAGTTAAAAACTCAGATTTCAACTTTATTTTCGAAAGTAAATAGGCAATCAAGATCGAGAAGTCGTGATTTAAACCGTGCATATTACCGTAGTAAAAGTCGTAATGTTGGAGATGGAAATTTTGACGGTAATGATTCGAATTTATGTTTTTATCATTCAAAATTTGGGGAAAATGCTAGAAGGTGTCGGAAACCATGTCAGTATAATTCAAAAGAGGAAAAAAACTAGTTTTGGCTGCTGCATCTGGTTTAAAGTTTGGTTCAGGTGTAGCAGCCCAAGTAAAAAAATGTACACTTTTTGTTTATGATAAAGCTACAAACTGTAATTTTTTAATTGATTCTGGAAGTGATATTTCTTGTATACCGGCACCAATAAATTGTAAATATAATGCTCCTGAAGATTTTTTGTATGCCGCAAATGATTCTAGGATACCTACGTATGGTAGTAAAATATTGGATATTAATTTGGGATTGCGTCGAATGTTCCGGTGGTCATTTGTGATAGCTAGAGTAAATACACCTATTATTGGTGCAGATTTTTTAAACAATTACGGAATTCTTATAGATTTGAAAAATCAAACTTTAATTGATTCGAATACTACCTTACAAATAAGAGGAAAATTGAGTGGTATTGAATCCCCCTCTATAAAATTAATTTCGGGAAATTCCCCTTATGATAAACTCTTAGAGTCATTTCTAAATTTGGCGAGCCCGGTACCAAATTTTAAAGGTCCTGTGTTGCATAATACTAAACATTATATTGAAACAAAGGGAGCTCCGGTGTTTTCTAGACCCAGACGATTACATCCAAAATTATTAGAAATTGTAAAAAAGGAATTCCAAGTTTTGGTAGAACAGGGAATTTGTCGGCCTTCTAAGTCTCCTTGGTCCTCACCCATACATGTCGTTCCAAAATCAAATGGTACGTATAGGATATGTGGAGATTACAGACGTTTAAATTCAATAACTATTTCAGATAGATATCCTATCCCACATATTCATGATATAACTAATGTCCTTCATAATAAGACAATATTTTCAAAGATTGATATTGTTAGGGCATATTATCATATACCAGTGAATGAAGAGGATATTCCAAAAACTTGTGTAACGACACCAATTGGAAATTTCGAATTTTTATATCTCCCATTTGGTTTAAAATGCGCTCCAATGACATACCAGCGATTTATGAATGGGGTCCTGGGGGATTTGGACTTTGTTGTTTCTTACATAGACGATGTACTGATATTTTCAGAAAACGAAACGGAGCATATCAACCATGTAAAAATGGTCTTTGAAAGACTAAATAAATTTGGTTTAAATATAAATAAATCAAAGAGTATATATGGTCAAAATACTATTGAATTTTTAGGTCATGAAATCTCCGCGTCGGGTATTAAACCCCTTGACAGAAAAGTTAAAGCCATTTTGGATTACCCTAGACCTGAAAATTTGCTAGAGTTGCGAAAATATTTAGGATTAATAAATTTTTATAGAAAATTCCTAAAACACGCTGCGGATATTTTGGCTAATTTAACAGATTTATTAAAAGGAGTGAAGGGAAAGAATAATCGTACAAAAATTGAATGGACTCAGGAATTAATCGATTCTTTTGAAAAATCAAAGCAAGCTCTTTCGAATGCTGCTTTGTTGTCATTTCCGAGTACAAATGGAAGGCTTGTATTGCATAGTGATGCAAGTAATATTGCTATTGGTGCGACACCTAGTATATTGGAAGGGTCAGATTGTAAACCAGTTGGATTTTTTTCCAGACGGTTATCGCCTTCTCAGGCTAAGTATTCTAGTTTTGATCGTGAACTCTTAGCAATGTATGAGTCAGTAAAATTTTTCAGACACATGCTAGAAGCACGAAACTGCGAAATAATAACGGATCATAAACCAATTATTGAAGCCTTTCATAAAGTACGTGACACACATACAAATAAGCAGGCACGTTGGCTTTCCTTTATATCAGAATTTACTACGGATATTAAATATATAAAAGGGGAGTTAAACGGTGCTGCAGATGCTTTGTCGCGTATAAATGAAATTTCTATTCCTGGAAATTTAGATTTTGATGAATTGAGTAAGGATCAAAAATCGGATGAGGAATTAAATAAATTAATTTCAGAACCAGAGTCAGTACTTAAATTAAAATTAATTACATTGCCAAATACAAATTCACAGCTTTACTGTGACATTAGTACTGGAAAAGCTCGTCCATATGTCACATTAAAATTTCGTAAGAAAGTTTTCCAGAATTTACATTGCCTTTCACACCCTGGTATGCGAACTACAGTCAATCTCATTAGAGATAGATTTGTTTGGCCTTTTATGAATAAAGATTGTCGTGAATGGGCACGTCAATGTATTGATTGTCAACGATCAAAAATTAGTAAACATACTAAGTCTTCATTGAAGAAATTTGATATCCCTACTGCGCGTTTCCAACACATTCATTGTGATATTGTAGGTCCCTTACCGGAGTCACATGGTAAATCTTATTGTTTAACTGTAATAGATAGGGTTACCCGTTGGCCGGAAGCTTATCCGCTAAAAGACATTACAGCTGAAACAGTTGCACGAACTCTTTACAGAGAATGGATTGCCCGATATGGTACACCATTAAGAATTACGACAGATCAAGGGAGACAGTTTGAATCTGACTTATTTAAACAGTTTGCTCAGTTATTTGGTATAGAAAAATGGAGAACTTCGCCATACAATCCAAAAGCAAATGGTTTAGTTGAAAATTTTCATAGACCACTAAAAGCAGCGATTATGGCCCATGGAACTCGTAGTTGGACTGAGATCCTCCCAACAATTCTCTTGGGTTTTAGATGTGCATTGAAAGAGGATATTGAAGCAACTCCTGCTGAATTACTGTATGGAAGTAATTTAAGACTTCCTGGTGATTTTTACGATCCTACGGTAGACATAAAAGACCCACGTATATATGTTGAAAAATTAAGAGAATTTATGAGGTTGCTCAAACCAAAACCTACATCTGCACATCAAAATAATCCAGTTTTTGTACATAAGCATTTAAAACAGTGTTCACATGTATTTGTGAGATATGATCGAGTTAGAGGATCATTACAACCACCGTATAATGGACCATACCCTGTAGTGTCAAGAAAGGAAAAATATTTCCATGTTTTAATAGATGGGAAAATTCAAGTCGTTAATATCGATAGACTTAAACCAGCCTTTATTGTGTTTGATTCTCCAACAGAAGTTCAACTAGATGAAAACAGTAGTGCTCGTACCTCCGAGAAACTGGTACCTAGACGTTCTAAAAGACAGGTCCGATTTCCAGACAGATTCGTACCCAGTTGAAGTTTGCCTGTCTTTGTTCACTGGGGAGGGGGTACTGAGGCGAACAGCTGAATTAGTTTGGTGAACATTTTACTGGTTGTGGATTGTGTCAGTAGATGGCGCAACAGAGTACTGTTTGTAACCATCGCTGAAAGACTTGAGTTCAGAGAGAAAATGCTGTTCAGTTTGCTCGCTCGCTATGTAAAGATGTTTACGTTTTCTGTGCACAGTTATAGCACCTATTTAATTCAATTGAGCTCTTATATTTTTTATAAATTGTTAGTTATTATTTTATGAGTAAAGCTGTTACAAATATCAGTGTGTCTTCTTTGAGTTTATTGAAATAGTGAACACAAGCCAGCCGAAATATAGGTTGGAAATAATAGGTTAAGAGGGTTTTTTCTTCAAAAAACTATTAAGAGTGGCAAAAACTTTTCTTCAAAAAGGTGTGAAATTTGAAAATGCAGTACAGTGTCAAAATAAAGTACATTTCAAAATAGCAATATCTTATAAATGTTTAAAAGTGCACGCAATAACTTTTTTTTTCTGTAACTGTATCCATTAAAACGGAAAAGCGTTGCAGTATTTATCCCTTATTCACGATTTTCCTATTTTTCCATATATTTTTTGCTATAAGTATTAATCCTCTCATCGAAAGAAATATACTTAGTGGGCTAATAGTTATTGAAATCTTTTTATCTTACATTTTCAAACAAACGCAATATTACGATGTTTTGGTGTTTTCCTTTAGAATGATAATTATAATAATAAAGTTAAAAAAGATGAATATTCAAGATTGGAAACAGTAATAAAGAAGTTAAAAAACATATATATTCAAAATTTAAAAAATTTAAAACTATATTTAGATGAACGTTTACAAAACAACCTAATTATGTTTATATGAGTTACGTTGTTGATATTTTTATAAAATGAGTTTTTCTTTTCCTAAAATCATTCAATAAACTAACGTGAAAGGTACATAAACAAAGTAAAAAAAGTATAAGTAAAAAAAAAAAAAATAATAATAAAAAAAAAAAAAAAAAAATGCTTCTAGAAGTATATTTTTTATTGATATCAAATCTAAACAGAAAATGTATGATTTCAAAATAATTTTTTTTTTCTAAAAATGGCACTTAAAGAAATTTTATAAATCTCAAATATAAAAAAAATAATAGCATGTACATAAGAAAAGTAAATTGGTTTGTAAGAATTGTTAAGTGGATTGAAAAAAGAAATATATAGATTTCAGGTGTTCAATGAACTTAAAATATAATTATTAAAACAAACTGAAAATATATTAGCATTAAATTTTTCAAATTAAGTTTTATGAAAATATCCATTTTGAATAAAACTAACGTGATACGATTAATCGAGTGTAATATTTTATTTTAACATTTATTTAAAATGTATTAAAGTCTTTATACAAATTTAGATTAATACTTTTTCGGTTTATTTGCACTTTATTCATTTGAAAATATTGCGAAGAATGTCATTTTGTATTTCTATATTAATTTTCATAAATAAAGGGAAAATAGGAATTTAAATAATTCCTTTCTCTCATACGTAATATTATTTCATCGTAACGTAATACATTTTTAGGACCAATTAAGCTAAATTATTCTTTAAATAAAAATGTTTATAAAACAAAACAAATTAGTTTTATATACTCAAAGTTTATGATTTTTTTTTTTTTTTGTGTGTGTGTGTGTGGTCCCCCTCCCCTCCAAAAAAATATATACTAATAATAATACTTGCTGCCTAGGGAGTAATCCTCATTTCTCTATATCGCAAATCTTGAATAGCAATTTTTGTAATGAAAGTTTGTCAAACAAAATCTTTCATTTTAGCAGTATTATTATTCATAGAGTCCTTACAAAAATGCAGGTACTTCTTGGTAGATTTTAAATAATATATTACAAATACTTTTTATCAACAGATTTTTGCATCATTTAACGCAAATTTTGCACAATGCCAATTTTAGAAATTTGTTTTAGTGTATTTATTTTTCTCTTCAATTATAAATATATTCATTCCTTATTATTTTTTATTTGTATAAATATAAAACAATATAACTCGAAAATGTTTAATATAATAACAATTAATAAATTTAAGTAAAACATTTTTAATTTAAATAATATACAAATAAATTTATAAATGACAGTGTCAATTTTGTAGCAAAAATTAAAAGTTCGGTCCTTCATCAAATAAAAACTATCGTCTTATATAAGAAGATTAATTTTTTCAACAAGCAATATCTCTGTCATCTATAAATTGTCTGTATTACATTTTTTTTTTTTTTTTTTAAAATTTCTGCTGTAAAAAACTTATTTTTACACTACACATTAATTTTCTTTTTTGATGCATAGCACCCTACTTCTTACACATAAAGGGAAAAAAATCCTGATAAGAAGCACGTGATTATCTTTAATTAAAAAATAAAGAATCATAGGTATTATTATTATAATTATTAATCTCAAAACAAAACAACTTCCATTTACAAATTTTGTTTATTTTGAAAGAAATATAGCCGGCAGCAAAATTATTCTTATGCTAGCAATAATTAATGTATAAAAAAACACACTTAAACTATTTTGTAAAATAAATCCTTGTCGAGTCATGCTTTTAGACTGATTAAGAACATGATTCGACAAGGATTTATTTATCAAAACAGTTCTAAGTGTATATATATGTATATATATATATATATTTTTTTTTTTTTTTGCGGGGGGGGGGATTATTGATAGCGCTTGAATAATTTTTTTTTTCCGAATGTATTCATAAAGCACTAATGAACTGGTACACATCTGAGGCTTGTTAAAATAAAATAATAATAATAAAAAAAAAAAAACTGCAGTGATTTTAAAGTGTTATTAATAATTTATAATGAAGAAAAAAATTGTTAATTTGAAAATCGTTCAAACATATCATCTCAGATTTTTTTTAATGCAAAATATAACAAGCTTTAACCACAAAGTTATACAATTCCTTTGAAAAGTACGTTGTTTGTTGCAATTTTATGTCTCTTAAAGTTCTGCTTTATTTTACGGAAAGTCATAGTGTATGTTTACAAAATTTCAAGATACCACCAAAAGTATAAATTGACATATTTTTCTGACACTGATGTATGACCTTTTCAACTAGAAAGATGCACTAATTATGTTTTTCTGTTATTGGAAGTTAATTAATGTGAACTTTTAAATGTTTTCAACCCACACATTAACGAATTACGATTACGAAACCTTCTTCTTTTTTTCCTTTTTTTATTTTTTATTGTTAATCTGATAAACAAGTGTAATTATAAATATGCAAAGAGCTTATTTATTTTATAACTGCGTCCATGGTATTCTAATTATAAAGAACTGTTAGATATTTCTAGAATTTTGCGATTTATGGAATTAAAATTATATACAATCAACATTTTCTTACATTAAAAGTTAGCGAACAATAAACTTACAATTATTTTAAGTACTATGCAGTACATTGCTTGACATAAAACAAATCTTGATTTTAAACATTCTACTGTACAATAGCATATATGAATGATCATATATTAGGTATGGGATTTAAAAATATTATTACAGACAATTAAGGATTTTTTAAAATATAAAATTTACTATTTTTTCCAGAAAAAGAAGATTGCAAAATTTTCAAGTTAAGACCTGTTACTTATGGTGGAATAACCATGAAAACGGATTTGAATAGCCTATGACAATGTTGGAAGTTTATCGTAAGCGTTTTGTTCTGAAGAAATATAAACCAACTTAAAGAGAAAAATAGTAATCTAAATTTAAAACTCGAAACAGTCATTTTGACACTCAACAATTTTGATCTATTTCTTATTGAAAGGTAAAGAAATTCAATAATGGATATTTTAAAATAAAAAAGTCACTTTTTTTTTTTTTTTCAGAAGAAGAAGGTAGCAAATATTTCAAGGTAAGACATATCACTTATTTTGGAGTAATCATGAAAATGGATTTGAATGGCTCATAAAAACACTGGAAGTTTGTTGTAAGCATTCAGTTTTAAAGGAAAATAAACTTATTTAAACAGATAAAACTGGGAACAGTGATTTTTGACACCTAACAATTTCGACCTATGTCTTATTGAAAGGTTAAGGGATTCAGTTAAGGAGTTTTTTAAATGCAATATTTACTTTTTTTTTTTTTTTCCAGAAAAAGAAGACAGCAAAAATTTCAAGGTAAGTCACATTACTTATGTTGGTTAATCATGAAAACCGATTTGAATGACCCTTAAAAAAAAAAAAAAAATGGACGTTTATCGTAATCGTTTAGTTTTAAAGGTATATAAACATATTTAAAGAGACAAATAGCAATCTAAATAAAAAAACTGAGAACAGTTGTTTTTAACACCTAACAATTTCAACCTATTTCTGGCTATATTTAAGTCAATGATTCCACTTTTTTTTCCGTTTTTCTAATATTTTGATTTGTTAAAAATTTTACTAAAATATACTATATTTTGCTAAAATATGTCAGTGAATATCTCTCTAAAAAGCTTAAACTGGATTATTTAAAAAATATCTCTATATAACTGTCTCTTTTTATTCAATATTCGCAGCCGAAAATTACGAAACCACTGAAAATAACGAAAATCATTTTTATTTAGTACATTTGTATTTGATTTCGATTTTAAGTGGTTGAATTTAAATGCAAAAATATTTTTAAATATGTCAGAATTCAGAATTTGCTTCATGCATGAATTCTCAGTACTAATATTGTGCTTGATGAAATCAAAGCCAAGTTTCGATGATTATGTTTCGATGCTTCTTAAATGATAAGTGTGGATTCCTGGTTAAAATTACCAGTAAAAAAAAAAAATAATAATAATAATAATAATAATAATAATAATAATAAAATAGGGAATAATCAAGGTAAGAAAAAGAAATAAATAGTATCCAAATAACCAAATTAAATTTCGAAAAAGCTAAAATACTGCTTGTGCATTTTAGTTAGGATGCTAAAGAAACCCCATTGCCATGTTAAACCTTGCTTGGGAGCCTTACAGTTTCCATAGAAAACATTAATTATTATCAGTATGACATTAACACAGCTGTTTCCATAACATTCATTGAGTTTAATTATATTTTAATAATAACAGTCATAATAATAGTAATATCATAATAATAATGTCATAATAATAGTAATTGTAATACTAATAGTAATGTAAATAGTAATATAAATAACAATAGTAATAACGTTAATTATAATTATAATTATAATATCTCATAAACTAAATTTAGAAGAATAAAGTGGATTTCCTTTTCGAACCACCAGAACCAAAATTCACAGAATCAGTTCTAAAATTTCATGGGCCACTAAATAATTAAATAAACAAATAAAATAAAAAGTAAATGGAAAAAAAAGTCCCCCACAGAAAGTTTTACCATTTCTACACTAATTAATTATGTGAAATTTCAAATGTTAATTTTTATTAAACACAAATTCAAGTGATGTTAAAAAAAATCACAAATTCATACATTTTTTGTGACTCCTGGCGAAATATTAAATGAATGAAAATTTAATCGTTGTACAAATATTACATAAAACTATGTGGTATTACGAAAATGTGATACAAAACATGAAAAAATTTAGAAAAAAAATTCAAAATATTAATTAAAAACATGTAAAGAAAACTTTTGCAAATTGTTAATTTTTTTAAGTTTATAGCAATACTAAAACTGTAATTCAAATTAGACTTCAAATTGAATATAGAGTACTTTAATGAACTGGCTTTAGATACGCAAAAAGTTTAAACATAATAATTGAATTCCTTTTAAAAACACTTTTGGAATATTACAGGAAAATAAATAATTTAAACAATAATTTCTTTGTTAGATAACATTAAATAAAATTATTTTTAATAATTTAAAATCGCCATTTTTCTTTAATGAAGAAAAATAATAATTTTAAAACAATCACTTTGCGATGCTTTGTTTGTAAATTCAGATTTTTAAAATAAAATTTTAAATGCTTCTTAATCATCAAGTTTTTTTTTTTTTTTTTTTTAGTATTTGTTATTTACATTACACATTCGTTAGTAACATTAAGGAAATTATTAAAGTAATAAATTCTTTAATATATTTTAAAATTGTTCTTATTTATTTACTTTTATTTATTTATTTATTTATTTATTTTTGTGTTTGGTGAAGATCATAATATATCGGTTATAATCATGTAATACTTAAGATGAATAGAATTATTATTATTATTATTTATTCATTTCATTAAAATCCCGTTTTTTTTTTTTTTTTTTTTTTTTTTTATCATTTAGTTATACAGCGTATAATTCGATGCAGATATAAATATAACTGATATAATACTGCATGATTATACAGATTTTTAGTAATCAAGGTACGCTGTGTTAAACGAATCGTTTCAAATTTTCGTATTTTTACTGAGCGGCTGTAATATAAGTGTAATATGCTGATTTTCCAGACCAATGTCTAAATTTCATGTGGAAATTTAAAATATTTTATTTTTAAAAAAGTTTCTTTGTAGATAAGTAATTAACTTTTTTATTTATAAATTTAATATTTTTACAACATTTAGCATTGTTTTTATAAATTTCTTAAAGTTTTTTATCACAAGTGATTCTTTAAAATTGAATATGATTGCAGTTTTATGCTGATTTTTAGTTATAAGTTTAGTATTCGTTTAAAAAGGGAAGTTTAACGGCATCTTAAAATAAAAAAATCAAGGAAAAAAAAAAAAAAAAAAAAAAAAAAAAAGAAAGAAAAAGAAAACGAAACTCTTTTTTCGCAGAATAATATTAAATTATGTTTGCTTTTACCTCGGTAAAGCATTTTTTTTTTTTTCAATTGAAAGTGTAAAAACTATGATTCGTATTTAACACAGAACTATGATTCTTAAACAAATCTTACGAACTCTTTTTGAACTTCTATTATATAATCCATTAGTTTTAAGAGTTAGTTAAATGATCAAGAATTTCTCGTCTACACATTTCTAGAAGGCGAAAGAATATTCTGAATATTTGTATTGCAAGAAATTCTCGCTAAATTTTTAGAATTAGGTAAAAAACCAAGATAATAGTTGCTGAAACCCGTATCTTGTATTCGCATTTATTTGCAGAGATTTTTAAGTAACTTTGCCCTCGAGAATATACGCAAATGATCTAGAATTCTAATAGGAGATTCTAGAATTCGCTTTCCAAGGGGACTAGAATTTATAAGGATGACATGGAACTCTTTTTTCTAGAGTCACAATTTAGATTCTAGACGTCAGTTACAGATTTTTTTTTTTTTTTCAGAGCATAAAATAACGGAAAACTGTTAAAATTAGGGTGATGTCCCAACAAAACGGTAGGTGTTAGGGCAAAATTAGCTTCATATCCTGATTCAGGAGGTCATTGTACATAAGAATTTTCAAAAGTGATTTTGGGGCCGATTGCCACGCAGAGCAGTGTATTTCGTACATTATTTATTTTTATTTATTTTATTTTTATTTATTTTATTTTTATTTAATTTAATTAATGAATTAAATTAAATTAAATTTATTTTTATATTTATTTATTTATTTATTTATTTATTTTTATTTTTTATTTTTATTTAATTTTTTTGTTACGTATTGGCATTTTATGTGTTATGTAATCGCATATTTATTTTTATCTATTGGCAACAACGCTCTTAAAAAATAATTTAAATAATTAGTATGTTTTTTATATAGCAATTAATAAAATGCCCTTAAGCAATATATATATATATATATATATATATTCCATAAAATTTAAACTTATTTTAATACCTTTATATATATATATATATATATATATATATATATATATATATATATATATATATATATATGTTTTTTATTTAAAGCAAGAGTAAATAATTAAATAAGTGTAATTTTTTACAAAACAAAACAAATGTTGTATAGAAAAAATAATTAAATCTAAATTATTTTACCAATTTCGTAGCTTTTTGTTGTTTACATTGATACATTATATTTATGCGCAATATTTTGTTTTCATTCAATTTGTTTCTTAATTCCTTTCTTTTTTTTTTTTCTTTTTTTTTTTTTTTTTTTTTTAAGAAATTAGCGCAAACGTAAAGTTTTGGTAATAGTATTAATAATAATAAAACATCATTTTTATTATTTATGCATGTTTATATTTATTAATACATGACAAAATTCTTTTTATTTATATAATCTCTTTATTCATCTGTTTTTAAAATATATTACCTACGTAAATATATAATTAAAATCATTTTAATTTTCTCTTTACGAAACAAAATATTAACCTCTATTTAAAATAGTGAAAACTATTAGTTTTGAATATTTTTGAATACTTGAATTCAAATTTTTAAAAAAATTTGAATTTCAGAAATTAAATTCTGTAAATTTATATAGTCTCTTTATTCATCTGTTTTTAAAATACATTACCTACGTAAATATATAATTAAAATCATTTTAATTTTTTCTTTAAGAAACAAAATATTAACCTCTATTTAAAAATAGTGAAAACTCTTAGTTTTTAATATTTTTGAATACTTTAATTGAAAAAATTGAAATTTTTAATAAAATTTTAATTTTAGGATTTAAATACTGTAAATCTATGTTAAATAAAATTTACTGCAGCACATAATGAAACATCACAATAATCAACGAAAAAAATAAATAAATAAATAAATAAACAAAAAAATTAATCAAAAATTTGTAGAAATAAGTTGTATGCATTTTCTTTTCCTTTGGCATAAATTTCTAGTAATAAATTATATACTTTAATAATATTTTTTTTTTTCACATAAAGTAAAATGATATTATGCCTGAATTATTCTTTTAAATCCTTCCAATTTTTATAATAAAGATAGCTTCCAATTTTTGCACAAACAAATCTCCCCCTCCCTTTTTTTTTTTTTTTTTTTTTTTTTTTTTTTTTTTAATAATAATAATAATAATAGTAATAATAATTAAAAATGGAGAGAAAAAAAATTAGGTAAAAAGTAGATACTTGTTCACTTTTTTTAATTAAAGCATGTTTATTATTATTATTATTATATTGAAAAAAAAGTATACGGCAAAAAATATTATTTAATTATCATTTTAAAAGAAGAGTATAAATTTATTCCATAATTTGTGATGTAGGACTTTTTATCAAAATATATGTGCACCCACCTTTCGTAAATCCGCTTAAGTTGAATCCGCACAGAATAACCCACACCACAAGTTTCACTATATAAAAAAATTCACATTTTAGGATAGATCGCATGTTTGTTCAAACAAAAACAAAAAGAAGTAAAACAAACTCCACGTGATGGCAAAAGAGCTGGAGTTTACAACGACCGTTTGCCAGTCGTTCCGCCGTAGCTACTGAGACAGGGCAGAAAGAACGATACGATAGAACTCTATCGATTCTTTGTTCTATCGTTATGCGTGGAGCGCCGTCAGCACAGAGAGAGAGATTGTGTTAGGGATTCTTTTTTTTTAATTGTTTCCTTGTCATAAATGGATTGTTCTGTATTATATAAACTGCCAGAAACATGATATTTCTAATGGTATAATGTGGAATAAAAAAATAAAATGAAATAGTCTTTTGTGACGTACGTGTTACGTATATCCGATTTGATTTACAGGCGCTTTTGTTTTAGGCTAAAAAAATAAAGCATTGTTTAATACTTGTCAAACTTTTAGGATTTTTTTTTTTTTTAATTCTAGTAATTTTAAACGATTAATGAAGAACGATGTAGACGCCTGTCTATAAAATTTGTTTAAAGTGCATAAAGATTTTTTTTCTTGTCCTAAAGTATTGAATATATATATATATATATATATATATATATATGGTTATAATTACAGTGTTATAAACTAAATACAGAGAATAGCTTAATAGTTTATAGTGTATAATTTTGCATAAAAGTCTTAAAAATGGTTCTAATATTTTTTTAATATTTGTGGGAATTAATTGTTACAGAATGCCATTTGTCTGTACGATAATCATATATGAAATCCAGTTTTTATTAATTTTTAAATAACTGGGAGGCATAAATTTATTCAAAAAAACTGAAAAAAATTCGAGTCTATTGAACATTTAAACAAGAAATACGCTTAAATTTAGTTTCTCACTAATAAGTATTATAATTCGTTGTATACAACTAAATACATTTTAAAAATTACCCTGTTACATTACAGGAAATTACTGTGTGCATATTTGCCGCAAATATCCGAATGTAGCTAAAGAAATGCTGAGGGAAATTTTCCGTAGAAAAATAGTACAGGAAATATTTCGTACATAACAGATTTTTTTTCTGTGGGGCGCGCACACACACACACACACACACACACACAAAAAAAAAGAGAGAAAAGAAAAGAAAAAGAAACTCATAGTAAATAAAATTCCAGCAGGTATCGAACTAAGAGTCTCTACGCGGTGGGCAACGATCTTATCTCTTTACAATGGAAGCAAATTTTCAGCTGTTACGTAGCACTTCCAAATATTACTTTGATACGAAGTTCTCAGTTTGATAAACGAACTTAGCAGATAAAATATGTACTATTCAGATAAAATTTGTGTCAATTGTTGCACATTTTATCTGGTTATGGGGAAAAAGAGGTATATATATATATATATATATATATAATTTGAATAATTTAATTCCTTTACAACACTCAGGAAATGAAAGATAGATGAAAATACCGACATATGAAATTTTAAATGACATGTACTTCGAATAAAACTATTGTCACGATGATTTAATTTAAATTCACTGAGTAGTAAAAACTTGTGAAAATACTTAGAAATGACAAAGTATTGAGAAATGACACACATAGCTCATAAGCCTAACGATGAGATAATTTGCATAATCCATTAATCCAATAGAAACATTCATCAAATAATATAAATGGAAAGAGATAAAATAACCAAAATGATCTGTTAAAAGAAAAGAGAATTCATATAGTGAAAATTAGAATTTTAAATGCTGAAAACCAGAAATGATTACCAAGCAGGAAACTTGCATCTCTGGCAGCATTATGCAAGATTTCGGATCGCTGTATAGCTATCACGCAATATACAACGCAAGTCTCTATCTTGCAACAAAACAAAGTAAAAAAGGAAATTAGATTAAACAATAACACAACCAGAATTGAAAAATGGTATAAGTATTTTTGGGAGGTCTACATGTTACCGATTCCAAACAGAGATAGTAGAAATAAACAGGTTGCCAAAACGAACATTAGAAACGATTAATAGTAAAGAAACGTTTAATCGATCTAGTTGCTTCTGAAATGGAATAAATGAATGCATTAAGTAATAGTTATTAATCTTTAAAATATAAAAGCTAAAAACACTATTAAAAAGATGATATTTAGCAGGGTTATTTAATTTTAACGTTAATCTTTTCTATTTTCAGTTTAGATTTAACGTGCAACGTAACGTGAGCTAGCGCCATATTACGTGAAAAAAATGATTTACTATTAAGTAATATAGAAAATGTACTATTTGATTTCCAATTTTTACTTTAGTTTAATTTTTATTCTTAAGCAATCTCATCAAAAGGCCAACAAGTGATGATTAAGACATTACGATTATGTTTATTGGTGAATTATTATTTTAATTTAAATTATTATTATATATATTTTTATGAATTTATTTTTTTATTTATTTGTTTATTATTATTTTTTTAATTCAGAATTGATTAAATTTCATGAAACCACCAAATGCGATTATGCATAGAATGGAATTTTATGTTTGAATAATTAAACAAATATAATGTATGAAGAGTTAAAACTTAAATAATATCAACCAGAAAAAGAGGATGCAACCTGAAATTGCGATAATACTATGCTCCCTTTTTTTTTCAATAATTAAATTCATCAAAATAAATAATATATATATATATATATATATATATATATATATATATATCTTATACTATTAAGTGAGCAATATTTGTATATTTCACTGATCTCGAAAACGGTAGCTCGGACAGTCACGAGATTTAACACAAAGGTGCCCCCCGAAGGGTCACTGTGCACATCGAAGTCAGATTTTCGAATTTTTGATTAGTTTTTTCTTAATTAATTAAAATGTAAAAATAATAACCTTCTAATTTCTGATAAAAAAGGCTTTTAAATTTTAACGTTTTATCCATAATTTAATTGTTGCCAATTTTTTTTTCGACAAAATAATAATAATTAAAATAAATAAATAAATAAATAAATAAACGTACATTTATTTAAAATGAGGAAAATAAATCAGAAAGATTAGAAAATAAATTAGAAATATCAGTCGCATCGTTACAAATAAAATACCAAATGAAAGGGAAAATTTTTGTAAATCCGATGCATTAAACAGCTTATCAATAGGATGATTAGTTTTTTCTTAATTAATTAAAATGTGAAAATAATAACCTTCTAATTTCTGATAAATAAGTCATTTAAATTTTAAAATTTTATCCATAATTTAATTGTTGCCAATTTTTTTTTCGACAAAATAATAATAATTAAAAAAAAAAAAAAAAAAAAAGGTACATTTTATACTATCCGCGATTGTAATGAAATGCTCGCCTTCTGGTGGGCTAAGGTGAAATTACAATTGACATGATAGCTTTCGTCTTTCGAATAGACGCCATTGCTTGCCGATGTTTAGTTTCACATATATTTATTGAATAAAAATGAATAAATCGGGTAAAAAGATGACATACTGTTATGTGCTCCAGTGTAACTCCAAAGGACCAAGAAATCCAGAATTAAGCTTCCATTTATTTCCAAATGACAAATTTAAAATTTCAGTTGCTTCGGCTAATGGAAGTAAAGAATTAATCAGATGATTTGGAACTAATATTTGTTCAGCTTCAGTTAAAATATCTACTTCCAATCGAACTTTGAATAAGCTGAAATATTTTTTTCCAAAAGCAATCAATTTTCCATGATGTAATGGCGGAGAAATTATAGCACGAATATTAAGAAGTAACACATATAGAACAAAAATAAATACACGTGGCTATAATATTTACTAACAACAAAAGCTGAAAAAGCGCCATCTATCGATCATTACAAACGCGGATTAAGTGAGCAATATTTGTATATTTCACTGTTCTCGAAAACGGCAGTTCGGACAGTCACGAGATTTAACTCAAAGGTGCCTCCCGAAGGATCATTGTGCACACCGAAGTCAGAATTTCGAATTTTTGTTTAGTTTTCTTTTAATTAATAAAAATAAGAAAAGAATAAGCTATTAATAGCAAAAAAAAAAAAAAAAAAAAAAAAATAGCCATTTAAATTTAATCCATGATTTAATTGTTGCCAAAAAAAAAAAAAAAAAAAAAAAAAAACTTATACTATTAAGTGAGCAATATTTGTATTTAAATTTTATCCGTAATTTAATTGTTGCCAAAAAATAAATAAATAAATAAATAAATACGAGTTTATTATTATTTTCTTTTTTCAACAGGAATATAAATGCATTTATCTAAACATGAACAATACAAAAAAATAAATAAATTATGCATCTCACAAAGATTGACGTTATTTTTAATTTAAAATTTCTTTTACACATTGATAAAGTGCTAATATAGTTTACGATGCTAATATATGTTGTACTAAAATCAGTTTTATTTATAGATCCTCCTGGGTGATTTTTAGGTTGATTTCTTTAGAAATCGACCTATTGCAATCACTTCGTTTATCTGTCTACATTAATATTATAAATACGAAAGTTTGGATAGATGGATGTTTGTCGCTCAATCATGCCACAACGACTAAACGGATCTCGATGAGATTTCGTACAGAGATAGAGAATAGTCTGGAATAGAACATAGGCTACTATTTATACCGGGAATTTGATTAGATTTTTTAAAATTAATTAAAATATGAAATTAATAAACTGGTAATTGACATAATATAAGCCATTTAAATTTTTAATTGTTGCCAAAACGTTTACGAGGTATTTTTTATTTATTTATTTTTTTTTTCTAAAATGAAATATGCTTTCACGCGAAAAATAAAAAATTACTAAATGTTAAATCCGCGTTTGTATTGATCGATAGATGGCGCTTTTTCAGTTTTTGTTGTTAGTAAATATTATAGTCACGTGTATTTATTATTGTTCTTTTTGTTATTATACTTAATATTCGTACTATAATTTGAACGCCATTATATCATGGAAAATTGATTGCTTTTGGAAAAAAATAATTGAGTTTATTCAAAGTTCGATCGGAAGTAGATTTTTAACTAAAGTTGAACAAATATTAGCTTCAAATCATCTGATTAATTCTTTACTTCCATTAGCCGAAACAACTGAAATTTTAAATGTGTCATTTGGAAATAAATGGAAGCTTAATTCTGGATTTCTTGGTCCTTTGGAGTTACACTGGAGCACACAACAGTATTTGTTATCTTTTTTACCGGATTTATTCATTTTTATTCAATAAATATATGTGAAACTAAACATCGGCATACAATGGCGGCTTAATGAAAGCTGAATTAAAGCATGTTTATTGTAATTTCACCTTAGCCCACCAGAGGGCGAGCATTTCATTACAATCGCGGATTGGTCGATGAGAAAATGACACTTTATAATTTTAAAATAAAATAGTAATATTACAAATCGAACATTTTCTTCTGAATTTTACTTCACAGCATTTTTTTATATACCTCAACTTCAGATTTTTTTTTTTTTTTTTTTTTTTTTTAGTACGGCGGATGGAACACGCTTGGCATAAAAGCTAATTCAGCATTATATTAAAGGTATTTTCCTATTGATAATTCTGGACATTTTTTTTTTTTTTTTTTTTTGATGCTGAAGTAGATCAGACATTTTTCGCCAAGGAAAATATAGAAAGAAATGCGCAAGCGAAATGATGATGTCACTCGCCGTTCGTGGATGCAAGGAAAATATTTCCTATGTTAAACGCCCATTGGGTTTTTGTAAAAAATTATTAAAAATCGAGGAAAATTACTTCCCAATTTTAATCCCCATATTTATGTATATATATATGTATTAGTTATCATGTCCATCCGTTAGATAAAGTTATTTTTGTTGTAAAATTGACAAAGTTTGAATTTTTAATTTCAAAACTCTAGAGAGAAAAACATGGCAAACTTCCATATTCGATTGAAAACACAAACACATCATTTCAAAGGATGATATTTACACAATAAATATCCAAATAATATACTAATTAAAAGGAAAATGATAAATATTCTATCATAATTTGAAGTCAAATTTGTTTCCAAATGTCTAAATAAAGTATCTGATATAAGATACTAATATGTTGCAGCGGAATAGATTTGATATCGGTCATCCTTGGCAGAAAAAAAAATATCGCCAAATTATTTGGCGAACATAATTTAATTCCTTTCAAAAATCATGGTTATTTTAACAACTTATATTAAGAGAGTAATGAATAATATGAAACAATATTTCGTACAATGGATATTACGAAAATATACATCTGGCATGTATATTTTCGTATTACGTTTTTGATCACCAAATACAATAAGCGCCAAGAACGACAGAGTTTTGAAATTTAAAATTAAAATTTTGTCAATTTGACAGCAAAATAACTCAATTTAACACATGCACATGATATCTAATCTATACTAATATTATAAATGCGAAAGTTTGGATGGATGTTTGTTACTCAATCACGCCACAACGGCTAAACGGATCTGGATGAAATTTTGTACAGAGATAGATAATAGTCTGGAATAAGACATGGGATACTATTTATACCGGAAAAATGTAATTTTTTAATAAATCTTCTATATAATATAGATATTTCTTCTATAATAAAACTTTAAAATAATTTATTTTAATTTTTAATGTTGCCAAAGAATATTTCACGCGAATAATAATAATAAAAAAAAAAAAAAAATTAAATATTAAAATTTGATTAGGCGCATGGCAACATGACGTCATTATGAAAATTAAATAATAAGAAAATGAAAGCTAATTCAGATATGTATTAAAGAGCTTTATTTGTTGATAATCCTGGGTATATTTTTAATTTTAATACTGAAGTAGATAGGACATTTTTCGCCAAGGACTCTATTTTTGTGACAGCAACATTAAGCCAAGCAGTCCATAAAAAATATAAACAAATCTGTACATATAAAAGAGTAAACTCACTGATTCACTGACTCAACACTGCCATGACGATTCTGTGGTAAAGAGGGTCACAAATTTTAGTGACCAGGTTGGTTTTCGGAGCCTGACCCCCCCCCCCCCCCACTAAGACGGAATTTTGCAAAATACCCCCCTGTCCCCCTTGGGGGGGGCAGAAGGCATAATTCGGCTCCAAATTACTTGACGGTGAAGAAATTGCAGATGGAAAGACCAGACTTGAGTACAAAAAAAATTATTTTCTGCGATTTTGGAATTTTGGATTTTTAAGGGGGGGATGGAAGGGAAAAGTTTTTCGAAAAGTGGTACTCAACACACGAGGAAATCGAACTGAACACTGCGAAATTCCCTCCTCCTTCCCCCTTTTAAGAGCGGGGGGAGAGATTAAAAAAAAAAAGTTTTAAAGCATAGCTCAGCTGTAAATAATTTCAGGATCTCAATTTTTTGATGTGTCGGTTAGGTATGTGTATGCAACATGCAATATAAAGTAATTTTGGAGATTTACTCCCCCCCCGCCCTTCCCCTTGGGGCGGGCGGGGCAAAAACCCCATTTTGAAGCTTAAATCCTTCCAAATTACCTAAGAATGTCGAATTTTGGTGTGTGGGTGTTAATTAAGTGTGCGAAATATGCACTTTGATGAGATTTTGTAAAACTTTCAATTTTAACCGCGAGGGAGGGGGAGTAAAAAGCAGGTAAGGGACTGCCGAAGGCATTGGGGCTCCAGACTCGACTGTGACGAGCGAGAATACCGCTACAGAAAGTAGCAGGAACTTAAACTTAAGACTTTGACGGATTTCAATGATTTTTTTTTTTTTTTTTTTTAATGGATATTTTATTATTAATGGTATGCTGTTTTGGGAATTCATTTCAATATAATGGCCAGCGAAGCGGGCAAAGCCTGCTAGTATATATATATACATATATGTATAGTATGGAAAAATTGACTCCAATGTAATTTTGCAAACGAATTCTGTAGTTTTAGATCACAGAATTTTTCTGTAGGAAAGTTACATAACATTTCTTTTCTTTTTTTTTTTTTTTTTTTTTACGGAATATTTATAGAGTATAACGCATGGCTAAAATTCGAAAATTATTTATTGATAATTAAGTAATCATTAGATGTAAGAAACTATTTTTTTTTTTTTTTTTGATAATGTGTTTTCAAATAAAAAAATAATACTTAAATATTCAAAAAAAAAAAAAAAAAAAAAAAAAAACTTCTAGAAAATATTTGTATTAAAATGTATTTTCTAGTGTAGAACATTGAATTAATGTTTCTTTTCTTCTTCTTCTTTTTTTTTTCTCTCTCTTTTTAAATTCGTATGCGTCCTTTTTCTTTTTTCAACATTTAAAGGGGATTTTTTTTTTATGTAGAATATTTTGGAAAAAATATCGATTGTTTATTTGCATAAAAATTGTATTTTTTCTTATAAAATTCCTTTATTATTCCTATAAATAAATGAAAGAAATATATATCGAATATTTTTAATTTTTGCTTTAAAGCTATTCAATTAAATGAATTTTTTGTCTCTAAAAAAAAAAAAAAAAAAAAAAAAATACTATCTGTTAAATCCTAAATCATTGAGTGTCATGACATTTCTTCACTCACTAATGTCGTTAAATAATTTTTTGTTGACATGATGAGATGATATTTCAAAGGCACAATGCTTTGAACTGACAGAAAGTCTTTTGAGACATTCGGTTTCAGCATTTTTCGTCACTACTTAAGTGTGTGGTCTGGCACTATGTCTGCGTAAGTCGACAGAAGATTTCACTCACCAGTCTAAAATTTACAGTTGCTCCAGATTCATACTAACATGATGGATGGGAAATAACAAGTAAAGAAAATCACAGGATTTTAAATCTAATAAAATTTAATTTTTATGCCAAACTTTAAGTAACAAAATTGCATTTTAAAACATTTTTGTCATACATTATATTACTTGTGAAAGCGGATATAAATTATTACATTACATTATTAAAAATAGAAAAATCTATGAGTTTTTATTTCTTATTAAATGAACACAGTTTAAAGAAAATTTCTTTTGAATAATTGTTATGTAATATTTTAACAATTATATATTATACAATTAGAAAATGGACAAAACTAATATTTTAATTATTATTTAGTAAATAAGGAATTTGTGTAGATTAATAGCGATTATAATTAATAAAATAATTTTTTTAAATGACCTTTTAAAAAATTAAATTCTTCTCCATAAGTACAATTAAAAAAATTACCTTTTATAGACAGATTTATGAAAATTTACAATAAATTTCTCAACTTCAAATATTAGTTTAACAAAACTGCCATAAGGTGATCAGCTACGTTCAAAATTATTTTTTCATTAAAAACTTTAATAACCTTAAGATTTACTATCCTTAATATCCTTTACTATCCTTAAAATTCATTATTTATTTATTTCCTTTGACTGTACAATTCATTGATTAATTAATTTATATATTTCTTTATTTTTGTATAGTATTTTACTATTTATCTGGAGAGAAGATTTAATAGATATTTCTGAACTCTGTGAAATATTAAAATCGAATCACATTACAGAAATATATATATATATATATATATATATATAAGCAAAATAACTAAAGCCAGATGAAAATTATAAATATTGAATAATAATTCCTTAATAATTTAATTTGGCAAGCTTTTAATTAAATAATTTTCAAAACCTTTTTCATACAATTTACCGTGTGAAAATATAAATAAAAAAATAAATGTAGTATTCCTGATAAATGAATCTCATATTTTGGCATTCTGCATAAGAAAACATATCTTTAAGTAGAAACACATATTCTTAACAGGGAAGCCCTCTGAATTAGACACTTCCATTCTGTTGGTTTACCAGTAATGAGAAGCACTTCAAATTCTGCATATTGTTACATGTATTCTGATTATGTGTTCCACTCTTTATTCAACTGGAGTGCTATGCAAGCTGTGAATAATAATTAATTCTAAGCGTATTTCTCTAGGAATAAAACAGTTATAAATAAATAATACATATTTTTTACCTTAAAGTTCCATAGTTATACTTTTTTACAAGATTTGATTGAAACAACAGCATGGACCATTTCCCTCTTTTTTCACTCTTTCTTTGTCTCTCTATGCACACACACACACACACATATATATATATATATATATATATATATATATATAGTATATATAAGTCATATCTGAAATGATCAAACGCAAAGAAAGAGGACTTGAATTGAGGAATAAACAATCACATATGGGGCAAATCAGAGTACATTGAAAAGTTAATATGAGCAATTTCTGAGACATTGACATATGAGATCATATAGAACAAATATTATTAAAGTATGACAGAATAAAATAATAACTAGAAGAAGGATCAGAGGTCACCATGGCTTAAAACGAGTGGAGAATGTTAGATCAGTTTTGAGCCGCCTAACTTTGACCAAAGCCTCTGCGAGATCATAAAATAGAAAAAAAAATAAAAACAATATGAAGATAAATTTACTTAAATGACAGAGTAATTCTTTAAACAAAATGTAAAAAACGTCGTTTTTAGTTTAAAATGAGATTAGGGACTATTGAGTAATTTTAAAGATAATAATAATTATGTTAGGTAATATTTCAATTGCTTAAAATTACTTATTAAAACTAATCTAAGTTTGATATTATATTATAATTGTTATCTTAAACATCTTCATAAACAACCTCAACTTTTAAAATGTACAACTGTGATGTTAATATATAAAATTATTTTATTTACTAACTATCATTAAAATCCTTAATTTAAAGTAGAAATATGTACTTCAATCCATATAATTTGCATAGTAGTGGTAATTATAATAAATATCATCGGTATACTATCGCAAAAACAAATAAGTCTACAGAAGGAAATACATAGTTACAAAAATTAAAGAGTGATAAAGAGCGATTTTTGTTAATTATTACGTTAAACAACCCAACAAACCAGCGAAGCAAAACAACAAAACCCTACTCTCTTAATCAAACATCTGCCTCCTCCCCCCCCCCTCTACCTCCTTAGTTTTCTTCACTTTTCATTATCTTTTCATTTTTTTTTTTTTTTTTTTTTATTAAAAAAGACCATAAAGCTACGGATAATTTAATGCACAAACGAATTATTTGGAAAGCTAGAATATGTTGTGTCAGAAACAATTTCGTTGATATATATATATATATATATATATATCGTCGTGTGTTCACCACATAATTTTGATGAACACTTCTTTTTTTTTTTTTTTTTTTTTTTTTTTTTTCAAATACATTGTTAAGAATTATATTTTAAAAAAGATGTAAATTAAGGTAGGACTTAAATTATGTATATGCTAAAACCCGAATAAACTACTACGTCAGAAACGCCAAAGAAAAATATAAGAGATGCATACAGCTGTTTTCGTAGCCTTAAGCGTACCGTCTTCAGTGCATAAAGAATTCTGAGTCTGGAGAAGTGCTCGTATATATAGGAGAGGGACCGAATTTAGTTAATCTAATCACATTCCTAAATTCTTATTGGCTACACTCCCCACCTTTTCCGCAATCCTATTGGTTGAACTAAATTCGGTTATCTCTCCTATATATACAAGCACTTCTCCAGATTCAGAATTCTTTATGCACTGAAGACGGTACGCTTAAGGCTACCGAAACAGCTGTATGCATCTCTTATATTTTTCTTTGGCGTTTCTGACGTAGTAGTTTATTTGGGTTTTAATAGTTCTATATGTGGGATAATAGGATATAATATAATGGGATAGTTGAATTTAAAATTATTAAAGTTTTGACGATCTGTAGATGTTACTATGATGTCAACAATATCGATAAAATTTAAAAGGCGGAAGGAGGCCGCTCACCACTGTGTAGATATTTTGAGCGATTTTAATTTAAGCCTCCTCTGTCGTTTAGTTGACACACACACAAACACTTACTTTGAACAACTGGCAGCATTAGAAGTAAAAATTTAGGCTGCTGATAAGAAAATTAATTCTACTTCTGAAAGGGCTGAATTCCCGGGGCAGCTGAAACAAAGTTCAAATTTGCGATGGGACTTTGGAAAGGTTAGTAAGTTTAATGTTTATATAGTTTGATAAATTGGATAACTCCATTAGGGTCACAAACGTTTTAGTGTAAAATTGTAAAATTAAAGTTACGTTCATGGTAATAAAGATAGAGATAATCTAACATAGTGGAATTACTACTCCCTTGGGGAATGCCGACATTTTGAACATAAAATTTGTTATTTCGTAGAAAGTAATTTGGCTTAATTGTATAATTAGCGTGTGTGTGAATGTAATTCGAATCAATATTACTTGAAATTTATAACTGATTTTTACACGAACTAAATTATAAATGTATGACAATTTTACGTTTAGTCAGATTTATATTAATAAATAAATCTTTAAAATCAAAAGATTGTGTATTAGTTGCATTACTGTAATTTTTAAGATACCAGGCAAGGTGTGTCCATAATTATCTTTGTTATGATGTGCTGTCAGAAAATGTGTTCAATATGAAGCACAATGACTTTTATAACGTGGTTCTAATTATCAGAACTGAAATGTTTTATTGTATATTTAAAAATTACCATATTACACAATTATTGAACCACTAATAAATTACTAAATAATTATTTACATATTAATTATTTCAAAAATATTTCATTTGCAAAATATAACTCTCGAATGGCAACACTTTAAATAATGAAAAATTGATGTTTTAAGAAAAGAACTTGCATTTGCTATTGAGACAAATAAAATATTTATTTGTGAATATAAAATCCTTCTCACATATCTCTATTAAATGGAAAAATATCACTGATTCATTCATTCATCTATGAACGTCGAACCCAAATCGCTAAAGTTAAACACAGACCTTTTGGAGAGTTGATCCTTTTCATGGCGTAGGATCTCGCTACAAACGGACTTAATGAAATTTAACCTTTAAGTGATTGAAAGGGAATTGAATTTTTTTAACATTTTCACGGTGTTACTGGAATTGTTTCAAAAGAAACTTACAGTTCAGCAAAATGTCTTCTCTTAGACCCTAATTGACGGAAAAGATAGTTAAAAAAAATAGCCCTTAAGGAAAAGTTAGGAGTCATCCAATTGTTCTACCCGTTCTTTGCACGTGGAAAATCGCAGTAGTTTCAAATAAAAACTTCAAATTTAGCAAAGAGATTCTTCTTTGGCCCTTATTAAAGTGAAATATTAGAATCTTACGAAATTTAACACTTAAGGGTGTGATAGGGATGTCTAATCACTATTACCTACTCTTCGCAAGGGGAAAATCGTAAAGGTTTCCATTATAAGTTTGAAGTTTAGCAAAATGTCTTCTCTCACAGACTAATTAAGGAAAAAGTTTCTAAAATTTAGTTCTTAATGTAAGGAAAAGGGACATAAAAAAAGATATGCCAATTTTTTTGCATGTGAAAAATCACAGTAATTTCCAATAAAAGATTCAAATATAGCAAAATATTTCTTCGTAGGCCCTATTTAAAGTGAATGATTAGAATCTTATGAATTTTTACCCATGAGGGTGTGAAAGGAGTGTATAGCATTTTTACCCGTTCTTCGCACGGATAATATTGCAGTTCTTTTCTGTAGAAGCATAAAATTTAGAAAAATATCCCCTCTTTAGATCATTATTAAGAAAAAATGTAAGAATCGCTCGAAATTTAACAGTTAAGGGGATAAGATCGATTGTCTACTATTTCTGCCCATTCTTCGCAAGTTGAAAATCGCAGTGCTTTTCTGTATAAGCGTAAAATGTAGAAAAGTGGCTCTTCTTAGGTCCTAATTAAGGTAACATTTAAGAATCGTCTGAAATTTAACAGGTAATTCAATTAGATGTGAGTTTTGGCTAGCATTTCTATCCATTCTTCACACGTGGAAAATCGCAGTGGTTTCCATAGAATTTTTTAATTGATTTGAACAAATTTTGATTACAACCACTTTAAAAACACATTTTCAAATATTATAATTTATTGAAATTTTCATTTATTTTTCAAATTGTAACATCCAAAGTTTTTCGCTTTGAAAATCAATGCATCATCAGGGATTTAATGCATATTGCCAATCAGCAGTTTTTATATATTTTTTACATTTGACGGTTGACAGTTAATAGCTATAATTACTGATTTTAATAAATATTATTTATTTATTTATTTATTTTATTTATTTGTAAACTTATTTTGTTGAATACATATATTCGTTAGATTATAAAGTTATTTATTTTTCCTAACAAAATAAGTATAATTTTACATTTTACACATATAGAGCAAAATACTTGAATTCAATTTAAAAAAAAAAAAAAGTTATTATTATTTTTTTTTCAAATGCTTCTTGTTTATCAGTGTTTTTCTTCACCGGACAAAAGTATTAATGAACTCACATTCTTAGGACACTTTGTCTGATCCAGTTAAGCTATCGATTTAATCGGTTGCCTTTGTAATCAACAACAGTAACTTTGTTTTGACTTATCTCCTGTGATCCTAGCAAACAAAAGGTGCAATTTATTTCCTAGGAAATTAGTTAAAAAAATATTTCGGAATTTCTTCTAATTACATGACTTTTTGTAGTGTAACTTAAAGAAAATTAAACTTTTCTTTTTTTCATAACAGACTTATAATGTCAAAAAATATCTAGTAAAATATTTTTTTAAATGTTATATAAATGTGATATTCTTATTATTCTTAGTATATACAATCAATATATATATATATAAATGTATATATATGTTATAGTTTAAATTAACCATAAAAAATTATTTTTCTATAAGACATTTAATGACTTAAAATTGTCCATTGTCCATTTTCCTTTTAAACTTTACAACGAATATACTTTAATTAAATTTAATTAAAACTATCTGAAACGTTATTTTTCTTATTAAAAATATATTATATTTAATTTTAAAGTCAATCTCATGATAAAATAGTATGGCGTGGCTATCAAATTTATTTATTATATTTCGTTCTATATAACTGTCCCCCTTGCTAGTTAAAACTCCGAAAAAATAAATTCACACAGATTTTGACAATAAAAATTTCACCTCGGAATTTTAGTGCAGTCTAAACCAACAGATGCTAAATTATAGCCATATCGAATTATGGAAGTCCTAATTGTCAGTCGATAAACAAAGTCATAAGTTAGGTCATAAAATAAACGTAAATTTTAATAGTAGGTGTTCCAAATATTATGTTTGGTGCTATTATACCGGCTGATCCAAAAGTCATAGAAATATAAATAATATATATTTTTTAAAAGTATTGGCTGTAACACTACGTGCTTTAATGAAATGCGCATTTTATACACTATTCACCAATAAGCATTTGGACACTTTCGAATTTAGATGTTTTGTTAAATATCTAGAAAAGTTCTGCTGGAATCATCTTGAAACACTGGAAAAAATTCTGTAACTGACATTTAGAATCTAAATTGTGACTCTAGAAAAAATAATTCCATGTCATCCTTGTAAATTCTATTCCCCTTTGAAAGCGAGTTAACTAGAAACCCCTATTAGAATTCTAGAGCGTTTGCCCATGTTCTCGAAAGCAGAGTTATTTAAATATATCTGCAAATATTTGCGAATACAAAAGACGGGTTTCAGCAACTATAATCGTGGCTTATTACTCATTTCTAGAAAATCAAGCGAGAATTTCTCGAAATGCAAAAGATTCAGAATATTCAGAATATTGCTTCACCATTTAGAAATGTGTAGACTAGAAATTATCTATCATTTCGTCTATTCAGTTTATTGGCATGTCTTATGCGCATAGCTCAGAGTTTCTATTTAAGGGATTTAGAAAATGACCTCTTATTCATTCTAGATGAAGGCGATATATATATATATATATATATATATATTTATTTTTTTTTTTTTTTCTCAGTGATCTTCGGTAGTGTAAAGAACATGTTATAACTCATATATTTCAGCAAAATTGTGTCATCAAGAGGAAAAGTGAACCAGTAAAACACTAAATAAAAAACAAAATGTTTTGGATCACCCAGTAAAAAGTAATGTTTTAAATGCATTTTGGCTGTAGCATGTGATTATGATGCTTTTTCTCATTATTTGTATAAATTTATATGAGGCTACAACATATACTCATGGAGATAGAACTTTTTTTTTCTTTAAATCGGCAGAGAAAATTTCCACTTTTTTTAATTATAGCAAATAGGGTATTAGACCCAGTGCATTAAAAAAAAGTTTTGCATTCTACATAATACACAGCATACTGCAATCAGGATGAAAATATGTTCAATATCTTACGAAATATGTGCATTTTTATAAATAGTTTTTAACTAAGCATGCGCTAACTTTAAAAAATATTTATTTGCATAATTTAATAGCCAAAAGTATTGGACAACTTATATGGAAACCTTAAATAGATATCAAAAAATTCAAAAAATTATGAAAGGTAGAATGTACAGAATTTTAGTTCTCTCAAAATACAAGCTAAACTATAAGAGGTTTTACTCAGATTTTAATTTTGATTCAATCAATGGCTAATGGTAATAGAATGTTTCTGATTGTAAATAAATACTAATAAAACGTATTTCACCTTTCTTTTTTTTTAAAGAACTGAAACTCTGTTCATTCTATACCTCGTAACTTTTTTAATTTACACGATATTTGTTTGGGTTTTTTACATAATTTGGCCAATACCTTTTGTTATTAAATTACGCAAATGAAACGTTTTAAAAGCTTGTACATGCGTAGTGAAAAGTTATTTTGTAATAATGCTCATATTTTGTAATATATTTAAAATTTTTGCATTCTGATTGCAGTATGCTGTGTCTAATATAATATGCCAAATTTTCTAAAACTGGCTTTGCACTGAGTCTAATACCCTATGTGTTATAATTAATAAAGTGGAATATATTTTTAACGACGCATGTGACAATAGGCCTAGCAGAAAAATCGAGATGTCTAGAAGCAATTAGCCCTGTTCATCAGGTTAGAAAACCTAAACCATCCGGTCGTAAGAAAAATAGCAGTGGTCTTAAACTATGAGGGAAAAGGCCAGAAAAAAAATCGAATAAAGGCCAGAAAAGGCAAAATAAATAAAAACAAACCAATGTTTGTCTTTTTTTATTTTTATTTTTTTTTTTCTGTGCTACTTGTTTTTTCTTATCTCATAACTGTTGGCATCTTCCCCGTATATATGGAGAAGATGCCACAATTATAAGAGTTTATTAAACGTTAAATTTGTCAATCATGTACGTACTGGGATAAAAATTAATAAACATACATATTTAATTAAACGTATAAAAACATGGTGTGTATTTTTCATTATCATATCATTTCAATTTTTGACTATACTATGCAAAGCATTCTTATTTATGGCATCTTTCCCTGATTAATCATATCACTATTTTTTTTTTTTTTTTTTTAACAGTAGAAGTTGCTGAAAGTAATTTTGTGATATAATTATACTGATACCGAATTTACTTGATTAGTTTATATAATAAAACTTTTCGAGTTCTATGATTATTTAAATATATAATTTTG
The DNA here is from genome assembly GCA_963930645.1 of Salticus scenicus. Taxonomy (NCBI): domain Eukaryota; kingdom Metazoa; phylum Arthropoda; class Arachnida; order Araneae; family Salticidae; genus Salticus; species Salticus scenicus. Next base: position 370,768,353 of record OZ005648.1, read on the forward strand.
ATGCATTTTGTTCTCTACGGTAAATCTTATAACTATTAAATGGTTGTAAAATCACGCAAAATCCATTGCTGTGGTGCTTAAAAAATTATTAAAATACGCATACTGAATGAATATGTTCAACTCCCTAGTATCATTGTGATATTTCATCATTACTTTTAACAAATATTAAGAATTATTTTCAAAAATATGTTTCATTATTTTTATTAAAGAAAAAGTAATATATACAATTTTTTCTCTAGTAATCCTTGTTATTTATATATTAAGATGGTTATTTTTATTACGTGAATCCATTTCCATTAATATTAAAGCATTAACTAAAATTCCTTTTGAAATATTAAAAAGTTTTCAGCATTTTAAACCTCATATTACCAAACAATAAATAAACTAAAAAATATCTTTTACGAAATAACAACTAAGTAAAAGCTAAATTTATTTCCTTAAAGTATAAACTATTCTTAAGACAAACAACCCAAGGTAAATAACATCTTATTGTAAATAACTTCAAATTTTGGAAGAAATTTCAAATTTACGATTTATTTATCTGCCGATGTAACGAAACTAAAGCTCATATTCTTCTTTGAAGTAAAGAAAAGAATGTATTTGAAAGCAACCATGAAATTTTAGGAGAAAAGTCAAAAAGCAGGAGCGTATCTGAAAAGAACCTGGGGGTGTAAAGCTAATTTTAGATTGCTATGCTTTAGCAGAAAATTTCTACCGCTTGTTTCTTTGACTAAAGTATTTGAAACATTGTTACAGCACCTGCGCTTAACAATGCATTGTAAAATATCTCAAAACTTCATTTTGGAACTTAAAAGAGTTTGGTAAAAATATTTTAACAAATATGCCATTTTTTTTTTTTTTTTTTTTTTTCTTTTTGTTATTATTATTCTGTCTCATTTGTTTAGTTTTAATTACTGCATCATACGTGAAAATTTATATAAAAATCATATGCTTATTAATTGGAACAAAGGGATTGTAAAATATTACAGTAACATTTTCTTTGTTTTCGATTAATATTCTTAGTTAAAAAATGAAAAAAAAAATATATAGATATTTGTTACGTAAAACTGTATTGCTTAATGCTCATAAAATATGCACTTTTAGGAATTTCTTTTTTATTCTCTATGTCTATTTCTCCTTTTTTTAAACACAATTGATAAAGTGTTTAGATAGATATTATGTAAGTAACTATAAATAACATCAGTTTATTTTTGTTAAAAAAAAAAAAAAAAAAAAAAAAAAAAAAAAGTTTACTTTTTATAAAAATTAACGTAGTTAATGAAACAAAATCTTTTTCAAAAAAACTTAAAAGTTTAATAGAATAAATGAATTTTATTCCATTACCACAATATGTGTTTCCAATGTGTAATAACTGTGGATATAAAGAGGTATATTATTTTGATTGAAATAAATTATTTCTTGCTGTTTCTATTTTCTATATCTTTATTAATAAAATCAGACTTTTGTCTGTAAATTTGTCAGAATTAAAAAAAATTACGATGTTTTCACGTTTTACACACCATGAAAGGCGAAAATTTTGCGAAAATTTTGGTATGTGTTACAAAGTGCAAATTTGAAACACCCTATTTAGTGCTAAATTTGTCCTCGGAAATTTATGAGAGCTGCAGACACGAAATTTCGTGTTTGGATTGTTTATATGTATCTGATACTTAAAGAAAAGGGATTTATCGAAATACCCCCGCTTTCCCTTGGAGTGCAGGAAGAAAAAAATAATAATAATAATAATATTTTGTGAGTATAACTCGACCCCAAATTACTTCATGGGGAAGAAAATGCACATGGTAAAATTAGATTTGAATATAAATAAAACATTATGTTTGATTTTGGATTTTTTTCATTCTTACAGGAGAGAGGGGGGAAATCGTTTTTCGGGGGGAAATTTCAGAAATTCCGGATTTTTGAGTAGAGCTCTAGTAAAAATGGTACAAAGGTATTGAAAACTGTCATGTGTCTTCTCTAAAATAATTCCAAAAACACATTTTCGGTTTTTTTTTTTTTTTTCGATTTTCGATATTTTTTTTCCGGGGGGGGGGGGGGGGGTTAAGAAGGAGCAAATCCCAGAACCCCTTTCAGCGCTAAATATGTCTTGGGAAATCTGTGGGATCTGCGGTCACGAAATTTGGTGCGTAAATTGTTTATATGTATCCGACCCTTATTGTAACGGGATTTTACGAAATTTTCCCCCCTTCCCCCCGTCCCGTGTTCATGGAATTATAAAAACATTTTTTCCCGTTTTAATTTGCTTTAAATTATCTTAGAATGGGGAATTTCGGTGTGTGGATGGGGATTAAGTGTACGTATTATGTACTTTGGTGGTATTACGCAAAACTTAAACTTACCCACTGAGGAAGCGAAGTAAAAAGCGGTTAAATTACTGCCGAAGGCAGTATGGACCTGGACTCCACACGTTGCGAGCGAGAAAAAACTCTACAGAACACAACGAGAACTTAGATTATTAATGGGATTTTGACAATTCATTTAAACATAATGTCGAGCGAAGCAGGCAAAGCCAGCTAGTTTTCAGTATGAATAAAACTCTTTTATTTAAAATGTTTAATTAAAGTTTTCACTGTTAATCCATTTTAACCGTTGTTTTCTACAACATTGAAGATTAGTTTAGCTTTTTTTTTTTTTTTTTTTTTTTGAGCAAAAGTATTTAAAATATCTAAACTGCCTTTGATATTTTGAGAAGAATGTATTTATTTGCAAAAGTTCAAATTATACACACCAAAACCATTGTAGATAATTAGAAATTTCTTAAAAACTTTTTTTTTTTAATGTATTCATTGCCTTAACAAAGTTAACTTATTTTTATTTTTAAGCTTTTTTTAATTCATTTTATTTATTTATTTATTTATTTTTTCTCTGCATACATGTACACTGAAGGTATTAGAACACATTTAATACTTCTGAAAGAATTAACAAGATTCTAAATAATACATTAAGAAATTAAACTATAATACATACATAAAGTGCAGCAATTAAAGTTAAAAGAAATCAAAATGCAAAATTCGAAAGAAATTGTCAATTTGAAATACTTTGTTACAGAACCTTTTAGTAAATAAGGCTTTGAATTGTAACTACAGTATGATGCAATAAGAAAATTAGTCATTGAATTAAAACTAAAAGAAAGCAATGATTTAATCTAATTTGAGGGAAATTATCCTCTTTCTTTACAATATTTTCATTAAAAGATAGTTCTATTAATCATTTTTGATTTACATGTATATTTCATTTAAGTTCGTAGCTTTGAGTTGTCAGATTGAAATTTATTTCAACCATAAAGATAACATTAAAAAAAAAAAAAAAAAAAAAAAAAAAACTAGAGAAAAAATATCGTCTCGAAATGTGTAGATAGTTTCGTCAAAAATGTGTACAAATTTGGTGTGATACAACCACACGTCTCAATTACCCACTATTACACGATTTATATACCTTTTTTGGAGTTAGTGTGATCAGAAGACATAGAATTGACCTATTGAAGTATACACCAAAAAAGTTTTTGGCGAGAGAAGCTTAATACATAAGTGTATAAAGACACATAAAATAGATTTTACGTAGCGAATTAAAAAATAAGAAAAAAATTAGTAGATTTATTTTTTGTAACACCTATTTCTGAAATCTAAAACTGACCTACCTAATCAAGATCACAGTCAATTTTCCTATATAATAACCACGTAATACATAAGGAAGGATATCTAAAATTGATTTATGTAATATTTTCAATAAAATCATTAGAGTCTTTTTGAGATACCAACTTATACCAAAATTTGTCATACTCAATTATTGACCGGAAAACAATAACTACATACAAAAACATATTTAAAAGGGAGTTAGTATGGCGATTTCGAAAAAAATCTATACAGCCGTTTTAAAAGGAATGTACTTGCGAGACCTGAAATGGAGCTATTTATACAGTACACCTATCAATTTTCCTAAACTAACTAACTGTATCTTTCGAAAGGACATCTAGAGTGTTTATACAGAAACTTTTAATGAAATGAAATGAGCCGTTTTTGAGATACGGACATACGATCCCACTTCCGGTTTGCCAATTTCAGGGATGGAACACGGGCGCAGAATTCATACCACTATCAATGTAAGAAAATTTTCTACTTCTTAAATCGACGATATTATAGTTAGAGAAATGTCTTAAACGGATTCCGGTATGAATTCTGCGCCCGTGTTCCATCCCTGCAATTTTCACCAAATTTTAGAAAATTCATCTGTACACCTGTCTCAATTCTGAAGTTTCATCGTTCTATCTTTATTAGTTTTGGATATATAATAGCCAGAAGATTCCCCACATATATACGCACACATACTGGCCAATTGCCAAAAACTACTTTTTGAACTCAGAAACCTTAAAACGTATAAATCAGGTAAAAACTTGATATAAGTTTTTTGGACCGAATATAATACTTCCATTACCTACGTTAGTCGGGTAGCGGAAGTAAAAAAAAAAAAAAAGTTTGTGTCTTTTACTCTTAAAAAAAAAATAATAATAATAATAATAATAATAATAATAATAATAATAATAATAAATTTATAAATAGTTTATAAAAAAAAATAATAAAGTAGCATTCCTCTTTTAACAGACGCACAGTAAAAAATCCCCAAAATGTAGAAATGTAGACAAGCTTTTTTTTTTTTTTTTTTACATATTTAAACATTTTTCAGTGGAACAGTACGGACTTACTGGCTCATGACCGCATTGCTTATATGAATAAAATCTCGATCAAGATGATGTTAAGGCAGTTTATGTAATCTAGATATTTAGACCTTGAAAAAATTCTCTCAGTGATAGGTAACAAAGACCTCCGGTTGTATTCACGCGAAGTTTTCAGTTAACGACGAAGAAAGCAGAACCGCTAAAAAGGGAGGCTTAGTCTGGATTTCAATCCGACATCCACATTCGTCAAAATTTAGGAATACAATGTTTCACTCATTTTATTGCCATATACCAAAGATAATCAGCTTTATGTGTTTAAAAAGTAACTTTAAAGCGTTATATATACAAGGTGACGAATTAAATTGATAGTTCTCATATTGTTCTGCAGATCGATCTAATTGGGAAAATGGCACCACATTATGTAGGAATATTAAAAACACAGAAGGGTATAGTATTTCGTAAGACTTCCCGTACCGTTTTGTAAGGCATATCAAGATTCCGAGCATATGAAGACCCCACAAGCATTGGAAGTGACAACAATATTGTCTTGTGCATTATCGACAATATTCCTTGGAAATTCTTCAACTGTATCACATGGTACAGGTTTTCATGCATAACCGTTTGAAACTTCAGAGAACCTGTTTTCTCAAATTTTGCAACCATCACCTTTAAACCATTAGCTGACAAAGGATAATTATTTCTAGACCTCTCAAAGCCCAAAGAGGGGCTGACGCGTTGTTCTGGTTGATGTAAAACAATTTGACGAGTAACGCACACTTGACTAAAGATGGAGACATTATTTCGCATAACTTTCAATCCGATTGTTTCGAAAAGTGGAACATTATATTTTAAAGCCAAAAAATCTGGCACTGTGCCAAAAGGCTGAAATGGGAAATTTGAATAAAAACACTTCTGCTGCTGTTGCTTTCATTGAGACTCCGTTATTAAAATTACAGAGAAAGTAAGGCAACATTTTTTTTTTCTTTCAGAAAAGTGGGAACAAATTAGCGCGGTGTTTCCAATTTTAAAACTAGTATGTTGTGGCCACCACATGACTTTCTTCTATATTTTCCTATAGAAATTCACTCAGTAAAAAATATTTATTAAAATTATTATTTAAAAAAAATATCTTCAATGCAGACGATTTCCATATTAGAGAAGTAGTATAACACTAAATATCCAAAAAAAGTCAATTTTATTGTCAATATTACATTAAAAAAAAAAAAAAATTGTTAAAAATGAAAGAAGTCGATAACTTTATTTTAAATTATCGCGGATCGATGGTTCAACCATTCTTTTTAAAGGTATTGTCGAGCTCTTTCGGAAGATACCCATCATGAAAATTTACTCCCCTCGAGGGGGGACTTCCCTCCAGGGGGGGGAGGCGAGGCTCCAAAACATACAAAAAAAAAATTCCCAGTTGATTATCTCTATTATGAATAATTCTTGTAAATTTCATAATGATTATTAAAAAATCATTATATTTATGTACATTTATACAAAATTTTGTCCTACACCACCATGTTAAAATTTTTGAAAAAGCGGGATGGCAACGCAACCTGTAAGGCAATTTCTACCAAAAGTTCATAGGCTCTAATTTATTTCAAGGTACAACTACATACCAATTTGTATGAAATTATTGCAGTAGTTCCTGAGATACAGTTGCCACAAACTTTTGTCACACACACACACAGACTGACTGACAGACAGGCAGACAGACAAACATTTTCTAAAAATGGTCAAATCGTGTTCTACAGCTCTCAAAACGTGTAAATCGATCAAAAAAACAAGGTCGAAAATTTTTACGAATCCAACACTTTCTTCTATTGAATAAAGAAGAAAGTAATAAGGAATGATGATAAAAGCAGTACATAAAAAAATCTGTATAAGCATTTGTTTTAAATTATAATATGTGACAAAAGCTTTACTTAGAAAACTAGTTCGTGAGGGGAAGAAAAAATGAAAAAAAAATTCCAAAGTGGGGACAGTAACTAATAATTAAGGACGTTTTCTCGACTTAAGATAAAGACATTTTATCAGTTTTCATGTAATTTTTTCGCTTATTTTCATTTGTTGTCATACTGAATTCAAATTAAATCATTAAATATCCTCGATAAAAGGTAATTTTATTTCAATATTGATTCTGCTTTGTTTAAAAATTTCTTTTCTTATACACAGAGCAAATTTCCTTACCGGTGTATTTTGGAACTTTTTTTTTTTTTTCGCAGAATACTTCCCTTCCCGTCCTGTTTAATCTTCATGCAAAATCTGACGCTATTCTCGCAATTAGATTTCGCTATAGACCACTGTAAGCACGGTTAATTTAATTATGGCCATATACTAAATAATATATATATATATATATATATTAAACAAATTTCGTATGTTAGCTCTTATGTGTAGTATGCTGAACACAGTAGTTTTAAAATCATTCCTAAAATGTATTAAATTTTATCTAAGTAAAATCATTGTTTATTATATTCCCGTTACAATGTACTGATTGCTTGAAAACTTGAAATAAAAATTGTAATATTCTAACCAACACAAGTATAAAATATGCTGAAAAAAAAAATTCTCTACAAATTGACAACACTGGTTGCCGAAACGTCAGTGGAGGCCCTCTGTTGAGACTCAAAACGGTTTTGGGCTGTGTCTGTGTGTCTGTCTGTCTATCTGTCTGTCTGTCTGTCTGTCTGTCTGTCTGTCGCGCGATAGCGGCCACAAAAATAGCGCTATTGACTTGAAATTTGGTACACCTGTTCATGAGCACCAGGAAATGAGCTGTATAGTTTTTGGTATGTATTCCATTTGTAGTTCGTATACAGGGACACGCCAAAGTTTTTCTTATCATTACGCCCTATGGGAGGAATTTGTATGTATCGCGATAGCGGCCGCAAAAATAGCGCTATTGACTTGAAATTTGGTATACATGTTCATGAGCCGCACGAAATCAGCTATATAGTTTTTGGTATGTATTCCATTTGTAGTTCGTATACAGTGACACGCCGTTTTTCTTATCATTAGGGCCTATGGGAGGAATTTGTATGTATCGCGATGACGGCCGCAAAAATAGCGCTATTGACTTGAAGTTTGGTACACACGTTCATGAGCCCCACGAAATCAGCTGTATAGTTTTTGGTATGTATTCCACTTGTAGTTCTTATACAGGGACACACTAAAGTTTTTCTTATCATTACTGCCTAAGGAAGGAATTTGTTTCAATTGCGATAACGGCCACAAAAATTACGCTATTGACTTGCAATTTAGTACACATATTCATGAGCTCAACGGAATTAGCTGTATAGTTTTAGGTGTGTATTCCATTTGTAGTTCGTGTACACGGACACGCCAAAGTTTTTCTATCATTACGACCTATGGGAAGAATATGTATGTACCGCGATAGTCACCGCAAAAATCAAGCTATTGACTTCCAATTTTTGCCGAAACGTCAGTGGAGGCCCTCTGTTGAGACTCAAAAGGATTTTGTGATCCGTCTGTCCGTCTGTCTGTCTGTCGTGCGATAGCGGCCGCAAATATCACGCTATTGAATTGAAATTTCGTACACATATTCATGATCCCCACGAAATTAGCTGTATAGTTTTGGGTGTGCATTCCATTTGTAGTTCGTGTAAAGGGACACGCCAAAGTTTTTTTTTATCATTACGGCCTATGGGAAGAATTTGTATGTACCGCAACAGCGGCCACAAAACTTCTCCGATTGACTTGCAAATTGACACATATATTCAGGCTCGGTATAGAAATAGTTATTTATTTTTTTAGGTCTATAGTTTTTATGGATTGTATACAGGGACACGCCAAAATACTTCACATTACGGCGTATGAGGTGAATTGCGTTTAAACGCATTTTAACATCTTTACTTTGCAATCAAGAAAATGAAACTAGCGTACGTGAGTAAGATGTTTAAACTTATGTTGTTTGAAGAAGATATGTGCTCTTAAGCTTTCTAATTAATGTACAGGACCTTACAAAAGTGTTCTGACAATGTCACGTGGTCATCCAAACGATGTTAAATTTGGAACATTTATTAATTTTAAACGCAAAGTAAGATGAATAGTTTTTACTGGTGTATACAATGTTTATGGTTTGTTTACAGAGACACGCAAAAGAATTTCGTAGCATTAGAGCCTATGGACAAACTTTTAATTAAGCGCGCACTTTAATGCGTTTATGCTGAATTGAACTTAATAAAATTAACATACATTATAAAGATGCTTAAAATTATGTTTACTCTTAAAAAAGGTTATGTATAGACTAAATAATTTATGGGACCACACAAAATAATTCCGAGTATGTACTGTAATCATCCAAATGATGTCAAATTAGTTTGAAAAATTAATGAGTTATAATTAATTAGGTTTATTCTTATTATTGGCGTTTATAATGATTGTGGCTACTTTTCCGGGATACATAAAATAATTTCCTACTATTACGGACTTAGTCGATATTTCTTAAAAGTTTATTTTAACATGGTTACACCCCATAAAATATAATGAAATTTTATTAGAATTTTAAAAGCTTGTTTTCCTGTTGATAATTGTGGGCATAGAATTGGAAATTAGTTTAAAGGTTACGCAAAATATTTCTGAAATGCTATGTAATTTTTTTCATATGAAATTTGGTAGTTATGAAATTTGGTATTTATGAATTTCAGGGAAATAATACAAGACCTTCGTTTATTAAGAATACATATTGTTGCGTACTTGGGGGTCCGTAAGTTGTCTGAGAATAATAGGCGAAACTTGCAAAAATTCAGTGATGTATTCACAGAAAGTTCCAAAAAAATACAGGTCTATAAACCAAGTATCAGCTTCAATTCAACCAGTAAACACAGCATAAACAACAGCCGTTAACAGCAAAACAACAGTACAAACTGTAACACATAAAGAAAGTCTCATCTAAAGAGGCTCAAAGCAAAGCAAGCATTTGACGAAACTGACACAGATCTGAGACTGACCGCCTTGGTGAAAAAATGCTCCTCTTACACTTTTCTATCGAACACAGACTGTTCTGGAAAATTCTCGAATTGCATAGTAAGATTAGAGCTTCCATATTTGGTATATCCCTAATAGGGATTTTCTCGCCAAGAAAAATCGCCAAGGAGGGAAACAGTCGCCAAATTTGGCGCCAAATCCATTTCTTCCCTTATTGGAGCTTTTTTAAGTGTTTTTTAGGGGAAATTAGGCTATTTTAAAGCTAAAACGACTAGAAATGCACAATGTTAGCATTGTATTAACTTTACTAAACCTCTTTGAAAGAATTGATACAAAAATAAATGCAATTATTTACAATTCCGTAACACTTTATAAGATATGCAAATAGAGACACAGCGGGGGGGGGGTTGAGGGGGGCGGCAGCCCCCCTCAGGAATGTATCCGATTATGGTAACAAATCGATCGAATCAATATATACGATTATATAATTAGGAATAAATAAAAATGGCCTATTGAATAATGTCTGATGTAAATAGGACGTTGAGGCTCCTGATCTGCAGATCCACTAGTGTAATAATGGTCTTAAAATAATTTTACGAAATTTGAAAGATTTTTATTTAGTTCTCTGTGATGATGAAGCAAAATTACATAAGGTTATGCTACCAACTACATGGCAGTGATCTTACAATCCGCCTTATTTTTTTCAGGACACACTTAGGGATGAAGCATTTCCATTTCATTGCTGCTACTGTTTTTATAAAATGATCTTTATACTATTTAATTACCGCACATTACTAAACAAATACCATAAAAATATCTGCAGGAAATTAGTGGTGGCAAAAAAGCAAAAACTTCTCATCCCTCAATGTGTCTTGAGTTGTGAACGAACTGTTAACGCTAATCTTTGTCAATGGACTTAGGATAAATAAATAATTATTAATTTCGGAGAATAATTATTTTACGAAATTTGAAAGATTTTTATTTAGTTGTCTATGATGATAAAGCACAATTACACAAGGTTGTGCTATCAACTACAGGGCAGGCATCGTACACCCCACTTTATTTTTTTCTTTTTTCAGGACACTCTTATGGATGAAGAAATTCCACCTTCATTCCTACTACTTTTTTCATAGAAGATCTCTATCCTATTTAATTACCGCACACTACTAAAAAAATGTTATAAAGATTTCTGCAGGAAATTAGTGGTGGCAAAACTTCTCCTTCCGAAAAAGCAAAAACTTCTCCTTCCTGAAAGTGTCAAAAAAAAAAAAAAAAAAAAGTAGGGGGTTATGACCCCTAATATGATAAATTATTTTGTAAACATAAGTTCTCGTATTAGTACTAGGAAAATATATGTTTCTAAAAACACAGAGTTTAAATTACCATTATGACTGATACGAAAACAAAAAAGGAAATATCATGGATTAAAATAAACGTGAAACTATTCTTCCAGTTACAAGAATAATTTGAAAACAAAAAGGGACGTGTTAATCATTGAAGTAGAAACATATAAATACATTTCGATTCGATTTAATTTACTATAGATTTCATTCGTAAAGTTAGATATCGAATTCTCAAAAAAAAAAAAAAAAACTTAATTAGGTATAGATTTTTCAAAATTTTCCACATTTGTTTTTTTAATAAAATTTCATTCTTTCCACAATTATCAAATTGAGAATATTTACTTTTGTTTTAAAATTTTCTTCTTCACAAATAAAAATAAAACTCTATACATTATATACACTAAAAACCGAATTAAATATTTTGTTATCTGAGAATCAAAATATTCATTAAAACAAGCAATAGATGTTAAAATTAAAAAGAAGAAAATCGTGAAAATAAAACAACTGAAGAACAAGATAAGGTTTTAATGAGAAACGAATTAATTTTAACGACGATTCATTAAAAATGCAGCGTTATTAATTCGAGTGCATCATCATTAATTTGAGATATTAAAACAAAATTTATTTTACAAATTGCTTACTTCCTCTAAACATTTCCTCAAAATAAATCAAAATAATGTAACTATAATGATGAAACTCTACCTCCTTTAGCTAATTGTTTATATTTATCAAGAGAAAAATAATTTAAATTGAACACTTTTGTTTGCAAATAAGCACTGCGTGTGGTTAATCATTTAAATGTGATCATTAAAACTAATAATCTATTTGAAACTGAATGTGATCAAGTTAATTAAAACGATGCACTTATTGATTAAATTTTATGTTTTTAATCAAATCAATAAGTCTCGTTAAACTATGTAAAATGACCCTTTCCGTTAAAATTGAAAATGTTTCACGCAAAAGAATTTCTTCTTTGCCGTTTTTATACTTTGATTTATACAATTATTTATTCTATTCAACTACTATTGATTATTTATTTGTGCGTAAATAACACATTTCCCTTTATAAATATAAATTCATGGTTTTTTACACAAATAGCTGTAATATATATCGTATTTACGTTGCTTAAATTGTAACGCATTGTCAGAATAAAATAAAATCAGTTTGCGATATATATATATATATATATATATATATATATATATATATATTTAATCTATATTTTAGATATACATTTGTTAAAATCAATTACCAAAAATTGAATATAAAATAAAATACGGCATAAAATTAGATTTTATTTTTTTTTCGAATAATTAATTTAGAAAATGCTTTTAAAAAGCAATCTACAGAAACTATATTTTCTAATAAATATTCATTGAGGATAATTATGCTCACCTAAATCACTTTATCAAATTCTATATAATGCACTGAGAAAAAAAATTGTAACTGACATCTAGAATCTAAGTTGTGGCATAGTTCCATGTCATCCTTATAAATTCTAGTCCCCTTTGAAAGCGAGTTCTAGGAACCTCTCTGCTAACCTAGAAAGTTTATTCTAGAGAGTTTCTCTATACTATTAAGGTCAAACTTATTTGAAAACATCTCCAAATAAATGCGAACACAAGAGGCGTGTTTCAGCAACTGTTATCTTGGTTTATGACTTAATTCCAGATAACCAAACGAGAATGTCTCGTCATATGCAAAATATTCACAATAATTAGAGTAGTGTTTCACCATCTAGAAATGTGTAGACTAGAAATTCATGATCATTTCGTCTATTCAGTTTATTGGCGTGCCTTATACGCATAGCTCAGAAATCTATATTTATAGTTTAGGGATTTAGAAAGTGGCTACTTATTCATTCTAGAGGAAGGCGGTGTATTTTTTCCCTCAGTGTGTACAAGTTTCTTATACTAATAAAATCGTAATTTGTAACCTATGAATACTAATAAATTCAGTATGAAACATTTGTAAAATATAAAATAATTTAGCGCGTTTAGCGCCATGTCAGCCATTCTAGATTCTAGACATTTTTTCATATATCTCTAAAGACTGAAGGAATCATCTTGAAACTTTAGGAGTTGCAGAACATGTGTGAGGTTGAGACGTTAGAACGTCACCACAGTTGTTTCAATTAAGCTGGATCCAGCAAAGTAGGAAGTGGGGACGGTTAAAATCACTCGGTCGCCAGTGGCTCGGTGACGGTTGAGGTCGAGATAGTTTTGTGTCGGCAGGGTGCTGCATTAAAAGACTTAGATTTTGAATATTAGTTAAATTAGAAGTGATTTTTAAAAGTACGGATTGAAATGTAGTGAAAGGAGGGTGTAGGAAGAAGTATAAAAATAGAGATGGTTTTAGTAGATGGTGTAGATGTTGGCGGATCGTATAGTGGATGTTGGAGGATCTTATAGCGAATGTGATGATTCTTATTTTGGTGAATATCGAAAGTAGAGTAGAGGCGATTTAGTGGCGTGAAGTTAAGTAGCGTTGAGTGTTGGTGAGTGTCTACTAGTTTTCGGAAGGTTCAAGCTGGGATAGAAGGGAATCCTCTGTCCCATAGTGAAGCAGTATTAGTGAAGTACGAGTGCAATCGTCTCTACACCTTCGGCTATCTGCTGTGGTGAGATATTTAAGATTATCTACTTAAATTGTTGATTCATATATTTTGATTAAGTAAAACGTTGACTGAGCTAAGCTTTTGTACCAGGTCGCCCTCCCATTAATCTGCTCAAATAAACTTTAGTTATTGTTATTTAAAGTCTTGTGTTCTTTTAGTAATCTAATTAAGTATTTAAGTTAAGATGGCGTGTGCAGGAACGCAAACTCCACACATGTTATACTTCAAACATTTCAGTAAAAGTTTTATCCCGAAAGTAAAAGCAGTTAAATAAAAAATTAAAACTTTGTGCGCCCTGTCAACCATCGGTGACTGACAGTGTCAAATATGATATAAAGCCGCATCAACCATCAGTGGCGGATATAAAATAAGATATAAAACTAAAAATATTACATTTAATGATTGAAAATTTATTAAAAATTTGCTTAACCCTTTGCCCGGAACATGTTTTCATCATGCTTATCGGGAACATCGGTCTCACAAACCGCTATTTTTAGAAAAAGGTACTGAATGTATTTAGCGAAATTTCGTGGCGATAAATTGTGAATTCTTGCAGCCATAACTTTACTTTCTCAATCATGACGTATTATAGGGACGACAGGGTATCATATGGTTGATTGGATTTAATGCCGCATTAGTACTGCGCAATGGGTAATTGGTGACGATCTGGGACGCACCCCTAAGGATGGTCCGGAGACATGCCATCATAATTTTGATCCTTCCCCGCTTAGGTGACCCCCAGAGCTATAATTTGGTATATTATATGATTGAATCATCTGGTTTCTGAAATTATTCTTTTTGAATATGATTATACTGACCAGTTTAGAGTAATTTTATAAATATCAAGCATTAAAATTATTAAAAGAATGCAATTAAGGCGTTAATTTTTGAATTCTAAATAACCACACTAATAAAAAGCTATAAATAAACAATTTCTTATTATTTTTCGAACTGCAGGAAATGAGTCTGCGCTCGGATTCGAAGAAATTTTGTCACCCTGTTTCGACTATTGATTTACAGTCGGTAACAAAAGTCTCCGAACACTAACAAAAATTCCTATGTGAAAAAGGTACACTTAATACAGTTTTGTTAAATAAATCCTGTTTCGAGACTGACTAAGAACATGATTCGATAAGGATTTATTTAACAAAACTGTATTAAGTGTACTTTTTTTTACACAGGAATTTTTGCTAGTGTTCGGAGACTTTTGTTACCGACTGTGCTAAAGAAAAGCAATCAAACTTAAAAAACAAAACTTTTAGAAAGAATTTGCAATTATTGACATTTCTACATAATGTGTTTGTTAGCGCTCAAATATTGAGATTCCTAATATTCTCATAACATTTTACATGTTTTTATTTTTTTCAACATTAAGGGGATTGCCCATTGCGCAGCACTAGTGCGACGTAAAATCCATCCAGCCAACCAAACAACCGTCAACACTAAGCTGCTCCGGGCCCTGCTCACTTTTCCAACCCCAAAGGGTAGCTTCCTTGTTTGAACAGATTTTACCTTGTACTAGTGCCACGCTGTGAAAAATTGGCAACGATCCGGGACTCATCCCTAGGGTTGTTCTGAGATATGCCATCCTCAACAGGTTGAGTGTATTTTACGTCGCTATAGTGTTGCAGTTAGATAGACTTGACGTCTTCAACATTTATCGCCAAACGTGCCGGTACTCTATTCTAGAAATATGCTTCCGCAAGTTCCTACACTAAGCCTAACCTTTAGCGGTCTCAGAGACCGATGTTCTGGTATAAGGGTTAATTGTAATTTATTACAGGAGGAATCATTATGGAATTGTAATGGATTTTAAGAATTTGCGCTGCGCTCAACGTGTTAAGGAACAGAAATAAAAAATAAATTCCATGATATGAAACTGTATTTTTTCTCACTTTAATATAAAGAAAAATATTTTTTCTTTATTACTGCTGATAAGTAAAATTATTCCTCTTAAAGAAAAAAAAAAAGGAAGGAAAGGAAAAAAAAGACGTCTAGGTTTAGAGTTAGCCAATCATGACTGAAAAACAAAAAGAGAAAAAAAAAGTCTTAATAGAAAATTGATCAAATAGATAGTATACAATATCAATCGATCATCGGATGAATTACGGAAAACATGAAAATCGATCACTTTTTAAGAATCATTTTTTCTTTTGTTTGAAATATTTATATATGTATATATATGTGTGTGTGTGTGTGTGTGTGTGTCTAGAACCTGATATACGTTTCAGAAATATTATATTACGTAAATATTTTAAAAGATAATTTGAAATAACTTTTAATCGTATACTACTTCATAGTTTTTCAATTTACTTTAAAGCAAAATAATTATGAAATAAACTATTGCACATCTCTAAATATTTATTTCCATGTATTAAACAACTGAAATAATATAATCATGAATACCAAATGGTATACTGGGAGGAATGAGCTTGCATGACCATTTCATATTCAATCCTACTGTATTTTCAAGTAATGAAGTACAGATACTAATTTAAAATTAACAAAATAATTTATTTTAAAACTATTAAATTGGAGGGAATGAATTATGGGTCTACTCTTTAGCAGCGTAATAAAAATCAGTGACCTCGAATTTCACTTAAATATAATACAATATATACTTTCATATTACGAATAAACTTACCGGCGACAAAACATTTGTCAAAAACGTCTGTACTGCTCAGTACTGCATTCGAAGAGGATAGTTTTACTCAAAATGGTATCTAGAACTGAAACCCGAGTACGAATTTAAAATGCTTTCTGTTATACACTGAAAAGTAAATTTTCATTTTTACGCAACCTAGTTTAGTATAGACTTATTCAAAACTAATTAACTCCTAAATTCCGAAAACTCCAAAGATTTCCTTTCAAGTTCGTAGCTAAATGGCTATACATTTAAAATAAAAGCTAAGTCTTCGAACCCAAATAGACTTTTTCGCAACACCTAATTTACGAATTTCCTACCAAAATTCTACGAATCCTCACAATATTTAGAAAAGCATGCCAGTACCAAAAAAGTGTAGCATTTTGTTATTGTCATTAATTTTACTTTTTAAACATTTTGTCGCATTTTAGTCATATTCCGCCAGCTTGGTGGTCTGGTTAGTAGGAATCTGTCTTTTGGAACTCTAGGTTCTATGTTTGAATCGCGATGTGTGCATGGTACTTTCTGGTGCCCTGTGTATTCAGGATATTGCTCATTGTTTCTGTCTTGGAGGAAACATATACGTTTGGAGTTGGCATACAGTGTATAACCGTAGATGGTAAATTAAATTAACTTTTGTCTAAGCAAGACGGTTGCCACAACAGCTGCCAAGAGCCAGATTGAGTGCACCAAAACATGAGCTAGTATTGTGTTATTTAACTTATTTGAAACTGTGTGATCTATGGTTACAATGACTTGTGTCTTGAACGATGTATATTACGTAATTTAATAACTAGAACTGTGTTACTCAATGGCTTCTGTTGTTATGATTTCGGCTACATGCTTTTCCGAACATATAATCTCCTCTTATGTCATTCCTGCAATGTTTCTTCGTAACATGGATATAATACACGATTAATATGTATAAATCGATACAAAAGTCATTGTAACTATAGATCGCAAAGCTATCATATTAATACCAAATGAGGAGCAAACATTCAAGCCGTGATTTCTTCTTCGGATACAATTTTTCAGACAACACAAAAACTATTAACTTAAAAAATAACTAACCTAATTACCGTTTGTTTAGACGTATTACTATATACTAGGAAAATATGTAGACATATCTATTAAGGTATATGGCCATAATTTTTTTATGTTAAGTTCAAAGTAAAATCACTAACTCAGTTTTTTCTTTTTTTTTTTTGAGAAAACACGGTTTGAATGTTTGCTGCTCAAATATAAAATTAGTCATATTTTTTTCTTTATGCGTTAATTTATCTTTGAAGAAGTTTTCTTTGTCAAAGTCATTATGACATAAATAAGGAATAATCGTTCGTACATACATGAAACATTCTGCTTAGTTAAACCGCATTTATTACTTTTGCTACATGTGTGGCAAGAAACATCCAACGCACAAAAAAGGCCATTTACGAAAGCAAAAAATGTATATATTGTATTTTGGTAGTTTTCTCTATAATATGCAAATAAAATTGGGTGACTTTTATTTTATATATATGCATATATTTAAACTTATTGGATGAAAAAAAAAAGAAACTGCAAAACTTTTACGTTCGCTACTCCAATGGTTTGGCGCGAGTAAAATTTCACATAATGTTTAAATTTTATCTTACTAAAATTCAAGGTCATGCAATTAAATCGAAATGAAGGTAAATTATCTTAACATGTTAATTTAGAAAATGAGACGCAATAATATATATATATATATATATATATATATATATGTATATATATATATATATATATATATTTCCATTAAATTGCGCACTATAAATTTAGGTACGCACATTTACTGCCCGATACGAAAAATAAATAAAACATAATTAAATAACGTAATTTGCTAGAAACTAAAACCAAAATATTGTGTTCAAATAATCTCATAACATTTTTCCTGATTTTTTTAAAAATCCAATATGCTCTTATAAAAATATAGTAGAATGTCTGCAGTTCTCAAGAACGAACTTATACACTCCTTTTGAAAAAAAAATATTCACACGTATGCTAACACAATTTATTTAGCAAATAATATTTTGATTTTTCTTGATAAATTCTTAACAAATATATATCATTTTTTAATATACGTTTAAAAATAACTACACAGTTTCATATGTACAAATAATTTGTAAGACAATGAGAATATCATTACTCAGTCTCATAAATAAATTAAACAGTTATTTTAGTTCCATTTTCTAAAAAAATAAACTTGTTTGTCCCGTTATTCTCATATGGGTCGATGTACATGATACATTTGATGAAATATTATAAATTAATATCTAGAGATTATATACAGCGTTTTAAAAATATCTTCAACGTAACATTACACAATACCGTATTAAAAATTAGAAAAAAGAAATCAATTGCCAAATATCTTAATATACTACGTTTATCAGTTAATATTCAAATAGTATATTCATGTGAAAATTGAGATCTACTATATACAGAGGTAATTTATATAGCAACAATATTTTATTATTATTATTATTATTATTATTATTATTATTATTTTTTTTTTTTTTTTTTTTTTTTTGCGTGTTGAAAAGTCCCGTCTTGCGATGGGGATTGATTTTTTATTTTATTTATTTTTTTATTTTATTTTATTTTATTTTATTTATTTATTTTTTTTTTTTGGGGGGGGGGATGGATTTTCCAAGTTTAAGTATAACAAAAACAAAATTTCTTTCATGATATATAATTAATTTGTTTAAATTATGCCATAGATCTTTTATACGTTTTTTGAACTATTTACTAATAAAATTTAATAAATATCATTTAATTTTTATTATGAAACACTTTTTTGCATGTAATCGAAAATGACCTATTTCTTGCTCTAATACGCACAGTTACAGTCATAATATATGGATATATATATATATATATATATATCATAACCATTAATACTTTAAAATATTTAAACTGTCCATTGTTTTTTTTCTTATTTATTTAACTAAGTTGCGATTATAAATTCTTATAAAATATTTAATTAGGTAAAGCTTTGCAACAGGTAAAAAAAAAGAAAAAAAATCTATATTTTAAAATTGTCCTTAAAAAATTCAAAATACATACTAATAATTTCCAGTTGATTTCACTAAACAAATGTTTTTCGTTTACCTATTTTCACTAAGTGCTTTGTGAAATGTGTATTTCAAAAGAGACAAGAAAACATTTTCCTTTATAAAGGTGGTTTTTTTTTTTTTTTTTTTTTTTTTAAGAGAATTCACAATTTCAAGAATTGAAATGCTACTTTCTAAAAAGTAATATGCAAGATTTGAATTCCATTTTGAGACATTTCATTTGAAGAATATTTGCAAGAAGTTTAGAATAAAATTTTCAAGAACAATATATTTTTGTTGAAATAAAGTTTTCAAACTTTAATGTACATAAATCAAAATTTCTCAGTAAATTTATGTAATAGGCATAAGATAATAAGAGCAGACGACCAGTTTAAAAAAAAATATCTAAATTTAATTTATTATCTTGAATTGCACGGCAATTCCAAACCCTGATTAAATAATAGTTTGGATGTTATAAAAATATTTAAAGAAGAATAATTTATTATAATATTGAGATTTTATTATAATATTGAGATTATTATAATATTGAGATAGTTTTTTAAATCAATTCAATTAACTTATACAAAGATAGCACATGCATTATGTATTAGCTCTATAATCGTATGGTAATCTTTTATTATACCATTCTTTGATAAAGTAAATTTTGGTAAAGTGCTACAAAAAATAAATGAATAAATAAATAAGTAAATAAAAAAGGAAATGAAAATCTTTAATATATGCGATAAAGCCTGCATACTCTATGTCCCCTTCACCCCCTTGATCGTAACCAATTCATTTTTTTTTTTTTTTTTTTTTTTTTTTTTTATTCACTACGATTAAAAACAGATGATTTTTGAACATGGACGTTTTTATTTTATATACATCTTAAAAATTATTCTTGAGTTAATTGCGTCATGATTATGTACATATTCGTTATTAATTGAAAAAAATATGACATCCTACCTGCCCGAAATTTTAAAAAAGGATTCATGAAAATTTTAGAACTCCAGTTTTTAATAGATTTACACATTTTAGGATGTCCTGAGCACGATTTTACTGTTTTTAGAAAATGTCTGTCTGTCTGTGTTTGTATCACAAATTTTGTAGACGCTGTATCTTACGAACCAATGAACGACATTTATCCAAACTTGGTATTAACCAAACCTGACTCAAACTGATGCTGATTAGAGTTAGATATCAAACGCTCAACAGGTGGCGCTGTGATCTCATTCTTTATTCTGATTTTTTAACGTAGCAGTATGGAGTAAAATTTCATATAAATGTACATTTTGAGAGTTATTTTTAACGTGTGATGGTAAAATTAATACGAGTTATTTATAATAGCAAATAGTATACTAGGAAAAAAAGGCTGTGGATGTGAAAACCTTCTTTGTCCCCCCCCCCCCCCCCCCGTGGTTTAAATTTTCAGTATGAGTCTCTTTCGAAAGATCTCCTCAATACCTTCAAAACAAATGCTTGAACTATGGATCTGTGATAACTTAAAATAAAGTTACGGACTTTTTTAATTTTTTAACGAAAAAAAAAACTTACTTTTTGGCGCGAAATTTTCTTTCTTTACTGTTTACATTTAGTATTATAACTCTGACAGGTAAAAATTGTTTACATTCATCATGGAAAATAATTTTCATAAATAGAAATATAATAAATAATTTGTACTGTACGAAATTGATAAAAATTTTATAGAACAATTTCTTGTGGTGGCCACAACATGCTAGATTTTTAAAGACATAAGTAACACGATTTTATGTGTCAAAATCAAGTATATAAGCATACATTTGATAATGATACTCAGTGGTCTAAACTGATCCATTTGTTTTAAAATAAGCAGTTAAATAAAAAAAATATAGAAATTCACAATATCCGTTTAAACAATGTTCTTAGTAATTATTCTAACACCCCCCCCTCAATATATATATATATATATATATATATATATATATATATAATAATAATAAATAAACGAAATATTAATCACTATCAGCATCTCTATTTATATGGTTCTGCATATTTCCGTAACTTCTCTATTTATTTGCCACTCAATACGACATATCAATATCCTTCTTCTGATCATTTGAATAATGGAAAATACACTCTATATATAAGCAATATACTAACATTTTGAAAAAATAAAATTATACTCACTTCCATTGCCACGCAATTAAAAAATAAAATAAAATAAAAATAACATATACTCACTTCCATTGTAAAAATATAAATGGTAAGAGGACAACGGAATAAAGCAAAACTCTTAAGAAGCTATGTACATTTGAGATTGAAAAAAAGATAGACGGTTAAAAATAAATGCGGAAAATTAGCTAAATCGCATGCTGTTGTTTTAAGGGGGGGTGATGGGTTCAAATCGCACACAACATTAAAAATTTCTTCTACAGGAATTTTAGGTACAAATGATTACATGTAATAAATTAAAAGGAGTGTGAAATAAATGTACATTTTCATGCGTTTTTGACACCATTCTTCTTGAATCATTGGTGTATTTATTAATAATAATTTAGATGACTTTCTGTTATTGTAAGAAAGACTATCAGCGGAAGAAATGAAATGGTTTAATTGAAACTGAGCAGACTGAAACTGTGTCATAAAGAAAAAAGAGGGAGAGAGAGAGAAAGAGAGAGCAACGGTTAGAGGGAGAATACAAGCAAAGACCAACAGTTGGGAATGATATATTTTTACTTGCCAGTAGAAAAATAGATTAAGAGCCTGTGAATTCGTGCCAAGTAATGTGTATTTTTTTTTTCAGACATGCAAATTTGATGCAATTTTATTTATGAAGATCAAAGAGCAATCTGCTACAATATCCAAAATCCTACAAAAACATAAACTATTTTGATTGACTAGGTAATTGCTTGATGCCTGGGTAAAGCACGTACTTCCATTCACATTGAATATGCTATTATTATAGATTTATAATCCAGCTCAACTGAAAGAAGATTAAAATATTTACAAATTCAATACATATAGCAGCTGAATTTCTCGCAGTTACAGTTAAACATCATTAGACTGTAGTAAACACAATAAAAAAGAAAAATATTTTTTTTTCTCCCCAAAAGCACACTTTTTCTTACACCATGGTAGGAAATGTATTTATACAGGACCACGCAAAATATTTCTGATATATTAGTGCTATTTTTCGAAGCGATTTAAAGTACATTTCGTGCCGTGGCATGCATTATTTTTGGATTTAAACTATTTAGTGCTACAATATTTCATGGATAATATATAGGGATCTCAAAATTAGTCGAATAAGAATAAAGAAATAGTATGGACTGGGATTATTTATAAAAATTTATAAAAACTTTAAAATAAAAAATGACCCTTTATTGTTTAAATAATGTAAATAATTTTTAAATGTAGTGTTAATGAAGACAGCAGTCCTCCCTCGTGGAAATGCAGGTCAGATAAACTTGCTTATAAATCTCATTTAAACAGATGCTTCAATTACCTTAAAAATGAATAAATTTATTATCTTATATGTTACACCTTAAGCAGTAATGTTATGCCCATGATAGTCAGAAATAAAAGAAAGTACTGTGACTGTCATTCTAGTTCTACCCAGTGTTGCCAGATCTGTTTTTTTTTTTTCAATAATCACCAATGATTTTTAATTGTTTGCTTAATCACTTCGAAGATTAATCGTCTATTATGTATATCAAATATCATTTTTAAAAATTATTGGTGAATATTGAGTAATGAATCCGCCAGATCTAACATCACTGGTTCTACCATCCAGTATCGAACCCGAGTCCACCGCATAGTAGTCGACGATGATACCTCGCTGCCGCGGAACTCCATTTCGCGGTGCTTCTCAGTACTCCCCTATCTTGTTTTGATACCAAGTTCTCCGTATGCAAAATAAAAAATTTATATGCATAACTACCAGATAAATTTCTATCAGTATGATCAGTACTAATGGCCACATAATTTATCTGGCAACAGAAAATTGTTTCGTTTGACACATTGAGATGTATTTTTATACTAAATTTTGTAATTTTGAAAAGAAGAAATTTTTCTGCAGATTAATTAGAGATTTCCTTTCTTGGATTTTTAACTATGTATCATTATAAAAGAATAAAACGGTATTAGAATTCAACATATATCAACCTAATGACAAAACGTTACCGATTTCTCTACTAGACAGCCCGTACATTTATATTTCTTTGTCTTTAAATTTTTTGAGTTCCTTAAAACATGTAAAAATGTATTTTTAAGTAACATTTTACAACAACCCGTACTCTTCTTTAATAAATTTATAAAAATGCTAATTTCTACAAAACAATTAATTTCAATAATTTTATTTATTATTTCCTATATAAATATAAAAATAAACTAGCAGTCAATAAAACTTCAAAAATTCGCGTTTTAATTTCTTTTTGTAATCGCAGGATCAAATACAAATGCATTCTAAACATAATAAATATATCAATTCAAAATATGTTTTAAATTTTTCAAAGGCGTAAAACAAAAGCTTTAAACATACTTTGTTCTCTATAAAAATTCAAATATGTATTTGGGTACATCACGCATTAAAGTATTAACAGTGAAACGATGTACTATATTCAGTTGTAAATAAAAAACAATGTTAATGTTAGTAGAAAACTCAGTAGATAAACTTTTCTTTGTTTACGGGTACACGTACCATAACTAAAGCCATGCTAAGAAAAATCCTAAAAAAATTCTCTCTGTCTCTCTCTCTCTCTCTTTTTTTTTTTTTTTTTTTTTTTTTTAAGTTTAAACGCATTTACAAATTTTAAAATCGCATTTGTTTGAAGGGTAAAATTATTTTTAAAAACACCTTTTGTAACAGTTGTAAACCTAAAAGTTTGAAGAAGAGTTTATGTTTTAATACTTATGTTTTAATTTTTTTTTCTTTTATCCTAAAAGAGATAAGAGATCTTTGTTTTCTCAGTGTTAAATGATAACCAGTATGTTGTGGCCACCACAAGACTTTTTTCTATACTTTCCCATACAAATTCACTAGTAACAATATATATATATATATATAAAGGTTTTTTTTCGTTAAAAAAAAAAAAAAAAAAAAAAAAAAATCAATAACTTTGTTTTAAATTATCACAGATTTATAGTTCAACCATTCGTTTTAAAGGTATTGACGACAACTTTCGAAAGATACCCATCTTGAAAATTTACCCCCCCCCCCGGGGGGTACTTTCCCCCCAGGGGTGGAGGCGATGCCCCCGCATGCACAGAATTTTTTTCCTAGTTAAGAACTACTATTATCAATAATTCATATTAATTGTACAATCACAAGTTTAAAATAACTCTCATTATGCACATTTATACGAAATTTTGTCCTATACTGCCATGCTAAAATGTTTACATAAAATGCTCTCTCAGCGCCACCTGTTGAGCGATTGATCCCCAAGTCTAATCAGCACTAGTTTATGTCAGGATGCAACTAAATACCAAGTTTGGTTAAATTTCATTCATTGGTTCGTGAGATACAGCGTCCACAAATATAGTGATACACACAGACACACGTTTTCTAAAAACTATCAATTCGTGTTCACGAAATCGCAAAACATGTAAATCCATGAAAAAACGGATGTTGGAAATTTTTACGAATCCAATACTTTCTTTATATTACATAAAAACGAAAGTAAAAAGATGTAAGATTTTTTTTTTCTTGCCTCATTAGGGTGCGATTATCCTATCAATATTGTAATTTTCAACCTATATTTGAAAGATAGTTCTGACTGTTTTTAAATCTTAGGATATTTTTACTTTATTTATTTATTTATTTATTTATTTTGAAGAATCTTTGAATGCATACTATGAACTGTCTATATGTAAATTCTTGACTCAATCCATATTTAAGTTAAAATTACATAGGCTAAATAGGCCAAGATTAATTATAGCCATCCTGTATTTAAATGCAAAATATATGTATATATATATATATATGCTGTATAGTTATTACGAGGTTTCTTCATTTCTAATTAAAATAAATTTTTTTTCGGCTATCACCACGGTAGAAAATAACTTTAAATGTTCAATGAGTAGGTACAGTTAAAAATCTTTTGTAATCTTTGCAAACTACTTGTTGTTTCGTCCTTGTTAATTAAAGAGAATCATAGAAGTATACCTTATAATAATAATAATAATAATAATAACAGTAACAGTAACTATGTGTGTCCGTACATATTCTAAATTGTTATAAGTAGCTAGCAAATGATCGTATGGAAAGACATATTATTTTTTAATGACAAATAAATATCGCATCCTTTTTAGGGTAAATTTGTTTAAAATTTGCAAAAGAAAATGAAAACAAATCCTTATATAAACTTAGTAATTACCAAATATTCAAATATGTATTTGCGATTATAAAGCATTAAAACATTAAATTTTAAATTATGTATTATAATCAATTGTAAATGAAAATAATATTAAACCAATAAGAAAAACAATGCAAAACGAATTCCTTTTCAAACCATCTTGAGACCGACAACCTGAAAACGCTTTTAACTTTTAATACTTTTTTTTTTCCTTCACTGTTAAAAAAAAAGTTTTTTTTTTTTTTCTCATCGTTGAGTATTTAAAAGTAATAAGGTATATTGCTAACTAATTCTTTTCGCGTCATTTCATGTAGCATAATCCGTTTTCCTAATATTTGCGTTATTTTCTTTTAATTGAAAGTTCTATTTATATTCATTTATTCTTTTATTGTCATTCACAAGAGAAATAAATACCTCACGTAACATAACGTAGTTTCCAACATTTCGACTCGGAAACATTTTTAAACATTCATTTATATATAAGAATTTCGATAAGAATTAAATACCTATTATATATATATATAAACAAGATTGATAGCATAGCTGCCAATATTTTAATTTATTACGGAGTAATATTAGCCCCACCTTTGATTCGTACAACTTATTGTTTAAAAGTATTTTTTTCTTATTTTATCGAAATTATATATTGAAGAAATTTTTTCTATAAATAAAGTGGTGCGAAATAAAGGCGGGCTAAAAGTACTCATGAATAAATTAAAATATTGGCAGCTATGTGATAGGTATTAGTAATATTTAAAATGAGTTACACTGAATAAATTACAGATTATTATAGTTTTGCTAAAATATACATTAAATAAATAAATATATATGTATACAGTAACCGCCGCTTAATAAAATTACTGGTTAATAAAACCTGCCGCTTAATCTGATAAAATTGCCAGGGACGGAATCAAATCAAAACAAACTATTGTTGAAACAGCCGCTTAATAAAATCAGCATCGCCGGTTAATAAACTCAAAAAAAATATCCTCAGCAGCCAAAATTATCATTTATGAAAAAAAAAATTCATTTACATTGTAATTTTTTTTAATAAAAAAAAAAAAAAAGAAATTAAAGTACCAGTTACCGCTCATTGTCAAAAATGTAACAATTGCAGCATAGTTACAAATTAAACATGCCCCATAACTTATGTCCCTAACAATTTCAAGAAACGCATTCTTCAAAACGCAGTAATAAGTTACAAATTTCATTTGATTTTCAAATGATACATATACATATATTTTAAATTTTAATTATTAAAAGACAATTTCTAATTCTTATTTTGAAATAGCTATAAATTAAGAGGTTCAAACTGAAAGATTTTAAATTTATAAGAAAAGCGTGTACTTTTGGTAAAATGAAATAATGATGATTTTATTTGAAGGAAAGCGCATATAAATTTGGATTGCGTTTAATTATACTTATATCGGAGGAATAATTAATTATCTATCATTAAATATTAATTAAAAATTAATATTCACAATAAATAATAATCACTAATAATCACAATATTAATTAAAATTAATTAATATTGTTTCCTGATTCCATTATTCGTTACATTTTGAAATTTCTTTCCAAATTCAGGGAAGTAATACATTTTCCTTGAGTGCAGAAATGTTTGCCGGATATAAAAATCAGCCGTTTAATAAAATCACTTTGTCTCAGAACGAATGTGATTTTAATAAGTGGCGGAAACTGTATATATATTATATATATACATTGGCTATGATGAAAGAAAGCTATAAAGATTTAATATATATATACATAGATAGATAGATAGATAGATGCAGGCAAAAGCTCAAAAAATGATATGCATGGTAACATGGAAAAATTTAGTAATTTATTTTTTTTTCCTTAATATAAATGACATCGTTAAAAAATGTAATAAACAATTCCCTAAAGTAGGAGACTGTAAAATAAGGATGGGCTTTAGTTATGATAAGTCATTTAAAATTTAACTTGTAAATATTTTGAATATAGTAAGAACATAACGTTAAATATAGATAGCGATTGCTTATGTAAGTTAGAAAAATACAGTGATTATGTTATAAAGTATTATGATCATGTTGTTACCGGTAATTAAAATATAATGGTAAATGAGATCTTTCTTTGAATCTAAGTATTTTTTTTTCATTTTTTTGTATTTTGAACTGCAATAATTGGTTCTTTCCTTTTGGTAATATGTAAGGGGCTAAGCAACTTCTTCTTTTTACTAGTAACTGTTAAAACATCTTTCTGTTTCTACCCTGCACTGAGGAGCTCTCCTGACGATGGCTTCAATATTTTTTCTTAATTATTTGTTTTTATACACTTTTTTTCGTCTGTATTCATTTTAAATTTTTACGTCATATTTGTGTTTACACATTTTCTATTTAGCTGATTTTTTTTTTTTTTTTTTTACATTAAATATCTCCATTTATTAAATTTTTGTTAATTATTTTACTGGTTTTCGTTTTTTAACTTTTAAAATTATATTACTTCATATTTGTCTATCTATTTATCTATATCTATATCTATCTATTTATATCTATCTATATCTATATCTATATCTATATCTATCTATATTTATAGGTGTGTGTGTAATAAACAGCAATATTATGTATTGAGAAGAAATCATCTAATAGCGAGACATTTTGTTTAATCTATAGAATTTAATTTAAATTTCATCTAAAAAATGAAAAAAAAAAAAAAAAATCTTAAGTTTATATTTATTTTTTCTTACTTTAACATATAGAATTCAAAAAACTATAAAGAAAAAATCAACAACTCTTTAAAGTTTCAAAAATATCTATCTAAATATAATGTGTATTTTTTGTTACGTTAAACGTTAGAATCAAAACATCACGAAATTTTAATACACAAAAGCAAAACATATTTTCATAAGAACATAATTAGTTTTGTAAATCGGATTTCTAACACAATTTCGAATATATGAGTACTAACATAATTCTTGTTTTTGTCTAATATTCTTTCTTTTTTTTTCCCTTGCAGCCTGATTCTATCTATTTTGTCATATTTATAGGGATAATATGTAATTTTCTTGTATTTCTGTTTTTTGCTATGTAAGCATTTTTACCAGGCGTTCGTACGTGCCATCTTCATAATCAGTCATTTGTTCATGAATCCTTAACACATTTTCAATATTTTCATTTCTTCACTCAACCTGTTATCAATATTAGAAAGAAAAAAGATTTCTTCTCAAAATACTACATTTATAGTTTTAATGCTAGTTTTAAGAGGTGTATGTAGCAGTAATAACATGATAATGAAAAAATATAGATTACATTTCTTTCTTTTATAGTTTATAAAGAATTAAATATTTAGTGTTGTATGTAGCACGTAAACCTTAAAAACAATATTGTAATTGCGTTGTCATGTTAAAATCGTCGATATTTTACAATAATAATAATAATAATAATAATAATAATGAGAATGGGAAATAAATATCAGTCGAAAATTTTTGGAAATTCCTATGAATATTTTTAATCGTTTGCTGTTATTAAAAACTTATAAAGAAGGGATAACGCAGGTATATCTTTATATATTTTTTATGCAAAAAGTAATTTCAGCATCTGTCATAGCTAGGTAATTATGGTATATAAAATAAATTAATTTTTTTATTTGTATATAAATAAAAATAATTTCAAAATTTCCATTTACTTAGCATGTAGTGCCGCTTAAAACTGACTACATCAGGTTTCATATATGAAGTTGAAATCTTGGTAGGTCAACTACTTCTTCTTCTACTTTTAATCTAATAATGACATACTGTTTCAATTTTATTAAACCTACGATAAATAAATTTGTAAAGAGTGAGGGAAATCAAATCTTTAAACAAAAAGTGTTTACATTGTTTAAGTTAAAAACATTAACCATTTTTTAAATAATGCTTCATAGTTAAACATTATTAACACAGCGCTAAATATTACTTATACCTTTTCGTTTTAAGTAATTATATTTAACTTTATGAAAAGTGAAATAAAAATGTTCATGTAGATAACGCGTGACCATTTTCTATAATTGAATTATACATAATATACCATTATATTATTATTATTATCATCAAAGCATTCATATCATTATCATTATCATTATCATAATATTTTTATAAAATTATACATCTCATTATGAAAACGTTGACAGTTTCATGCCTGGTAAGTTGTTCATAAATAACTATGCCGGTTCTTGGCAATGAATGCACTGTAATGTGATGCGCATTTTTTATTAATATATTTAAAAAGAATTTATAAATTAAATAACGCGTTTTCCTTATTAATGTTCGTATAGTTTATATTAGATCAACATTTTTTTTTTCAATTATACTTTACGGTAATAGTTATCTTAGACAAAATAGGGTAAGAAAAGGGGATTTCAAAATAGTTTTTCTCTAACTGCAGATTACAGCCATAGAGTATTTTCTATATTGTTCCATATTTGATTTTTTAAATAATCGAAAATCGCGTAATTTTTATATATAGTGTGTTTTATATTTAAAAATCATTATTTGAGTTTCGTATATATTTTTAGTCTTTCTTTTATTTGAAAAATTATCAGTAAATGAAGTAACATATTAACTGTTGAATCTTTTCATAAAACTAGACCAAATAAATTTAACAAAATCTTTCATTAAAATAAAGGTATTTAATATTTAATAAAATTTTAAAAATATTTATTTAAATAGATTTGTCTTGGTGTTTTAATTTCGAGGTTCCTATAAAAATAATAACATACTTATTTCAGGTGCAAAAGAAGGATTGTTTCAGATTTTGAGAGAATTTTCTTTAAATTTTGTAATTTCAAACGATTTTCAAAATTTCAAATTATAGATGACGCAAGCGAACGGAAGGGCAAACGGAACTCTGCGACACTCAGGTATACGGCTAATTTGAGATCAAGAGAAATCGGAAAAGCTGGCATTTAATACTTCAGCAAATATGCGATAATTTTTTCTGATTATTTTAAAATAGCCTTTTAACTTCGGTCTAATTCTATCCTGAAATTTCTACATTTCTACGTGCAGTATATTTTCAAATCTCGAATACCAAGTTAAAGCTTTCGGGGAAAATGTTCCTGTAATGTAATGCAATGGTGTAAGATTCTTGATCGAAAAAAACTCAGGTGATTTCTTAAAAATTATTATATGATGTGAATGGAATATTTCTGAATCCAGTAACGTCTTCCTTTCTTTTTCAGGAAAACTCTTGTTTCTTTTATATAAATCGATTTAAAAATGGAACTATATAATTATTCTGCCATGCATATTTTTCTTCGGCATTATTCCACCACAACTGGGATACGGTTGTAAGGCCAACCTGAATTCAGCCAATAAATTATTTATATATATATATATATATATATATATATATATTAAACTAAAAAAAATCTTTATTATATATTTTAGATATTTATTGCATACATACTAAATCAAATTTCTACTTAAATATATTTTTTGTCTTTTTTGTTTTGAAGAAAATTTTTTAGATTGTAAAATTTCAAGTTTTCAAAAAATTATTTAGATACTATTTTAAATAAGTAAATATTTTGGAATAATAGATATTCTATTTCATCGTTATTCAAAATAAATTTACAATTTTTTAAAAGGAAAATAGTACAACTACACTTAGTTCCATGGTTAATATTGTATACTGTATTCATACGCCTGAGTTGTCTACGTACGGTAATGAATGACACGAACGGATTAATGAGTTATTATTGCTGATTTTTTCTGAAAATTTGTTAATTTAAGTTTGAAAAGTAATAGATCTTAATTTTTTGCAGACTTAATAATTATTGCTTTGCGTATGTAGTAGTTCATTTGTTGCATACTTAAGCAATATTATTTCCGTCATTTGGAAATATTTGTCTTAAAAGCGAAATGTTTACAGAATCTACAAAACGTGCGGGATTAAAAGCTGTAATTTTGTAAGTTGAAATATCTTATTGATTTTCCATTAATTCAGCTGTTGAAATTTAGATGGAAATTTTTTATTTATGAATTTTTGGGATAAAAGATTTGTTATACATGTAGTGTATTAATATTATAGTACTTCACTTATTTTACTTCTTACAGTACTAAATTATCAAAATTTAGATTTTTTTTTTAATAATTGTAAAGTAAAATTTTTATAATATATATATTTGAAGTATAATACATAATTCTTTTGTACGGTTATATATATATATATATATATATATATATATATACATTGAAATCTGCATTTATGAAACATATTTTATAGAAATTCCAAAAAATTTGCTTATGGGTTCTGTAGCTCAGAGCAAATCTGTAGACACATGTAGACACTGTAAACACATGCAGCCCATATGTAGACACATACATTTATTTAAAAACAATATAAGCTGCTTTTTTACTTAAAAATTGTTTTTTTTTTTATGTATTAAAAAATCCTATGTTTTTCTCTACATTTCGGTGAAAACCGCATAAAGCTGCTGTCGGTACTTTTTGAAAAATATAATTTTTATTTCTTCTGTAACTTTTAGATTACTCGGTACTTTATTAGTCAAAACCGAAGAAATGTTATCAAAATTTTAAAGCAAATCTTCGAAAAATATCAAAGCGTCAATGGAATTTTGATACCATTTCTTTTAAAACCCATATTTTGAATTTATGACATGTGAATGGAAAAGCAACAGGGAGTAAATTTTATATATCTTTTCATAGAGAAAATATGCTTACGCTGTGAATATAAACAGAACAAGAAAGAAAATGATGGAATAAAAATATCTATATATTTTAATTAATAGCACAGTATCTCTCAAAATTTGATATCATTATTTTTTAAAGACCCATATTTCAAATTCATAGAGACATAAAGTAAAGCGCTGCATCACAAACTTTTAACCCGTTAAGGGTTTTCTTGCTGATATAATATTCTAATATTATAAATTTTATACTAAAAAAAAAATTATGTATTACACTTGAATAACTAAGTAATTTTTAAATACAGCATATGAGTTATTGTTTTAAAGAAAATTAACCATATTAAGAATTTTATTCTTAAAAAAAAAAAAAAAAAAAAAAAAAAAAAAAGTATTTATTTCTATTAAGGAGACCTGTCATCACTAAAGAAATTCCGTATAAAAGCTTATGTTTCCATTTAGTAATTATAAATTGAAATATATTAGATTTATTAAATATAATATATTTTCAAGCGATAATTCTTATGGTTTTGGATATATTTTCTTACGGATTTGAAATTTTTATATTGCATTTTCTCAGTTTACATTTTTTCCTGGATTCATGATATTCAAAATTCTAAAACCATTATAAGTAATTAAGAAAACACTTAATATATTTTTTTTAATGTTTAATAAAGCCTACCTAAACTAATTATGAATAGATTTTGAAATTTATTGGTTAGTTTTTTAAAGAAATCTTAAAAAGTGCACGTTTATGTCAAAATTTAAAAGGAAAATGATTTTTCTTATATTTTTATTGTTAATAATTTTTGCTTTAAAGATGATACAAAATACAAATTTAATTCTTTTAATTAGGTTATATTCAACATTAAAATAATAAAATACGCATTTTCTTAAATATAAGTAGATGTTTTAGCATTTTGAAAATCCTATAGTCATGAAAAAATCCAAACTGAGAAATCGCAAATTAAAAATTTCATATCTGTAAAAAATTTCAAAAACCGTAAAAAATATTGCCGGAATATATATTTTATTGAACAAACCTAATATAGTTCAAATTATAAATATTAAATGGAAATAGAAGCTTATCTTTGAAACGAATAGTGGTGTTAAGTCAAAGGTTCCCTTATTGCAAATAAGTATTTTTCAAAATCTGTTTTAAAACAGTTATACATATATGTCTTACATTTAAATTAAATGTTATAACAAATATTTATTTTATCCATTTATTTTCACTTATACTTTATCGCAAATGATATTTCTTTTAAATCTTAAAGCATGAAAGTAACGTGGTTCAATTTTTGAAATACTGAAAAATGATATAAATCTGTGATATACATTTTCTTCTTAAGTAACTCAGTGATTTTAAAATATATTTAGAAAGGCAACGAAGTGAAACCTTAAAAGAAAAAGCTTGTCAGAATCAATGATTTTGTTCATCATAAAATGCGTTTGATTTTGTCACTGCTGATGATTCATTTCCAAGATCTTTGAGAAATTTATGAAGTATTTGTGTCAAGGACAAAGAAATCGCCTTAATGGCTTAAATTCATCCAATTACTACCAAACGCTATAGCATGCTTATTTCCTTTTTTAACACATTTTTTTTTCCCATTAATAATTTATTTTTATGTCCGCACGCAGTGATAACGTTTAAAAGGAAAAAAATTGTAAAGTATTATTGGCGATAGAGTATTACTTTATATTTATATATATATATATATATCGAGAGAGAGAGAGAGAGTGAGAGAGAAAGACAGATGGATAGATAGATATACATAGCATATATATATATGTATATATAATTCTGGCGAAAACCTGCCCAAGTAGCACAAGAACGTTCTTTGAACGTTTAATAACGGTTACAGTAGTTCAAACACCGTGTTTCGTGTCAATAGAACGTTCTATTGTACGTTCAAAAATAGTATTATTTAAAACGTTCTGAAAATGTCTGCTTTGTACCATCTATAACACGTACAATTCTAGTTCTATATAGAACGTTCAACTATATGACCGTCATAACACGTTCTGTAACAGTGTAATTATAACGAACATGACAGAAGGATTTTTAAGTATGCTATTGGTAGGCAAACTAGTTTAATCATGAAAATTTTAGACTTCGGTTTTTGAATTTTTTACACGTTTTGTGGTGTGAAGAATCCGAAAATCAAAGGTTGGTATGGTGCCTGTTAATGGGTATCGGTGCCTATTAGTGTGTTAGTCTGTTAGTCCAGGTAAACGAAATCTTAACAACAAATGATTGCAGAGAAATCGGACCAGTTTTAAAATATCACGTATGATATCAATCCTATTCAGAGATTTGCAACATTCTAATTTAAAATCTTCGTCAGTTATTCGAAATTTATAATTTTTTAACATGATAGCGGATAGGGCCTTTTTTATATTTTCAGTTTAACGTTTTGTTAGCACGTCAATGAAGAATGCTCAACTAGAAGTAGTAGCGGTGAAGTGAAAAAAATTACAAAATTTTAAATTGGTGAAAATAAAATTGTGGATATTTTATTTCAAAAATCAATGGACAGAATTTAACGAAATTTGTTATATAATTGGAACTTGCCCTCAATTGGTGTTTTTTTTAATTGCATATGGGATATTTCGCCTGATAGGTGGCGCTGCTACGTAGTGAATCCCACCTGTTATGTGATGGTTATATCTCAACTTCTATAGTGTACAAATTCATAAAACTTGATACACGGGGTGTATGTATAAGGAGGTGTATATACATTTTGAATGTATACATTGGCCAACAGGTGGCGCTACTAATCTGCAATTTAATTACGTTATCTGAAAGGCAATATTTCAGCTCATGTGATTTAAAACAAAACTTAAACTTCTAAATTTTGTAATATACTGAAGTTATATGTGAAATCGATTTTATGTAAAACGTTACTGATGCACATCGGCCAACATGTGGCGTGGCTATGTTGCAATTTAATCCCATAACGGGAACGAAATATCTCAACTTCTGTGATTTATAAATGTTGTAAAAGTTGTACGTAAAATTGCTAGTATATAAAACTCTACTGATTAACTTTGGGTGCTTATCGGACGACAGGTGGCGCTGCCACGTTCCAATTTATAAAAAGCCTATATTTTCTATTTACGGAAAGCCTATATCTCAGCTTCTATAATATATATACTCATCAAACCTTGTGTGTGACATACATTTGATATATTGTTGATACAACTTGGTTGTATAACCAGTAATACTCAATGATTTTTACTTTCCGAACACTATAGTGAGGAAAGTATTGTAATCATGTCAAAAATCCGAATTCGAGATTTTGATGTTTCTATACGTTTTGAGGTCCCCTGAGTCCGTTTTCACTATTTTTACGATGATGTATGTATGTGTGTGTGTGTGTGTATGTGTGTATGTGTGTATGTGTGTATGTTTGTGAACACGCTAGCGTCTAAAGGCTTTGTTCGATTAACCTGAAAGTTGGTACGTATATTGTAAGTCACCATAGTACGAACCCTATAGATTTTGGTGAATCTAGCACTTATAGTTTTTTTACAGGGACACAAAGAAAAATTCTTTATCATTATGGCCTATGGGACCAAAATCTTAAAAGTGCGATAGCATCTAAACGCCTTATTCAATTGAGCAAAAATTTTATACCCATATTATAGGTCACAGATACTCAATCTGTATAGATTTTGGAGAATCTAGCACTTATAGTTTTTTTACAGGGACACAAAGAAAAATTCTTTATCATTAAGGCCAATGGGGCCAAATTTTTAAAAGTGTGATAGCGTCTAAACGCCTTATTAATCTGAGCAAAAAAATTGTACACATGTTATAGGTCGCATTTGCACCAACTGTATAGATTTTGGTGAATCTAGCACTACAGTTTTTTTACAGGGACACAAAGAAAAATTCTTTATCATTATGGCCTATGAGACCAAATTTTTAAAAGTGCGATAGCATCTAAACGCCTTATTCAATTGAGCTGAAAATTTGTATGAATATTATAAATCACTGTTGCACTAACTATAAGCATTTTGGTGAATCTAGCATCTATAGATTTTTACAGGGACAAAACGAAAAATTCTTTATCATTATGATCTAAGGGCTCAAAGTTCAGTAGCGTTAAATAAAACCTCGTGTGATATATGGAGAAAAAAACACTCTATTATGGTTTTCTCTCTTTTGTTTGTTTAGCAATTCCTCTTTCTTTATTTTATCTACAAAACTGTTAGTTACTCAATGTTCGGAAAGTCGAGTGGAGTCACTCCAGATTTTTTTTTCTTTATTTTATTTTATTTTATTTTTATTTATTTATTTATTTATTTTTTTTTTTTTTGGGGGGGGGGGGTTATTCATCGGACATCAATTTCTCTCCAAGGAATAAGTATCCATCATTCCCGAGGGAGGAGAAGGGGTGTATGGAAGATTTTTCAATATGTTTACCTTTAAAACGAATGGTTGAACCATCGATTTCTGATGATTTAAAAACAAATTTATCTACTTTTTTATCATTTTTCATAATAATAACAAAAATGAAAATCTTTAGAAAATTATGTTTTCTAAGATTATATTTTCTAGATCTAGCATAAAACTGATTGTATTCTGATTTATGAAAATCTTATGCATTCGCCAGAGGAAAGTATTTAGATAAATAATAAATTTAATAAATAACATGTTCTGTACTGCAAGAGTTTGAATGGGAAAATATGGACGAATGTTTTGTGATGGCCTCAATGTACAAGTTTTAAAAATGTTTAAGATTTGAGTCTAATGGAAATCGTGAACAAAAAAGAAAATCCCGGATGTTATTGAATGAGTAATATAGTGCATGGTCAGCAGAATTGCAGTCACAAAGATTTTCGCGCTTTAATTTGCAGCTGTTGCGGGAAGTCAAACCAAACGGTTTGGCAACTTTATCGCTAATTTGGCTATATTTTCTCCTATCCTTAATTATTTCTTTTCTTTTATGCATTTTCTTATCCTTAGATAAGATAGAGAAAGTATTGCTTTTTGGGTTAAATTTTGAAAACTGCGTTTTTTTAATACTTACGCGTTTTGAGGTCCCCTGACTCCAAATATCAAGTTTTTACGTTTGATCTCTGAGTGTGTATGTGTGTCTTTGTGTATGTCTATGCGTGTGTGCCTGTTATCAGCATAGCTAAAAAACAAATAATTCCAGAATATGAAAACTTAACATTCTAAATCAGTGTCATATAAGGATGCTGCACTTAGCTTTTCGTTGAGATCATGGAAATGGTTCGTGTACAGGGATATCCATAATAATTCAAATACATTAAGTATGTGGGTAAAATTTTTTGCTATTTACAGTTTAACATCTATAGCCTGTACTAAACAAAATGAAATGAACATATATTTTTTATATGCATAAAAGCATGTTTAGTGGAAAATATGGTATGAGAATCGTTCTCCTTTCCTTTACAGGTCTACACAGGAATAAAAATTTCTTTATACCTATGCAGAGAACAAAATAAAAAAATTTTAAAGTGAAATTTTTAAGGCTTGTTTCGCGCATAATTACACGTTTTGAGGGTCCCTAAATACTAAAATGAAATTTTAAAATGTTAATCTTTGTGTATGTCTGTTATCAGCTAACTTTAGAACATATATTTGCAGACAATTTAAATTTTGTATTTTGAAGTTGATTATGAGGTTGCTACTTAAAATATTTGACTAAGATTAATAAGCTTCAAAAGTGGTCAGATCGAAGTTGATTGAATAATTTCAAATGAACTTTTAAATTTAATATCAACCAAGAATTATTTATAGTAAGTACTATATTTAACCCCCTCACTAAGAGAGTTATTCATCAAAATTTATTTGTTCCTAAAAGTAGTTTGAAATATTTGAAACGTAGATTTATATATAGTACTTGTTACCTTACACCTTAATCCGCAATTTGTGTTTATAGCATTCAAATGCTAGGTAAGAGTAAGAAAAAGTCGGATGAGTGCCATCAGATTATTATTAAAATTTAAATAAAAAACAGTCTTTTTTTTTTTAATATTGATAATATATAATTAACTAGTTAGTTGGCATAGGTGGACTCTGCTCAGTTCCCCATCTTATTTATGTTCTCATATATTTCTAGTGCGAGACATATTATAATCATGTTAAAAGAAATGAATTTCGCCAAAGCTTGATAGAGTGACAGAATGAAATCCCCGCCTAATAGGCTATCCTTCGTTCACTTCGATATATTTATCTTATTCTAATCTATTAATTTATTTTATCAGGGTCAATTCCGTTGTTTAGTTTTCATGCTACTATTTCCAATGCAATAATCCTCAAAATTCATATTTGTATGAAAAATTTACAATTTCGCTATGTTGGTAAAATCGTAAATTACGAATAATTTACGAAATTTTCCTATTAGAATATTTGTATTCAATCATGTTCAAAAAAAATATCATAAATGTAATTTTGAAGTTGTCTAATGTATTTATGATCCTCAAAATGGAAGTTTATGCTCAATTTTACCCCCATTCTGTCATTTTAAGTAAATCGTAAATTCCAAATAACTTACAAATTTTTTAAATTGGAAAAATCATAGTCTATGATATTCATGCCAGTATCCTAAGTAATATTTCGTAAGTGGTTTGACATCTTTACGATAAAAACATCCCTCAAGATTGACGTTTATGCGAAATTTTGCTCTATCCTGCCATGTTAAGAAATTCGTAAACTTCCAATAACTTACGAAATTTTTATATTGGAAAATTCATAGTCAATAATATTCATGCCAGTATCCTAAATAATATTTCAAAAGTAGTCTGCCATCTTTACGATGAAAATATCTCTCAAAATTGACATTTATGTCAAATTTTGTCCTATTCTGCCATGTTAAGAAATTCGTAAATATCCAATGACTTGCGAAATTTTCAAAGTAGCTTATTTATAGTTACTGATGTTCATTCCGGCATCAAAACTATTTTAAAACTGGTCTGACATTTTTACAGTAAAAAGTTTCCATTTAATGCACGTTTAAGTGAATTTTTGTCCTATTCTCCCATGTTAAGAAAATCGTAAATTTCTAATAACTTACAAAGTTTTTAAATTCGGATGTTGTAAATGAATAGGGTTCTTGCCAGTGTCGAAAGTAATACTTTAAAACTGATTTGACCTCTCTGCGACAATTTGTTCTTGAGATATTGTGTACACAGACTAACACACTAACACACTAACCCACTAACAGACACCCTACAGACAGACACCATACAAATTTTGTCATTTTCGGATTCCTCACACCTGAAAACGTGTAAAAAAGTCAAAAAACCGAGGTCGAAAATTTTCACGATACCTAAGTTCCCCATACCTATAGTATGATGGGGAACTAAAAGTAATTTTTATTTCATTATCTATTTATTTATTTATTTGGGTTTGGAAAGGGTCTGATAAATGAAAAAAATATATATATATGTTTTATGATAAATCTATATTAATAAATCTGACTTTTGTCTGTACATTTTTCGTAATTAAAAAATTTTGCGATAACTTGAAGTTCCACGCATCATGAGAGCCAAGAATGATTTCAGAAAACTTTCTCTTTCTATATGTGAGTGCATGTGTGTGTCATTGTGTGTATGTTTATAACGCTATTTTTGTCAGGATATTACGTGAGAATGGCATCATTTTCCATTAATAAATTGC
The DNA here is from genome assembly GCA_963930645.1 of Salticus scenicus. NCBI lineage: Eukaryota > Metazoa > Arthropoda > Arachnida > Araneae > Salticidae > Salticus > Salticus scenicus. The sequence goes on from OZ005648.1 coordinate 370,808,323, forward strand.
TTAGCCTCTGAATAAAAAAATTCTAATCTAATAAAGCCTCTGAAAATTAGATACAAAATAATAATACTAATACTTATTATAATAATAACAATAATAATAAATAAATAAATAAATACAATAAAAATAAAATAAAAATAAAATAAAATAAAAATAAAAAAGCGTAGAAATGCATGCAATTTTTTCTTGTTGTTTTTATTCATTTTCCCCCTTTCTTCATCGAGCCTGACTTTATCGGTTTTCGTCCGGACTGGGCTCAGGCCTTAAACTTTCGGCTCGTGCAGACCTCTGGTATAACATTTTGTATAAAAATGCACAGATTTTTTTAAACTAAGGATTGTGAAATGAAATTTCTTTTGTTCATATAATATTGATAATCATTCAAGAAAACTTTTTATACAATCGGCAGCAAAATTACTGAACACATCCACATTTTTCATATACCATTTTTTTTTTTTTTTTTTTTTTTTTTTAATAGTTTGACCGTTATTTTTTATCACAAACTTACTTTTCTATGAACAGCATAAGACTAAGATCATGACTCGATAAATATTTACTCAAGAAAACAATAATGTGCACGAAATTTTTATACGATATAAGAGCTATATAAAAAATAACCTATTTTAAACTTTTATTTTCCATATAAAGCTCTAAAGATAGATTTCAGGAGATTTCTTCTTCTTCATTTGAAATCAAGCATATTTTAAGGCATTAACTGTAGGGTTTATCACTAAATTAAACAATATAGTGAAGAAGAGATGGAAACTTTTTTATAAACAATGAGATTCGAATTATTTTTCTCTTTTGTTAATTACGAAATTTATTACTAAAAAATAAATAATTTCTGTATTATACTCGTATCAATAAAAATATAACTATTTTTTCTTTGAGTGACACAACTATAATACAAAATTAGTTACGCTGGGACCATCACAAAACTTTCTTTTATATCATTCTATATGAACAAAGTTAGCTACGATTAGCATTTACAGAATTTTAATCAACTTACCATCATATAATAAACTTTTTATATATGTAATTTCGTATAATTTTCAGCAATAGATGCTGAAATGTAGACTGTAGACATCTAGAAATCGTAAAAAGTAATAGCAGCACAACTTGTTTGCCAATTTGTATCCGAATTCAATCAGAATAAATTTTAATAATATATTTTTCACATACCAAGTTTGTGGTATTTAAATGACAAAAGTTGAAATAAAATTTTAACTAAACGGGTAAAACTTCAACGTAGTAGCGCCACCTAACATAGCCGATATGGAAAATTAATTTATTTAACTTTACAATAGCCATCTCACAAACGAAATGTGATGCTTTTAAATATCATAGAAACTGATATACTGCCTTCCCGTTAACAAGATTAAATTGCAGCATAGCAGAAGCACCTGTCGACCGATATGCACCCAAATTGAATCAGCAGAGATTTACATAATGCTGATCTCATATATAACTTTAGTGCATTTATGTATCATACAAGTTCTGATACAACCTTTCCTTATATGGGATCACATTATATCAGCGCCACAAAATGGACGATAATATCTTAAAAGCTAATAAGCACTAATTTACTTCCTGGTCCATTCAAATGTTATGTTACTTTGCGTCAATTGCTTCTTGAGAAACCGCGTCCACATTTATTTATTTCTATTTATTTCTTTATTTTTTAACGAACTCACAGTCATTTTCAAGTGAAAAAAAAAGCCAAATCATACTCAGAAGTCACAAAACGTGTATATTTATCGAAAACCGGAAGTTAAACATTTTCACAAATCTAGTGCTTTTTTCTTATGTAAGTAACAAACATAATAATAATAAACAGTGAAGTGATCATACGTTGTAAATAATCTATGATATTGTAAATTTAGAAGCTGAAACAATTAAAAAAAAAAAAAATAAAGTAGCTAAAAATTTTGTTTTCCTTATTTATTTATTACTTTCTTCTATAATAAAAAGAAGAAAGGTTTGATTCGTAAATATTTTTGGCTCCCGCGTTTCGATAGATTTTTCCCTTTTTAAGATGTTCTAATAAAAAATTGATATTTCTTAGAAAATGCCAGTTTGTCTGTGTGTTTGGATATGTGTGATAAGAATTTTGTGTCATCTCTAGGTCAAAAACTAATGAACAGAATTTCCTGGAAACTTATATTTTGCTCCCCCTTGATATCAGTTAGTGATTATTACCCCCCCCCCTTTTTTTTTTTTACACATATAACGCTCAACAGGTCGCACTGTCATTTATTTTTTTCAAAATTTTTAATATTACAATAAAGGAAAAAATTTCTTATAAATACACACAATAGGGATTTCTTTAGTTGAACATTGTCAAACTGATTTTTTAAAAAATATTAACGGTGAACAAGACTTTTAACAAGAAGAATAGCAATCCTTCCCCCCTCCTCGGGTGTGTAAATTTTTATAATATTTTTTCAAAATTACTCGTTGATATCTTTTAAAACGAACGGTTGAATCAATTATCTGTGATAATGTAAAACAAAGTTATCGATATTTAAGAAAAAAAAAAAAGTTAATATTATTATTATATATATATATATATATATATATATTATTTTGTTTTTCAATTTTACTGTGTAAAATGTGTGAATTGATCTAAACTATGTGAATTGTATTAGAAAATAAAGAAAAAAATTGTGTGATAGTCACAAGACACTAGTTTAACATTTCCTGTAATTTATTGTAATTGATTCATATAAGCAGGCATGCGATTATTTTAGTTGCGATCAAATTTTTATATTTTACTTCATAATAAACGTCAATTATTTTGCAAAATATTATTAAATAGATACGCAATAACACGTAATATTAAAAAAAAAAAAAAAAAAAAAACTGAATAAAAATCTTGAGTTTTGTATTTCTCACAAAAATAATAAATATAATTAAATTAAATTCCTTTTCAATTAATAATATAAAAGTGATATACATTTTGCTGAATCTTGAATCTTAAAAAAAAAAAAACGAAAAAATTCGCCAAACTGTGAAATTTTTATTGGGTTTGCCAGTTATGACAACGGAAGCACGAACACGGACTCCAAGGTCCAAGATAGATAACGGTAACTTTTTCTGTCATTATTTTCATTGCGTGTGGTTTAAGATTTCTTCCTGACATTTGGATACACTCACTGATCTCTATAGGGTTATTACTATAGAGATCAGTGGATACACTATCTACAGATAAGTTTATTCTACACAATTTTCATATGTCTAGTCTAGGATTTCCATAGTTTTGCCCAAATCTGCATTCAAATTTAACAAAATTAAATAAATTAAAGTTTTCAAAAACCATAAAAAATAAACAAATAAATAAATAAATAAATAAATAAAGAGTAATAATAATAATTTGAAAACATTAATTTTTTAAATTTTTCATGCTAACTACCTTTTAATTATTTATTATTATTATTTTTTTCCCCATTCGATTTTGTATTATTACAGTTTAATGTTAGATATATTTAAGTATATTTGTTTAGATTTTATTGTTAGACTGTAGTATTGTAAAATCAAGGGAAAAATAGTTAGCAGCCGGCTCTCTAAAAATTTTAAAAATATTTTAAATTTTAAAATTTATTTATTTTATATTTAAAAGATTTTCAAGAAATTTTATCATATTTTATATTGTTATATTTCAATGCATGTGTAAGTAAAATTCATAAACTCTAAATCAATACTTTAAAATTAAATCTTCACAAAATCGATAATAAATAGATTAATTAACTAATTTTAATTTTTTTTAATACTTCTCTTAAATATTTTTATTTTCTCCCATCATTTGTACATTATTAGTCTTTATCAATAGAATATATAACATATCTAGGTATTAATTTGTGAATTCATTGATAAGTTAAAGTTTTAAAAATAGTTCTATGTTTGAATGCCAAAAGTTTGCAATAAGTTTCAGTATTTAAACATATACAGTCGGTAACAAAAGTGTCCGAACACTAGCAAAAATTCCTATGTAAAAAAAGTACACTTCATACGGTTTTGTTAAATAAATCTTTATCGAATCATGTTCTTACACTGACTAAGAATAGGATTCGACAAGGATTTATTTAATACAACCTTACGAAGTGTACTTAATTTACATAGGAATTTTCGCTAGTGTTCGGACACTTTTGTTACCGACTGTATATATATATATATATATATATATTTAACTTAACAAGAAATTCGCAAATTAATTACCCAAATATGGTTAGGTTCTATTGTTAAAATATATTAATGCAAAATCAAAGGGAAAAATAATAATTAGTCAGTAAGGAGCATCTTAAAACTTTTCAGTTTTCTTTAATTATAGTTTAAAAAAAAAAATGAAAATACTGTATGTTATTATATTTGAAGACATGTACGTAAAATTTTATAACACAAAGGCACACGTACATACAAATGAATCACAAAATCCAAAGGGAAGAAAAATGAAAGAAAGAAAAGAAATAAAGAAAAAAAAAACAAACATAGACAAACAATATGAAGGTGATTCTTAATATTTCTAAATGTTTTAAATTATTTTATTTTATTTATTATTATTATTTTATTATTTGTTTTGTTTGCAGAAACAACTTTTAATTAATTATTTATTTATTGTTCAAAAAGTTTTACCACATTTTATACTGTTATATTTCACTGCATGGTGTATGTAAAATTTATAAACTCAAAATCAATAATTTAAATAAATTTTGCATACGCATGATTTGAAATATGAAAATATTAAGGAAATTTCACGGAATCTATTTAAATATATATTTATTTATTTATTTATTTATTTAACGTATTTAAAATACACCGCTGTTCAAAATTAAAGGAACAAACCTGCTTTCCTATTTTCTTCTTTTGTACATAACTTTTAAACAAATAAACACATGGACATAAAATTTGGCTGGCATGTTCTTTATCATACCATTATTCGAATTTTACATAACTTTAGCATAAGCAATAATTTTAAAGTAATAATTATTAATTTTTCTCAAAAGTAAGCTTTGGAAAGAATGAAAAATTTCAACAATTTTAGTAAAGAAAACTTAATGAAAAATTGTGTTAATGATGCATTATAGACAAGTGAACACGCACATGCCCTCAAATGTTAAAAACAAAATCCTGATTTTTCTTTCTGTGTTCATTTCTCTTTTACTTTAATAATGGAATTTTTGAAAAAATAATAATAATAATAATAATAATAATAATTACTAATTTGTATAAACTGTGACCATCACTAGAATAATAAAAACGTCGATAAATAATTTAATAATGAACGTTTTATCCGATTTTCATGTTTCTATGTAAAATTAAAAAAAAATATTCACACGCGAAAAAATAAAGAAAGAAAAAAGAAAAAAAAAAAAAATGACTACAAGAAAAAATTTTCGGTTTTAATCTACAAATAAAATATAGATGCACGTACATCTTTAACCTATCTGTAATGCACCTTCATGACCATTTTTCATTAAGTTTTCTTTTCTAAAATTGCTGAAATTTTTCATTTTTCCAAAGTTTATTTTCGAGAAAAATTTACTGATTTTTAGTTTAAGAATTATTACTTATGCTAAAGTTATATAAAATTCGATTCATGGTATTTTAAAAAACATGCTATCCAAATTTTATACTTCTGTGTTTATTTGTTTAAGAATTATGTGGAAAAAAAGAAAACGAGGAAACAGTTCATTGTTTTAATTTTGTACACTTGGGTACTTCTTTTAACTAATTTTTATTTTTTGTTTTCCATTGACTCTGCATTATTATAGTTTAAAAATAGAATATGTAACATATCTGGGCATTAATCTGAGATTCCATTGATAATTTAAAATTTAATAAAAAATTTTTGTGTTTGAATGCTAAAATTTGCAGTAAGTTTCAAAATTTAGACATAAAAATATATTTAAGTTTTTTTGCTTAACTTATTAAAATCAATATCAAAATATGGTTATATTCTATTGTTAAATTATAATGATGCAAAATCTAGGGGGGAATAATAATTAGTTAGCAGGGGGCATATATCTTAAATTTTTTCAAAATATTCCAAATCTTGAATTTATTTATTTGTTTTTGAATTCAAATATTTATCCAGAATATTCAAAATACTTGATCGTTTCTTATACCATATTACAATGCACTACACAAAAAGGAAAAAAGGAAAGAAAAGATAAATAAGGAAAGGAAGGAAAAAAAGAAAAATAAAATAAGTAAATAAAATAACAAGTGCAGAACTTTGAATAGACACTATAAAATTCAAGAATTCGAAGAAAATGGAAGAACTCGCAACAATTGTTCCGGGTCGAGAAAAGACATAACCCTTCACCAACCGAACAAAGTAGGCACGAATGCTGCAAAAAAAAACTGCAACGTAGCTCTTGTATTTTCAGCACTCGTGCCTACTATGTTCGTCTGACGAAGGGTCGTGTCTTCTTTCGACCCGGAACAATTGTTGCGAGTTCTTCCATTTTATGATACAAGACATTTTTAGCACGTACAAAGAACGTTCAAAAATTGTTTACATAACGTTGTGAGAACGTGTGTATAGAACGTTTTCAGAACGTTTCTACACTATTTTAGAACGTTTACAGTATGTTTTCTAGAACGTTCTGAAAATGTGTATAACGTTTTGAAAACGTTCTAAAAACGTTTAGAACGTTCTGAGACCGTATACATAGAACGTTCTCAGAACGCTTCTATAACACCGATGGTGATAGTTACACGTTCATTGAACGTTCTCTGAACCGTACTATTGTACGTCTTCAAGATGGACAGATAGACGTCTATAACACGTTCAGAGTGAACGTTCTTAGAACGTGTTTGCAGAACAATTTTTGAACGTTCAGAGAACGTTTCGGTGCTGCTTGGGTGAATGTTAAAATTTCAGTGTATTTTGTCTTATTTTCATTTGGTTTATTCATGGTAGTATTTTACATGCAGGGTTTTGGTAACTTTTGCTATTTTGCATATTATTGTTTACCAAAAATTAAAACCTTGTATTTTCCTGCTCAACGCTTTTAAGGGTGACTCCTGAAGACGTCCCATGGGACTTTGAGCTATTTTATCTAATAATCTAGCCAATTTTTTTGTGATAAGGTCAAAATATATTTTTCTAATCTCAACTTTTATGTTTTATTTCGTTATTGTAATCTCGCTTTTTAAACCTTTTAATACTATCCATTTTCAGTATCTTTACTTCTACTACATTACCTTGGAAGATTCTTCTTTTTCATGTTTTCAAAAAGTTTTGTAATCTAAGTAAAGTTTGAAACTTAGGTAAGTAATTTTATTAATTTTCTAATAAATTAAAATTTTTAAACCTACTCAAGTTAAATAATTACGTAATTAGCTTTTGTTAGGTTTTGCGTGAATTATTCAACAGTTTAGTTTGCGTTGTCATTCTTTTCATTATACTCATGAAAAATTATATATACATATATATATGAATTTATATATTTATTTATGTTCTTTAAGAATTTGTAGAATAACTTGGAAAGCATCTTATAAAACGTATATATGACGTGAACCTTCTTCACTTTCTAAAAATTAGTAGTTAACAAGGATAAAAATATATTTGAGTTACTTACTAATTCAAAACATTAGAAATAATAATAATAATAGCGTGTATAGGATAAAGTTTTAAGAACGCAATTTCTAGTAATGATAATCTTATATATTAAAACACAAAGCTATTTCTTTAAGACCAAAATCGCACGATCTGAGCATGCACGAAGGCTGTTCCTTTCATTAAACGCAATCGGAGACCAATAGCTGAAACGTACACGTTTTGCTCAAAACCAATAGGAAGCAACCGAAGCAAGGTCTATTCCTTTCCTTAAGCGTAAAGACTATAGTTTTCGTTCGTGTTTATTTTAATGGCGTCGTCGTACAATGATTATCGTCGCATTGTTGTTATTGATTTTGTTCTTCAATTTGATTGTAAGTATTAGCTTATAAAACTCACAATTTCGCAATTTAAAAGACAGCAAGGTGTGTATAGATTCTTTTGTTTTATTTCATCCACTTCGTATAAAGTTTACTCTTTTGCATGTGTCCTATGTTATTGCGTATAATTCCGTATCTTTTAGCACAGAAAACTGCATTTTTTACTTTTTCTTCTGCGTTGTGTAAATTATTCCGTTTATTTAAAATATTCCAATATGCATTTTGACATTTCTTCTGCATTGTAACTATGTGTTTATTTCAATGATTGATGGTATTTACTTACTTTGTCCAGTTATTAAATTCGATTAATCAAAACTTTAAAAGTTCACGTCGTGCTGAAATTTAACAAAACACTCGATTTTGTATATAAAGAAGTGTTTTAAGGTTTTTAAAGTGGATTATATAATACGAAAAGAAGATAATGTTGCATTTACGGTTTTTGCATTGATACTTATTTATCACACTTTTTTTTTTTTTTTTTTATCTATGGCAAGTTGATGATTCGAATCACTTACACGTGTATTCATGCTTTCAAAAGAAGCATTAATTAAAACAAAAATAAATAAAAAAATAAATTGTTCTGTAAACGCAAAAATTGATTGCTTGGTAATTATAAATGTGTTATGTACTAAGTTTTTCATGTTAAATATGTATTGCAAAGGAGTTTTTTTTATCAATTACCCCTTATTTATTTGGTTTAGCTTTAAACGTTTATTATAATGGCATGAATAAACTAAAAAGTGATGGAAAATTAAGTTGTTAGTATTACATTTAAAAGGCCAGTTTGAAGTAACAAAATCAGGTAAACTATTAATTGTTACTGAATAGTAGTTCTAAAAATTTTATTGGTTTTCTGTCTATTTGAATTAGGCAAATTTTATTTCAATAAAAAATAAAAATTTAACCAGAAAAAAGATTTAAAAGTAAAAAATTAAAATTAAAAGCAGAATTTCCAATGCTAAAAAATAAGGAATTATACATAATATTGTAGAACTCATGCAAAAGTGTATACTTTACACAAAGTGAAAGAAAAGGGAATATATATATATATATATATATATTACACACCTTGCTGTTTTCTAAAAAAGAAAATTATGAACCTTTAAGCCAGTACTTTCGACCAAATTGGAAAACATTATCGTAATTCATTTATACATTAGTTGCTTTTTCACATATTTTCTTACATATAATTTTTTTATGTAATTTATATGTTTTAATGTCTCCTTAGTCCTCTTTTTCAAAGATTGGATAATATGTAATGTATGTATTGGTTGAAAAAGGGTGGGGGGGGATTTTCTGTCTGTCACATCCCAAAAAAATATTATAACTGCGAAAAGTCAATTTCGTTTGGCTATTCCGATGTAACAACTTTGTTAATTGTTAGACGAGATTTTGTAGATACCTGTGGTCTCGATGATGGAGGGGAGCAACAAAAATCCCCCCCCCCTTCGAGATCGCAGGTATGCACAAAATCCTGTTTATATACAGGGTGCTGATGATCGAGGGTGTCACCTCGCGAAAACGGCTACACCAACTTCAAATATCAAAAGCATTAAAGAAAAGTTTAAACTTTAACTTAGACAAATAAACACTTTTAACATTAACTATATAATATACCTTTTATTAAATCTCTGCTCGCTTTTAAATCTGCATGCAAGTAGGAAATTTCAGGGGTTTTACATGTTTGTTAACTTTCACCTTTTGGTTTACAGTATGCATAATTGATGGTAGTGGAATTCATGGGGTTCTTATATATCAGATATTTTTAAATAAATATTTCATAAATGTTTAACTTACTTTTTTTTTTTTTTAGACTAAATAATATGAAAATTGCTAGAAATATCTTAAAAAAGTGACTGTGCCGAATTCTGTTGTAGAGCGACAACTCCATACAAAACCAGCGCACCCACTTTAAGCTTCATTTAAAAGAGTTAGTATAAAACAATGGTTCTCGGCTGGTGTGCTATAAAAAGATTTCAGTTGTACTTTTAAATTTTAGATACCTGTGGTCTCGATGGTGGAGGGGAACAACAAAAATCCCCCCTCCTTCGAGATCGCAGGTATGCACAAAATCCTGTTTATATACAGGGTGCTGATGACATAGGGCGTTACCTCGCGAAAGCGGCTACACCAACTTTAAATATGAAGCTATAAAAAAAGTTTAAACTTTAAATTAGATAAATAAATACTTTTAATATTAACTATATGATATACCTTTTATTAAGTCCCTGCTTGCTTTTAAATCTGCATACATGTAGGAGATTTCAGAGTTTAAATGTTTGTTAGTTTCATGTTTGGTTTACAGTATGCATAATTGATGGTAGAGGAATTCATGGAGTTGTTATATATCAGACTTTTTTAAATAAATATTTCATAAGTGTTTAACTTATTTTTTTTTGTTTTTTGATTGAATAATATGAAAATTTCTATAATATTAAAAAAAAGAGTGACTGAGTCGAATTCTATTATAAAACAGTGGTTTTCGGCTGGTGTGCTGTAAGAGAATTTCAGTTGTAAATTTAGATGTTATTAAGCCGTCAAATTTTGACGAGTATAAACTATTCCTAAATTGGCACTTGATTCCAACTAAAAAACAAGATTTAAGTAGAGTTTTTCATGTTGCATAATTTTGCAGGCAAAAGATTAATCAGAATTCGAATGAAATTGCGTCCTGCACTTTGTCGTTTTTTCCAAAACAATGCTTTACCTAAAAAAGGATTTTGTTGCAATTTGACCTCCACTGGTGTATGATCCGAGTTTAAAGTTTCTTCTTTGATATCCAAATTATTTTTTATGTTACCTTCCTATATGGTCAATTAAAAATATTGTTCTTCTAATCAATATGCAGAAACTACAACCTAACAAGTTTTAGGTTATCAGTACTAGACATCAAGCAGTGCAAACAACAGTTCCTTAATCATTTAAGTGTGTGCATGTGGCGGCGTGATGCTTACATCCACAAGTTATGCAAAGTGTTGAGCCATTGTCGCACTAGGCCTGAAATTGAGTCGCCACAAGCTGTTCAAACACTAAGCCTAGCTTGCTTGGCCGATACATTTGCTGTTAGCTGTATAGGCATCTCTCAATTTTAGTTTTCCTGTCGCCTGCTTATGGGAGCACTAATTTTTTCTTGGTGAAAATTTCGCAAAATTTTTCAACTTAGCGATTAAGAATTATTATTATTATTTTTTTTTTTTTAAGAGAGAAAATTCATGAAGCCGTGCTGGATTTTTTTACGAAATATGATTATTTAAACACAATTCACATGTGGGGAAGGATGTGTGAGGGTGGGGGGGGGATTTTTTGTATTGGACATATCATAGAAACGAAAAAAATAAAAATAAAATAAAAACAATATAACTTTATAATGAAGACAAGTTAGGTGTACACATGTGTTTACCAAATTTTGGTAAAAAATTAAAAAGTTGTAAATCAGGTCACATTTTATTTTTGTTTGTATCTCAAAAACTATTTTAACGATTTTCTTAAAAAGTTTTACAGGTTTGTTTGAAAAATCAACATTTTATCTACCTTTTAAATATCCTTTCATATGCATTAGTTGATTTCCAGTGTACAGATGTGTTTGCAAAGTTTTGATAAAATTGGATGGAGTACCAACATCGGTATCTAAAAAAGGTTGATTTTCATTAATTTTGCTATGAACCTCTGTCTAAATATCTTTAAGTCTGAATTTATTGGTTAGCAAAAAATTTTTTATAGGTTTCTGATATGAAAGTTCTGAGTTAAATTTTAAGCGAAAACGACTACCATATTTGCAGGGCTCGCAGCACTCCTATATTTCCTGTACTTCCTATATATTTATGAAACCTCCTATTTTTCTTATATTTTTTAATTGTAGCTCAATATTTCCTATATTTTAGTTTCGACTACTTCCGAATGTCTGATTGAATGCGCAGTATCTATATATTAATTTGAAACGTGTTTTGTCTGTATCGGCTAAATTGAGCGAATGGCTAAATGTAAAAATATGGTTGAGGTGTCTAAAAAAAGGTCTTGGTCTGTAGATGTATCATCAAAAGAGAAAAAAAAAAAGTCAAACGGTTCCCCCCTCCCCTTCCCCCCTGGGAAGCAGAGGTTAAGAACATGTTTGCGAGCTTAACTCAGCTCCAAATTATTTCACGGTGAAGAAGTTGTACATGAGGAGACTAGACTCAAATACTAAAAAATCAATTTCTGCGATTTTGGAATTTTCGATTTTAGAGGGGGAAAGTAGATTCGGGGAAGAAAAGGGGGAAATTAGTTTGAGAGGGGAAATCCGTTCTAAACCCATACATGTAGCACATCATTTTAAAGGTCTTGAAATTTCATGAAGATTGGGGATGTTTGTATACAATATAGTGCACCCCCTGGTGGTGAAAAATGGAACTAGGTGATTTTGTAGTAGACCCTATCATGTTGCTCCTTATTTTAAAGGTCTTAGTGTTTCCTGACCGTTGGTGATGTTTGTACAGAACACACTGTGCCCCCTGGTGGTGGAAAGTGTAACTAAAGGATTTTGCAGTTGACACCATCGTGTGACACCTTAATGGAAAAGTCTTGGGAATTCAAGGCAATTGGTGATGTTCGTATACAACATACTGCACCCCCTGGTGGAGGAAAGGGAATTTTACGTATCATGTCTGCTATACGGTGCCGCAGCCGCAGGCAGCAGAAACACTAGTCAAAGGTTCGTTCAGTTCAAGGTTCATTTTTGAGAATTTTTTCATGTTATTAGCGGCCCGCATATACGCTGCCACAGGCACTGGGGTCACAAGGCAGAGTTTCTTTCGGTTCGAGGTAATTTTTTTGTTATTGCTGATTATTTTTTTCGCTATGCTTTTATTTAAAAATAGAAATTCAAACTAAATCGAGTTAAAGATATGAAATCATACAAATTTAAGGTTCATTTCTATTTATAAGGATTTTTCCGAATTTCTTTTTTTAAGTGAAATGTTGTAAATTATATTAGATGTTTTAACTTGAAATATATTTAAAAAATGATGCGACGATTTTTGAAACATTACAGTCAATAAAATGACCGTCGAATTCGACGGGTTCCAGCTAGTTCTTTAGTAATATTCTAAAATAAAAATTCCATTCACTTTTAAATAAGTTAATGGAGTTTAGGTTATTACCCACTATAACACATGATACTTGCAATTATTTCGTAATTCAATGTAAAATATTTAAATATGTAACATTAAAGCAATGTAATAAAAATCTTTTTTAGCTGTTTAAATTCACTTCAGCTCGTTACCACTTTACAACACGATATATGTAAATTTTTCACGATATACTCTGTTGATATGTATATGTAAGAAATAATGAAACATTGTAACATACATATGTTTAATCTTTTATTAAATGATTTAACTTTACTGAAACTGACTTCAAATAATTTTATTCCATAGATCGTAATGTATAAGAGTTTTACATTGTGACATTGGAAATAAATTATAAGCCCAAAACTTACGAAAATATTTATAAATCATGACCCCGTAAGCTATAAGAATAATTTTATAAAATACATGGTTTAGTCTACAGCGAACTTCCAATAATATGGATCTACAGGCGTACTGGAAATGAGAATCTGTATGTCCAGCTGAAAGAATTATAAGTCCTACATTCATGAAATGCTACCAATCTGTGTGTCTGGGAATCACCTATAACATACTTACCAACTTTAATGTAATTGATGCTATCTTATTCATTTCTGACAGTAATTCTAGAAACACGGATTAGTTTAATTTTTTTTTTAATAATTTACGGAACTTTAGATGATTACCCACACTAGCATGTGAGGTGTGTCATTCCGTAGTGAATCCTTGTAAATGAAATGAAAAGTACGCAATTTTTTCCCATAATAAGTATATAATACTAAAGCAATGTAACACATATATACTTATTACAACTGTGGAATACTATTCCTAAACAAGCGATATTTGTTCCCTATAATAATCCTATGATATTATAATCCTATTACCATAAATTTGTGGTTGGAATATATATTTTTTTTTTTTTTTTTTTTTTTTTTTTTTACTACAGTTTGTATTATTTCGTTCAGAAAAATAATCTGAGGTGTCACTCACACGACTTTCTCTTACCTTGAAATTTAATACTATAAATACAGGTTGGAGATTAAGAGGTAAGATAACGATGTTATGTAAACCTATGTTAAACAATTCAAATTAGGCTTCGGAAGAGTTTTATATGATAATAAATTCTGTGTGAGGGGGGCTACCGCCCCTCTCAACCCCCCGTTTCAATTAAGCACCTAGATTTACATAAAATTTAATTTGGTTATTAAAAAATAATTCTGTTTTTTTTTTTTTTTTTTAAATAATAATTTACTAAAATTATTATTTTAAAAAATTATCTTTTATGATAATACAGACGATTTCCATACTAGAGAAGTAGTATAACACTAAATATCCAAAAAAATTCCATTTTATTCTCAATATTAAAAAAAATATATATATACATATATATATATATATATATATATATATATATATATATATATATATATATATCGTTAAAAGTGAAAAAAATCAATAACTTTGCTTTAAATTATCGCAGATCGATGGTTCAACCATTCGTTTTAAAGGTATTGGCGAGCTCTTTTGAAAGATACCCATCATGAATATTTACTCCCCTCGAGGGGGGGACTTCCCCCCCCAGGGGGCGAGGCGAGGCGAGGCACATACATACACAAAAAAAATTTTTCCTAGTTGACTATCTCTATTACAATATATATATATTCGTTTCCTTTGTTTTAGTGCAGTCTATAGACGTTAAACTCTACTTACCTGCAATTTCCCCCATAGACGTAATGTATTAGAATTATCTTGATTGTCCCTGTACACGAACCATTTGCTTGATCTTAACGAAAAGCTTACTGTAGCATCCCTATATGATACACATTTAGAATACCACGTTTGGAATGTCTGCTACTATTTGTTCTTGATGTATGCTGATAACAGACAGACACACACACAGACATACACACAGACACACACACAGACCTTTTGCTAAAAACATGATTTTCGTATTCAGGGAACCTCAAAACGTGTAAATATAACAAAATCCCGCTTTCGAAAATTTGACCCAAAAACATTACTTTCTCTACCTTATGGGTAAGAGAAAGTAAAAATTGAGTGCAAACCTTTTTACTTTCTCTTACTCATAAGGTAGAGAAAGTATTGTTTTTGGGTCAAATTTTCGAACGCGAGATTTTGTTATATTTACACGTTCTGAGGTCCCCTGAATATGAAAAATCATGTTTTTAGCAAATGGTCTGTGTGTCTGTGTTATCAGCATATCTCAAAAACAAATTATGGCAGAAAGTTCAAACTTGGTATTCTAAATGTGTATCATATAGGGATGCTACAGTAAGCTTTTCGTTAAGATCAAGCAAATGGTTCGTGTACAGGGACAATCAAGAGAATTCTAATACTACATTACGTCTATGGGGGAAATTGCAGGTAAGTAGAGTTTAACGTCTATAGACTGTACTAAAACAAAGGAAACGAATATATATTTTTTGCAATGGAGGTACTTAACTGGAAAAAAAAAATTGTGTATATAGGAGCCTCGCCTCCCCCCCCCCCCAGGGGGAGTAAATTTTCATGATGGGTATCTTTCAAAACAGCTCGCCAATACCTTTAAAACGAATGGTTGAACCATCGATCTGCGATAATTTAAAATGAAGTTATCGATTTTTTTTTACTTTTAACAAAAAAAAAAAAAAAAAAAAAAATTAGAAAAAAAAAATCTTTTTTTTTTTTTTTTTTTTTTTTTAGTATTGAGAATAAAATGGACTTTTTTTGGGATATTTGGTGTTATACTACTACTCTAATACGGAAATCGTCTGCATTATCATAAAAGATAATTTTTTTAAATAATAATTTTAATAAATTATTTTTTAAAAACAGAATTATTTTTTAATAACCGAATTAAATTCTATATGAATGTAGGTGCATTAATAAAACGGGGGGTTGAGGGGGGCGGTAGCCCCCCTCACACAGAATTAATTATTATATAAAACACTTCAGAAGTCTCATATGAATTGTTTAACACATGTTTACATAACAGTACTCGTTATCTTACATTTTATTCTGCAACCTGTATTTATAGTATTCAATTTCAGGGTAAGAGAAAGTCGTGTGAGTGACACACCAGATTATTTTACTTTCTCGTACCCATAAGGTAGAGAAAGCATTTGGGTCAAATTTTCGAACGCGAGATTTTGTTATATTTACACGTTTTGAGGTGCCCTGAATACGAAAATCATGTTTTTAGCAAATGGTCTGTGTGTATGTGTGTGTGTGTGTGTGTATGTGTCTGTGTGTGTGTGTGTGTGTGTGTCTGTCTGTTATCAGCATATCTGAAAAACAAATTATGGCAGAAAATTCAAACTTGGTATTCTAAATGTGTATCATATAGAGATGCTACAGTAAGCTTTTCGTTAAGATCAAGCTAATGGTTTGTGTGCAGGGACAATCAAGAGAATTCTAATACATTACGTCTATGCGGGAAATTGCAGGAAAGTAGAGTTTAACGTCTATAGACTGCACTAAACCAAATGAAACGAATATATATATTTCGTAATAGAGATAGTTAACTGGGAAATTTTTTTTGTGTATGTAGGAGCCTCGCCTCCCCCCTGGGGGGGGAGTTCCCCCTCGAGGGCAGTAAATTTTCATGATGGGTATCTTTCAAAAGAGCTCGCCAATACCTTTAAAACGAATGGTTGAACCGTCGATCTGCGATAATTTAAAACAAAGTTAACGATTTTTTTTACTTTTAACGAAAAAAAAAACTTTTTTAATTTTGAGAATAAAATGGACTTTTAATTTATATTTGGTGTTATACTACTTCTCTAATATGGAAATCGTCTGTATTATCATGAAAGATAAGTTTTTTTAAATAATAATTTTAATAAATTATTCTTTAAAAACAGACTAATTATCATATAAAACTCTTCAGAAGCCTAATATGAATTGTTTAACACAGTACTCGTTATCTTACCTATTAATCTGCAACCTGTATTTATTGTATTAAATTTCAGGGAAAGAGAAAGTCGCGTGAGTGACACACCAGATTATTTGTTTTGTTTTGTTTTTATTTAAAATACATAAAAATGAAAGTTTAATATTGTATCTGTTCGGATTATTAGATTTTTATCAGAAATTGATACACTTATTAAGCAGGATAAAATCTGGATAACACCATACCTTTTAGTTTCACTGGATAATTGGTTCAAAAGATATTAAAAAAAAAAAAAATCTTTAAAATTATTAAAAATTATTAAAAATTAAAAAAACAAGTTGGTGCCAAAAATAAATAAAATAATCTGGTGTGTTACTCACACGGCTTTCTCTTACCTTGAAATTTAATATTAAAAATACACACTGGAGATTAAGGGCTAAGATAACGAGTACTGTTATGTAAATCTATGTTAAAACAATTTAAATTAAGCTTCAGAACAGCTTTATTTGTCAAATAATCCTATGTGAAGGGCCTACCGCCCCCCCCTCAACCCCCGTTTCATTTTTGTATCTACATTTACATGGAATTCAAATATATAATTAAGTGAAATAATCTGGTGTGTCACTCACACGACTTTCTTTTACCGTGATGTTTAATGCTATAATTACAGGTTTGAGATTATGAGGTAAGATAACGAGTACTGTTATGTAAACCTATGTTAAAACAATTCAACTTAGGCTTCGGAAAAGTTTTATGTGATAATTGCCGAAGCGTCAGTGGAGGCCCTCTGTTGAGACTCACGGTTTTGGGCTGTGTCTGTGTGTCTGTCTGTCTGTCGCGCGATAGCGGCCGCAAAAATGGCGCTATTGACTTGAAATTTGGTCCACATGTTCATGAGCCCCACGAAATCAGCTGTATAGTTTTTGGTATGTATTCCATTTGTAGGTCGTATACAGGGGCACGCCAAACTTTTTCTTATCATTACGGCCTATGGGAGAAATTTGTATGTATCGCGATAGCGGCCACAAAAATCACGGTATTGTCTTGCAATTTGGTACACGTATTCATGTGCCCCACGAAATCAGCTGCATAGTTTTGGGTGCGTATTCCATTTGTAATTCGTGTACAGGGACACGCCAAAGTTTTTCTTATCATTACGGCCTACGGGAGGATTTTGTATGTATCGCGATAGCGGCCACAAAAATCACGCTATTGAGTTGCAATTTGGTACACATGTTCATGAGCCCAACGAAATCAGCTGTACTGTTTTAGGTGTGTATTCCATTGGACACGACAAAGATTTTCTATCATTACTGTCTATGGGAAGAATCTGTATGTACTGCGATAGCCACCTCAAAAATCAAGCTATTGACTTCCAATTTTTGCCGAAACGTCAACGGAGGCCCTCTGTTGAGACTCAAAAGGATTTTGGGTTCCGTCTGTCCGTCTGTCTGTCTGTCGTGCGATAGAGGCCGCAAAAATCACGCTATTGACTTGAAATTTTGTACACATGTTCATGATCCCCACGAAATTAGCTGTATAGTTTTGGGTGTGCAGTCCATTTGTAGTTCGTGTACAGCGACGCGCCAAAGTTTTTTTTTTATCATTACGTCCTATGGGAAGAATTTGTATGTACCGCGATAGCGGCCCCCAAAATAACGCTATTGACTTGCAATTTGGTACACATATTCATGAGCCCAAAGGAATTACCTGTATAGTGTTAGGCGTGTATTCTATTTGTCGTTCGTGTACAGGGACACGCCAAAGCTTTTCTTATTTTTACGGCCTGTGGGAAGAATTTGTATGTACCGCAATAGCGGCCGCAAAAATCCTTCTATTGACTAGCAAATTGGCGCACACGTTCCAGCTTTGCATACATATAGCTGTACATTTTTTATTGCTATATTTTTTATAAACCGTGTACAGGGACACGTCAAAATTCTTAACATTACGGCGTATGGGGTGAATTCGTTTAAACGCATTTTAATATCATTACTTTGCAATGAAGAAAATGAAACTAGCGTATGTGAGTAAGATGCTTAAACTTACGTTGTTTGAAGAAAATATGTGCTCTTAAGCTTTCTAATTTATATACAGGACCTTACAAAATTGTTCTGACAATGTCACCAAACGATGTTAAATTTGGAACAATTATTAATTTTAAACGCAAAATAAGATGGAAAATTTTTACTGGTGTATACAATGTTTATAGTTTGTTTACAGACACACAGGAAAGAATTTCGTAACATTAGATCCTATGGACAAATTTTTATTTAAGCGCGCACAATTAATGCGTTTATGCTGAATTGAACTTAAGAACATATATTATAAAGATACTTAAAATCATGTTTACTCTTAAAAAAGGTTATGTATAAACTAAATAATTTATGGGACCACACAAAATAATTCCGAGTATGTACTGTAATCATCCAAATGATGTCAAATTGGTTTGAAAAAATAATGAGCTATAATTAATTAGGTTTATTCTTTATATTGGCATTTTTAATGACTGTGGCTACTTTTCCGGGATACATAAAAGAATTTCGTACTATTACGGTCTATAGTCGGTATTTTTTAAAAGTTTATTTTAACATGGTTACACTACACCCCATCAAATATAATGGAATTTTATTAGAATTTTAAAAGCTTGTTTTCCTGTTGAAAATTGTGGGCATAGAATTGGAAATTAGTTTAAAGGTTACGCAAAATATTTCCGATATGCTATGTATTTTTTTTTTTTTTTTTTTTTTTTTTTTTGTATGAAATTTGGTAGTTATGAGTTTTGGTATTTATGAATTTCAGGGAAATAATACAAGACGGTCGTTTATCAAGAATGCATATTGTTGCGTACATGGGGGTTCGTAAGTTGTCCGAGAATGAAAGGCGAAACTTGCAAAAATTCAGTGATTTATTCACAGAAAGTTCCAGAAAAAAACTAAACCTCTTTGAAAGAATTTATACAAAAATAAATGCAATTATTTACAATGCCGTAACACTTAATATGATATACAAATAGGTATACAAAGAGAGATACAGCGGGGGGTTGTGGGGGCGGCAGCCCCCCTCAGGTATGTATCTGATTATGGTAACAAGTCGATCAAATCAATATATACTATTATATAATAAGTAATAAATAAAAATGACCTATTGAATAATGTCTGATGCAAATAGGACTTTGAGGCTCCTGATCAGCAGATCCACTAGTTAATTCTATATGAGGGGGGCTACTGTCCCCCTAAACCCATCCTTTCATTGCTTTACCTACATTTATGTAGATTTTAAATCTGTTACTAAAATTAACAGTTCACTTAAAATTACACACAACATTCTTTAGAACTTATTAGTCTTGATCAAACCTTTCCAGCAACAAACTTATATTAATTTGAAAATACAACTTTTGGATCTCCTCAAATTATTCGTTTTTAAGTTACTCTGAGACACACAGACAAAGATCAAACGTTAAAAAGCTTGACTTAGGTAATCAGGAAGCCTCAAAACGTGTAAATATGCAAAAAAAAAAAGCGATGAATATTTGCCTTAAAAACATATATTATTTATCATACGTCTATGAGGAATTCATTTCAATTCCTGAGCAGCTTCCTACTATATTCTGCTTGAGACACGTTTTTACGCAAATAAAGAATATATATTCATTTCATTTAGTTTTGTTCAGTCTATAGACGTTAAACTATATTTAACTGCAATTCCCCCCCCCCATAGACGTAATGCATATGAATCCTCTTGGGTGTCCTTGTACACGAACCATTTATTTCATCTCAACGAAAGTCTTATTGTAGTATCCCTGTATGATATACATTTAGCATACCAAGTTTGGACTTTCTGCTATTATTTGTTCTGGAGATATGCTGATAAGAGACACACACACAGACCAACAACTATAAATATCATTTTCGGATTCAGGGGACCTCAAAACGTGTAAATATAGCAAAAAGTCACTTTCGAAAATTTGACCCTAAAGCAATTCTTTCTCTACCTTATTTGTAAGAGGAAGTAATAAAACAATACTTTCTCCATCTTATGGGTAAGAAAAAGTAAAAAGTAAGTAAATAAATAAATATATATATATATGCAACTATATTTCTTTTCATGTAAAAAAAAAATTATACTAATAATGATAATAATAATAATAATAAAAATAAAATTGTACTAAAATAATTGTACTAAATAAATGGAACAGCTTCAGTATAGAGCGACTTATATTATTATTATAATTATTGCTATATGTTAAAAAAATAATAATAATAACTTGCATGTGTTTCTTATGATTCCCGAAAAATATGACGTCATTAATAAACTAAGAAATTTATTTGAAAAGTTTATAATTAAAATTCTTAAAATTATTGAAAATAAAGTTTCTAAAATAATTGTAATTAAAAATTATGAAAAAGACTTAAAAATAATAATTGACTATTAAAAGAAAATTTTTAAATTTTAAAAATCTATATACCAAATGATTTTATGATTCACGAGCATTCGCATAATTTCAAAGCTACCCAATAAAAATTCAAAAGATTTATGTCTAAATGAAGGTAATACCTTAACAAAAATTAAGTTATCATGCTCAGTAATCGCATTTACTCCAGTACGTAATTATCTGCTCATAACTGGGGAGTAAAACAACAAACTAGCAACATCTGAGAAAAAATACGGAAGAGTTTTAGAAAACTTTACTGTTAACTAATATAGAACTGACAATAATAAGAATTTACAGGTTGCTGAAGTTGTGCCATTTTATGGTTAGATAAACTTGAATCAAATTGGAGTCCGTCAATATCCAAGTCATTCTAAATATCTCTTTATTCACAATTCTTTCTCATATCGTTTTCAAATTGCAGAGGCTTTGAGAATCTCTCAACCAACTTTTAACCTTTATAGTACAAATTACTAAAATTAAACCTGTTGCACTAAGTTAAATTCTTTTTTGTGCAGTATTTTACATCTATTATTATTATTATTATTATTATTATTATTATTTGTGTGTGTGTGTGTGTGTGTGTGTATGTGTGTGTGGTGTGCATTTTTAAAGTAATTATTAAACGGCTTGATCCATTATTTTATTAAAAAGTTAAATTATACCTCTGGGGTACCGGAACATGGGTTAAACTCGCTCTGATCCGGATCAAAATTCGAGTTTGGCTGGTGCTGCCATCTTTCACCAGCCTATGGAACTAGAAGTCGTACTTCCTCCCTATGAGGCGTTCCTAATAACGGAAGACGCAAGCCTCTTGCCTTAAAAGTCCGGTAGTTCCACTACCGGGGCTCGGAATTTCCGAGTGGCACACGACAACAACAACAAAGTACATAAAATTTTAAAGTAAAATAATAAAACAAATTAATATTTTCTCTTTTCTATTAAAAAAAGAAAAAAAAAGCTTATTTTATGGCAAATGTAAAATATCTTTTATTAATTAAAAAATATATTCATTTTAATATTTATAGAAACATAGTAAATAACTTTACTTTATTTTTTGAACGGTATCCATTTATGACAATTTTTTACTTTAAAATTGTACTTTTATTATTATTTTATATTAATTTTTATGGAGTTTTAAAATCGTGAATTTACTTTTTTTTCTATATAATGCATTATCACGGATTATTGCAAAACTTCAGTTCATTAAAACAGCAGGAAACATTTGACTCAGATACACACATTGAACAAAAATAGATAAATGTCGTGGATGTTCAGATGTTATAGTGAATCGAAAGCTCATAAAGGAAATGACAGTATGGTGTTTGTTTTTTATATATTTACATTCAATAAGCTATAACTCTTATTGTAATTTAATTACATTAAAAATCGAGACAATATACATTAAAATATACAATTAAAATAATAAAATACACACAACATAAATTTAAACGTTTCGAACCTTATTTTAGGCTCTTCATCAGTAAAAAACTTAAAAAGTAATCGTTGAGATAAACATTAAATTTTCTCTACGAAAGCACAAGGTTTTCGGCAGGAACTGCGCATGCCTCATTAAGACGTGAAAAACACTGTTTCGAATACCAGCTCTCAAGGAAAATTCTAGAATGATATTTTGAACAGTTAGATACAATTATTTTAGTATTGTCAAACTCAGGTAGATGGTCGGTTTCTATGGCATGCTGGACTATTTTAAATCGAATATCACGTTTTTTCATATTTTTTTATGTTCGAGAATTCGGGTATGAAGGTAACGTCCAGTTTCACCAATATAGACAGAATTGCAAGATTTTTAAGGAATATTATAAATAACTCCTGTACGGTAAAAGGGGGATAACAAGGTTTAAAATTAGAAAGGAAATTAAAAATCAGAAATTGAGGTTTACAGGATACAGATATATTAACAGTTTGTAAAATTCTTGGTATAGATTCAAAAATTTTACTATAGTAAGGAATAGTAATGAAATATTTAGGTAATTTGGTGGAGTTAATATCGTGATTATCAATGTTAAAGTCGTATTCATTTAATTTTCTTTTAAGCCAGCGAGGGGAAAATTACTACGTTTTAAGTCGAAAAAAAAAATTTTAGTTCTAATTAGAAAAGTTCTTCAAAACTGCAATATGATTTAGCGCGGTGAAGTAAAGTATGGAAACAGCAGACTTGTGTAAAGAGCGGTTCACTGAATTAAAATTTAAATATTGGCATGAAAATGTAGGATTCCTATAAACAGATGTAATAAATTTAGAATGAGTGTTAGAAGGTAAACGTTCAATTAAAATATCTAAGAAAGAGAGATTATTATCTCTTTCTTGTTCTAAAATAAATTGAATTTATGAATTAACGGAATTAGCATAATTAAGAATACTAAAATTATGTTGATTATCAGTAATAACAAAAATATCATCCCAATGTCTACGCCAAAAATAAATTTTGTCATGTAAATCAGAATCAATTTGATTTTCAATAAATCGTATGACAATTTCCGCATTTCGAACTGAATATTTATTTAGCTGTAATTAAAATTTTACAATTTCTTTTCAAAAATACATAATTTATCTCTTTTATATTTGGGATACTTATCACTTAAGATGATTTCCTACCGAAATGGGAATTCTCGGTATGAAATATAATAAAAAATTATGGAATTTCTTTAAAAGCACGCATATTTAAAACTTGTACTCTCTAATAAATTATTAGAAAGATGAGTATTAATAATTACTTTTATATTTTATAATAATTTTATAATAATACGAAATAATGCGAATCTCAAATGTTTCAAATATGTTTGTTTTCATTCTGCATTTGCTATAAAACTGTAGAAATATCTGAGAAATATATATATAAATTAAAATTTTTAATTAATACTACAATAAATAAACTTTTTAATTAGAAGAAATAACTGCTTTCGGTAACAGCGATACAAAAAACTGCTTTTCATTTAGCCTGTGCCTGCAAACAAGTAGATGTTCGATAAATAAATCCGAAGCTTTCATTATAAAAGAAATTTAATTTAAGGACAAATTAATTTATAAAACTCTAAAGCTTTTTTATAATTAACTTCACAAACAAATGTCTTTCAAAGAGTTTAACTTTTCCCAAGTGGGAATTGAGAAACTAAATTCATTAACTTTGCTTTTAATGTAGAGTTCTGGCAATGTTTTTTGTAATTGTAAATGATTTATTACCATTCATTTATTTAGTTTTTTAGTTTACTATAGACGAAACAACTTTACTTTAATCAGATTGAGATATGTTATTGGTTTTAACCAAATTTCTCTAAGAATACATTTAGAAAAGCCGATAATTCAAAATTTTTAATTTAACAAGTGTTTAAAAAGTGTACTGACAGATATTAAAGTGATAGAATAGAAATATATTTTCTGCTATAAGTCTTGATAAAATTGTTCCGTATGTATCAGACATGCAAAATAAAAATTTACACTTCTGATGGAAATGTCAAATTAAATACAAAAACAATGAAAATTGACTACGACAGGAGTCGAAACTGGGTGCTTCAAATATTGTGCATAAAATTTTTGTATTTAAAATAGCTAAAAAATTTACAAATGAAGGGTAACCTCTTTCTTGATATGTACTGTCAATTTTTTTTTACACTTATATGGCTGTTCTTTGAAAATCACATTTCGTGTCTATATGTGAAATATTATGGTCAGCTATACAATTAGTAATTATTCTGAAAATTAGAAGTTTTAATTTATTCATTTAAAATATGCATTTTCAGTCATAAAAATCATCCTTTCTGCAGTCATTTTGGTGTGCAAAGTATCGGGACACAACAACCTACTGCATGCGACAGAGCCATATCCACACGCGCTGGGAGTGCCCTCTAATATTTCCCCATTTTATATTTACAGGCATTTTAGTAAGGATTCCTAGAAAAAAAATCGAAATACCAAAAATTTAAATAACAAAAATTGCAATCATGGAGGTAAATTGAAACACAGTTAAGCTTAAAATTGCGGTTTCCCTCCATCCCATGAGTATAGTGACAAAAATTGAAAAATCCAGTATAAATATATGTTGGGTACACATAACCAACTCACATACGTAAAATTCATCACACAAAGATATTTTAAAGCATTTATACTTGAAAAGTTGTTTTTTGTCACCATCTCAAAGTAGAAAATGGAAAATTTTCACGAAATCTCTTTATAGTACACATAATGAAGGTACACACGAAAAACAAATTCACCTTCTTGAGATAATTTGCAGCAGAATTTCTTTTGGTAACATAATTTATATTCCACAATCTCTGAATTTTAAAAAAAGGGGTAATTTTTCAAAATCACATTATAGTGTACAATGGTTACTTTTACCCAACCCATGAACCAAAAATCACCTTCTTGAGATAATTTAGAGCAGAGTCAAGTTTGAAAACGCTTTTAGGGGGGTGCAAAGATGTAATTTTAAAAAGCACTTTATAGTATACATTGGTTACATATATCCAACCCATACAATAAAAATCACCCACCTGAAATAATTTGGAAAAACGTTGCGTTTAGAAAGTTTTTTTTTTTTTTTTTTTTTTTTTTTTTTTTTGCTTTCTTCCTCAAGGAGGGAAGGGGGTATTCGCAGAGTCATTTTCAAGTGTGCGTTGGCTAGACATACTTGACCCACCACACAACAAAAAATCGCTTTCCTGAGATAATTTGGTGCAGAATTACGCTTGGAATTTTTTTTTTCCACCTCGAAATGGAAAATTTCTCAAAAATCATTTTACAGTAAGTTTTTATTACACATTTTTAACCCACGCAGCAAAAACCACCTTCTCGAAATCACTTCAAGCTGAATTACTCTCGAGACTGGTAGCAAAATGACCTTCACAGTTGGTGCTAATTGCACATAGCCAACCAATATACTGGTTTAGTCGGGATGTTTCTTGGACATGTTTAAAAAAGAAAATTTAATAATTGAATGTGATTTTTCATTGGAAATTTGTTTTGATATTTTAAAACGTTATATTTGGCAATTTTCAAATCGAATTTAACATAGACAATAATAGTTGGCGAACTTTCAATTCTTCCTTACAGATTTCAAATAATTAATATGCTTTATTCTATTTGAGTGCAAAAGCATTTCTTTAATTGCCAAAATTAACTTATTCCTACAAAAGTTAAAAATAGGCTACTAATAGTATTTATAAGTTCACAGTCTACATATCGCATCTCTAAACTCGGTTGCAGTTTCTACAGTGATATTTTATTATTAATTAAAAAAAAAAAAAAAAAAAAAAAAAAATCGGGGCACTTTGCACTGAACTTCAACTTGTATTAAATGATAAATTATCTTTTTTTTGGTGATAGGGGAGGATTAGAGTATAAAAATCCTTTTATTTTATAGTGAGGTTTTAATTGATTTCGGTGAAAAATGTAAAATGGCTAAAAATAGTGATTGTCCAAAAATAACTCAAAATTTCAATTGAAAATTAGAATTGTTAAAGAAAATAATATCTAATTAAACTATTCCATCTCTGCGTGACACTTCATAATTTGCAAGCTAGTGTTCTTCCAAATGAAAACTAATAATTTTATAGAAAAATATTTAATTAATTTCAAGGTTGTGGGGGGGAGGGAGGTTTATATAGCAAGTTTATTTATACTTGTTTTACATATTTTTAATAATCTAATATTAGTTTAATGAATTGTAAACTTTGAGTAACTTACAAACATCAAAGAAATAATTATAGACAAATATATAATAGAAAAAATATATATATATATATACAAAAAAACAGCATTGTATCTGAAAAATATTTCTGCATTATTATGCATGCCAAAAATGTTATAACGTATTTTATTTATTTATTTATTTATTGGAAAATGCATTTATTCTGTATATATAAATTTGCAGATAATTTTTAAACATTTAAAGTGAAAAAACATAATATATATATATATATATATATATATATATATATATATGTATATATATATAAGAAGAATAATAAGAAGAAAGAAATTATAGTCTCGCTAAAGTTTCAGTATTTTAATACATGATCGTACAGATTCAATTTTCAGTGTTCCCTATAAAAATGCGATAAGAAAATTGTATTTCACAATAGATTGTTAAAGTTACATAATTTTTCAACTTCCTATTAAGTTACATTACTCCACATTACATTTCTCTTACATTACATTACTCTTTGCAGATAATTTTTAAACATTTAAAGTGAAAAAACATAATATATATATATATATATATATATATATATATATATATATATATATATATATATATATATATATATATGTATATATATATAAGAAGAATAATAAGAAGAAAGAAATTATAGTCTCGCTAAAGTTTCAGTATTTTAATACATGATCGTACAGATTCAATTTTCAGTGTTCCCTATAAAAATGCGAGAAGAAAATTGTATTTCACAAAAGATTGTTAAAGTTACATAATTTTTCAACTTCCTATTAAGTTACATTACTCCTCCTATGGAAAGAAAAATAATGACCCTCTAAGGGAAATATTCTATTTCCTTGAAATTCAATGATTTATAGAATAATTTTCCCAAAAGGTTGAAGTTTAAGTATGTTTTAAAACTCACTTGAATATTTCACTAAAAATAAATATTTTGTACAAAATGTTATGGTGGTTTTATTTACAATGCAGTATACATTTTGAAAATTTTACATATGGAAATTTTACATTGGAAATTTTACACATGAAACTGAAAAAAAAAAAAAAAGACGTTTTAGAAAAATTTTATTACTAAATATTCAATAAACATGAATCTACTTTTTTATTTTATTTGAAAAGAAATATCTGAATATTGATCTAACTTTCAAAAGACTTTGAATAAAACCAAAATAATAGAATAATACACGTAGTGCAGCGAATTAATTCCATTTCATCCTGTAAGAAAAAATAACGTAGTTGAGAAATATTCTTAATCAAAAATGGTGCTATAAGTTTTATTTCGCAAAATTAAATGAAAACCTTTATTCAGAGCGTTAAAGTGATAAATGTTACTGACAAATCGGTAAAACAAAACCAATTTGCTAGACGTTATCCATAATATTATATTTAATTGTTATCCATAATATTATATTAGTTGTATGTTTAAGAAAAAGTTGCTTAATAAGTTTAATAATAAGTTTAATAAAATCTTTTACTTATTACTAATTTCCTTTACTATTTATTTTCATAATTGAAATCTTTATTAAATTAGATCATTGCCTTGGGGGCTTACTAATTGTAATAATACTTAACCAAAATTTTACATTTCTATTAACTTTTAAGCTAAAAGTTAAATAATTTTTATATTCTAGATAGTTTATAAAGACACATTAAATCAATTGAACTTCCTTCTTAAAGGTAAAATATCTAAATTACAAATTTAAATCTTTTTGATCGTATAGTCTTAAACAATTATAATAAGACTGGCGTTGTGAACAGACTAAACAAAAAAAAAAATTAATTATTGAATTTTTAGTTAAGTATCAATAACATTTTAACAACCCTAGATTCGAATGTATTAGCTTAAAGCTAAGAGGTAGTTACATAGTTTTGTTAAATTATCCTTAAAAACAATAAAGTAAAACTTTACGCATTCTGCAAAATAAAACAGACTCAAAGAAATTAAAATTAAAATTTTAAATTTAATTTAGATCAAAACTTATTTTACATTATACACATTTATCTAATCAATCTTAATATTTGCATTCGAACATAGCTATCGTACAAAGATACAATTTTTTGAACTACAGTTTTTCCTGTTATGCACTAGACTATGAATACAATAAAATAATTACTTGAGGTAGCATATGGATAAATGTTGTAACAAGTTGGAACCATTCAAAGGCTACAAAGAGACAAACTCGTATACTTCGTTAAACAAATAACAGCAAGTTTGACAAAAGATTCAATTAAACAATATTTGAAATCAACTTACATAAATAACTCTGGGCTATGAAGGGTCAGTCAGCTGTGAAGCAACATGGATTTATGCACGTCGCAGTCTTCGTGACGTAGTCTGGAATCCATAAGGGATGTACAATGAACACAGCACGCTCCTCTGTTACGACAATCTTAATAGGCTCTTTACCTTAGTCAACATTCCATCATTACACAATCGATGATCTCTGAAGTCCCACTTAAAGTTTCATCAGCCGGAAAATTCTATCTGAGAGGGTCTATTTTTATGCTAATATTCAATAAAATCTCTGCTACGCACTCTCATTGTTATCGTCCATTCGAGCCGTTTCACATACGACAGGCTTTCCAATCGCTCCCGAAGGTATCCGAGCACCCGACTTCTTAGGACTTGCCTCGCTCGGAAGCACCAACAACAGAACAAACAAAATCTCTCTCCGAGTCCAGCTTCACCGCATTACGAGAATCTCAGCGTAATCTTGTTCACCAAAACAGGGAGGGGAGGAACCCGCGCACCGAACAAGCATCAAAATCTTAATAATACTAACTGTGTTTCTTCTATTTCCGAGTCTCTCTAAGATCGAATCTCATTTTTCGAGTTTCTCTAAGAACAAAAAATCATCTTTTCTGCGCGAAGCAGACTGCCCCTATTTATCGAGCCGGGGGGGGGACGTACACCCGCCCCTTTCCACCTCCCAGCCGACAGAGCAGTACTCATACCACGTGGGACAAGACATCCTTTACATTCGAACGTAGCCCATACGCTACCTTACGCTCGGACGTCACAGAGAGGGGAGAAGAAGACACACCCCTAGAGAATCAGATGAGTAACTGAAAACATGTCTAGTCTGTTGCTTTGCATTCCAGCACAGAAAAAGAAATGCTATAGATAAGAATTTTAACTACATTCTTCAGTGGATTTAGAATTCCCGAGACACTGATATCTTTTCAGCTTCGTTCACAATGAGATTTGAGAATGTTAATCCACAGATAATTTTTCTAGTAAAATGGGAGTTTAAAAATGCAATACAAAGGAATAAGATGAGGATTTAGCATACTGCATTCAACCCACGTTAATGCTTGTCAAGCATAAATTCTCGTGAGATACATTCTTATTATTTCAGAATAGTATACATTTAAATACTATTTACAGCAATATACCAAGGGACACATATACAAAATTCCATTAACAAAAGCCCTTTTTAAACGATAGAGATTACATACAGAAAGAAATATTTTTAGCATTCATTCCAGAATTTAAACTTTCCATTCAATAAACTTGTACACACTTAATTATTTATTTCTTTACTTATCTATTTATTTATTTGACAAAAGTAAGCATTTTATTATCCCTAGACTATTTTCTCATTCAAAATTCTAATTACTTAAGGGAAAATCGTTAATCACGGCCCATCAAATTGCAAAAGCATAATTAACGCTGTAATAATAATCATTCCGTGTTAATTTCTTAAAAATTACATCATTACACTTTCTTATGGAGTAACAATGAGAACATGGTTCTATTAAAAATATCTGATGAAGATCGATGAACAAGACATCCATTGCTGGAGAAATCGTCCATAACATGCATGATGGTTTTGGTAAACAACGGAAAACTAAGCGCCACCCGCTCTGAGTTATGTCAATGGTTGTTTCTCCCTAAGTTAATGTGATTGTTTTGATCATTGAAAATCTTGGTAGTTTTCCATTTACCGTCTTTTGCATTATTTTGTTGTTACTATTTATTTATGGAATATTACTTACATGTGACACTTCTGCGTTCACATGACTGCAGTAAATCTTCTTATTACAGTCTGCTCTATCTAACTTCAGATTTTTGTCAGATAAATTATAAAACCCTGCATATGTAAGAAAAATGAATGAATCTTGTTTACGTTCTGAATCATATAGCCACGACATTATAAGTTACAATTCATACAAGTGCACTCGAATAAAAATCACAGTCTGAACATATTATATATACAGGGTATCTCTGAATTCATGGGCCAAACCTTAAGGGGAGAAAGAGCACATCATGAGGATACAAAATTGCATAGGAACCCACACCCGCAAATGTCATCTTATCTCTTTAAGAACCGGTTGATTTTTGTTATTTTTTAGCGGATGCTGGTGTAGATTTTAACTGTTGAATTTTTAGCAAAAATTTATTTCGCACAAATAATTTCATTAAAAAAATATATACATGCTGTTTCTAATCAATGTATTTAAAACACTGACTGTATTAATACGAATATTGTATACAATTGAGCCTTTTCTATTACATTATGTAAGTCAACAGCTATCTTTGATTTCCTCAGCATTTCCTGTTTTTCTGTGTACACTTTTCATTTCCGAACCCATATGGCTATACAAAAATGACTTATTTATAAGCATTTTACCTATCCTTAAAGTTCGATCCATCAGCAACGCCCTGTATTGTAGCAGAAATTTTACTATTTCTACGACATTCAATATTTCAGCACTATGTTGGTGATATTATTTTATCTTTTATAGTTTTTAAAATAAATTATAAAACACGAGCTAAAATTTAGTATTTCTAAAAATATTTCTTTTCAAAACAGCATTGGATATATGAAATTAAGTATATTGCACACAAATGTTTATTTATTCACAATTTTGACAGCTGTTGTAATTCAGATTTAAATTTAAAGGTAATATTCAGAAACAGACTCTTTCGATTTTTATCACAGCATTTAAATAAAAATAAGAAATATTCTTACAAAAGACTAAACTTTCTATTATTATAATTATAGTTGAGGAGGAAAACCAGATACAGCCAAAGTAAATAACAGCTCTTTATTGACTGCTATGTAGGTTCATCTTGACGAAAATCTCTCGTCTTTCTGACAAATTTGGCAACACAGTGGTCTTGCTCGTCGGAAAAGGAAAATTGTGTGTCCCTTTCTCATGTAGAAATGTATTTGAAGGTTTTTCTAGTGTGATCTCGCAGTGAACTTTTACAAATAATTCCATAAACTATCATATGAACTATTACCATATTTCAGAAAAGAGTCCCGTCCTCGAATCGAGCAAGCTTGTATTTAGAGGTGCAACCTAGGCGGTTGTCACAGGAAGTGCGTTTAGTCATTGATCATTGTTCCTGAAATATATATATTCTTATTCTGCAGTAAATTTTAAACAGTTTTTTGTGCCCCCAAGTGACAGCTTTATCGGTTATTTTCAACAATTCTCCTTATCCAAAGTACAAATGTCTACTAGAATTTGCATACCATTTTACGATCTACTTTCTAGATAAATGAAAACGAACAGTTGTATGAAATATATGTATATATATAGGGGAGACCCGTGTACCTAGGGCTGCTATTTTTCAATGCCCAAAAACAAAGCCCTTGACCTGTTAAAAATTAAAAAACTGATATGTACATATCTTTAGGACTAATTACTTCCAATTGGGATTAATATAAATACCTAAAATAATAAATTCCGACAAATAGAAGGTTTAAAAAAAAACTTCACTCGTGGCCCTAGGTACAACACCCTCATTGTACCTGGGGCCTGACATCATTATACCTAGGGCCATTCTCTCAAATTTAGATTTCACTTTGTAATGAATAGAAAATAAGCATATAAACATGTATTTTATCAAAGAAACAATATCAAGTAATATATTTATTTATCATATAATAATTTTAATGTTGTTGCCTTAATTTAAAACACGAAATTTTTCACTTTTTTTTTTTTTTTTCTTTGAGATATTCTGACAAAATGTTTTTTTTTTTTTTTTTTGAGTGTCTGTTGGATTTATAGATTCTCTGATTTTCGGTCACATCTTTTCTTTGGTGTGGGAGGTTTTGCTTTAGGTAAAGGTTTTGCTTAGGTTCGTACCTTTTAATGCAGGACACACGAAAAGATGTTAGATATTGAAGATTTCGAAATTTCAACAGGACACGAAACAGAGACATCCAGTGGTATCATTGTTGGTTCACTTTCTTCCTGGAAAATCTTTTTTCTTTTTTTTTTTTTTTTTTTTTTTCTGTTTAATGGAGGGATTTTGTCTTTCAGTCACATTTGAACTTAAATATTCATCCTCAGTGAATGTGTTTTGATTTATTAGCTATATGCCGAATACATGAAAGCCTGATAGAATGTTTACAGGAGTAAAGACCGACGGATAGGACTCGCCAACACTTTCAGCAACGTCATATATGTGATTGGTTTACCAGGGTTACCCAGCATCCAATTACTATAGGCTGTACTGTGTTTCTTAACATTTTCTCGACCGCTGACGTAGATTCACGCCATTTGAAAATATGAAACTCCACCAGTGGGCTTTCCTTTTGCAATTTGTATGTTATTTGTTTCTAAAAAATATACACAATATTTATATTTGTACAATCAGTATACTAATGGATACAAATACTTTGATTAGAGAGAGAGTATGATTATAATGCATTTCCATTTATAATGTAAATGTGAATACGGAAAATTTTGTTTTGAAAAACTGTAACTTATGAGAAAAACGCCCACAGGCGGACTTTACTGTCAAAAAGACAAAAACATACGGTCGCTAAAGTGTTAAAAGATCCAAACACACTGGCCCTAGGTACAAGGCAGCGATATGGCCCTAGGTACAAGTTTTGGTAACTTCATTCAAAAAGCCTTCCACTAAAAAATCCACATGCAGAGAGGACTAATTAAATATCTCATTTATTACTCAATATAACAAGAAAAATTATACACTAGAAATGAAAGAAAAATATTTGACTGGCCTTTGTAAAATAGCAAAAGAGTTGATCTGCAAAATTTTACTTCAAAC
This sequence comes from Salticus scenicus, assembly GCA_963930645.1. Classification (NCBI taxonomy): domain Eukaryota; kingdom Metazoa; phylum Arthropoda; class Arachnida; order Araneae; family Salticidae; genus Salticus; species Salticus scenicus. The sequence goes on from OZ005648.1 coordinate 370,842,406, forward strand.
CATGTAAATTCGTTTTCTACATGTAACTTGTCAAAACTCTCTCCTCAAAAGTTCCAAAGTAGTTGTAAAAGTAGCAATTGGTGTTGTTACTCGCCCAATTGAGTATTAACACTTAAATTTAAATATTATTCAAATAAAGTGGGGTGGCCCTAGGTACATGATGGCCCTAGGTACACGGGTCTCCCCTATATATATATATATATATATATATATAATATTCCACAGTTATTTGATATAAAGTATGATTTGAGCATATTATAATGTTAAATATAGAAAATAAATTCAACAAATGTCTGAATTCTTTATTTGGCAACGTTAATTCACAAACACACACACACACACACACAAATAATTATAAAAGCAATTGTAGAGAATATAGGCTTCGAAAAAAGTATAGTGCAGTCAGGAAAAAATATTCTGTGTAAACGTCCAGTTTATATTTACCAACTAATGCAGGGATAAGTTACAGGTGCCATTAGATCGGCCATTACCGTGGGTTGCAAAATGATATAAACCGCATCATGTGTGTGTGTTCATTTCACGAAAAAAAAAACATAAGATTTTTTGCCTATATTTTCAAATACCTAAATTTTAATCTATTTTTCCACAAAATAGAAATATTATGTGAAACAAACAAGTAAAAAATCTGAAAAACAATTCATATTTCGGCAGTACAATAGATTTCATATTTGTTAGACATGGTATAGGGGCATAGTAATAAGAACGACACTGATTTTTCAAAATTACAGTAGAATTATTAAAATTATTAGGAATCTTTTGTGTATAGTAATTTGTTACTTCGCGTTGGTATAACACTCACAAAGCTTCAAAGTTGACGTGATCATAAAACACTACATGACTGACGAAAGGCAAAATTTATGGCTATATCAAACCACTGAGCTGGAGAACAACTGGAGGAAATGCTAAATTAGTTTTTGTGTGCCAGATTTTCAAGAATTCGTCTGTTATGGTTTGCCGTACAAAGTCAAACCTTATACGGAAAAAAAAAAATACTTTATTGTTTCAATGTAAAATTGTGTAAAGGTTCTCTGTTCGTACAACCATATGCAGAACATTATATTACAATTTTTAAATTTAATTCTGTAAAGAGTATAATAGTAATGGACGATCCGACAAATGTTGCCCGCTGTACAATGTTTGATTTTGTACGGCAGATATTTGCTCCAGTTGTTCTTTAGCTCAGTGTACCAAATAATTTCACATTTTTTTCTTGATTCTTGATATTGCTTACATTTGATTCTTAATATCTCAACCATTCTTTTAAAAATATATCAGTTCAACCCAAAGCATTTGGTAAGTCCACTTGAAAATCTATTTATTTATATGCCCACTACATATATATATACAGGGTGATTATAAAAAATCTACCCCGATAAATGAGACCATAGCTGCCATAAACGTTCAGAGAAACTGAATAAAAATTTGGTGGAAAGTATTTTGAGGTATGTGCTTAAGCATTATGTAAAAAACTGCAGTTAAACTATAGCGGTTACAGTTACAGTGACAAAGTTTCGAAAATTTCAAATGGCAACACCAAATTTTTATTGGAATGGGATCTCCTTAGCAAAAAACTATAAATAGCGTTGGAACGGTTCCTCCAACATAAAAATCACCAACGCTAGGCATACTAAGAAAAAAGAGAAAACAGATGTGATGTGCCTACCAGAACACGACTTCCAATTTCTTAATGTCGTCACATTTCACACAGTATCTTTGGTTCAGACTAATGTCTACTGATTCTGCTTCGGTTGATAGGTTGGTTCATTGGTTGGGTTATGCGCCGCTCTAGTGCTGAATTCTGCTTCGGAACGAGAAGAAGACACCATGGTATCTTTAATTTCATGTCGGTCTACTGAATAAGGGTTTTAATTTCGTTGTTAGTTGTAAGACACCGTCATGGCTGACGTCATCCCACTAAGTGCAAAATAAGGCATTGTGAAATGCGTGATGTGTACCTTGCTTACTGGGTTGATTGGTTGGTTGATTCCCAGACAGCAAAACATCTCGATATCACGTCGGCCGCTTTTGGTGGTCGAAAATGGTCGGTAATCATTTGAGGATATTCTCAAAATATCATTTCGAGCATTCATTGCGATCTTTTATGCTAACCTTAAAATCAAACATCGACAGAATATCGAAATAATGTACCATATCAATTAGTCAAAAAATGCTCCAAGCATGACATTAGGCCTTAATCCAGAGTGAACGAAAATCCAACCATTTATTTTCCCGCCGTAGACCCCCCGCTTGCTTCAGGAATTTCTGCTGTGTGGTCATACTTCCGGACAGAATGTCACCTTCATTTACTGCACTCTCATTTCGGTGATAATTTCCATGTCTTGGCAAAAAAATAAAGGCGATGAATTGAAGATTATGGGGAAAGTCGAAGCTACGAAGATAATGGAAAAGAGATAATTACTGTTTGCATTTGCCCCTTTTAAACGGTATTGGGGGTTAACTGCAGTCTAAAGCAAGTTAAGAATAGTTTGTGACTTTAAAAGGAATTAATACTTTCACGTGACTTATTTAGAGTGAAATTATTTACTTATTTCTATCCTTTTTCAATTTATAATGTTTTATTACTGTTATAAAAAATATTTAGAGGTATAACTAAGCGCAATATCAAATGTAATATAAGTTTGATTTATGCGTTAAATTTACACGTTTGGAAAATTTTAAAGTATTACCAGAAAATAAAGCAACTTTTCTGTTTCAGATTTTTTTTTTTTTTTTTTTTTTAAGCTTTTTTTTTTTTTTTTTTCTTTTTAATCACATAAAATATTTAAAAATTAAGATAATATTAAATGATTGATTTGAAAATAATAAATCGATTGAAATTCTCATTTACAAATATTTATTACTTTTTTCTTTTATAATATTTGCTAAACATCCATTAATAATATATGCTGAAATATTGTAATGTATGTATACATATCTAATTTAATGAGTAAGACACATTGAAATAAAAATACTAATCATAAAGTATTCGTACAACATATTATTTTATTTTCACGTATGTGGTTTAAAATAAAGTAAATGCGCTGCATAAGTCTTAGTAAATGCGCTGCATAAACAAAGACAAAAATGCAAGATTTTCTATAAACTAAGCAATGTGAATTTAAAAATAGTCTTAATGAAACGATAAACTTCGAAATTAGGAAAAATCGATTGAAAGATGATGTATTCATATTTTACAATATGTTAAATTAAATAAGACAGAAAATTTATAATTTAAAATAGTGAGTTTTATAGGTAACTAAAGAATTATCTTTTAAATGGATTTTTTTCAAAGCCGATATTTTTTAGAATTTCTTAAAATTTCACCTCGCGTCTTAATTTCAGTGAATAAAAATAATAATATTAATAATAATGATAATAAAGATTTTTCTTAGACATTTAAATTAATTTGTGAGTCTATTTTACTTTTCATTTTGATATAGATACACGATTTTTATTTTGAAAAACCATATTTCGCATTCGCATCAAAGTAGCATTAAATTTAAAAATCAAAGCAGAAACTTTTTTTTTTCTTTTTCTTTTTTTAAGTAATGTTTCATTGAATTCACAAAGTGTAATACCCAAATATGTTTAGAATATATTTTAAAACTATAAAAATTGTAGAGAAAAAATTGAAATTAAAAATCTACTCACATAAGACATTAAAAATAAATAAAATAAAATAAAATAGTAAATATATTTTTAATTTATTAGTTTAAAAAATCCTAATACTCAATAATTTAAATGCTATTCTTTTTCTTTTATGTTTCAGCGCATATAAATGCAAATTTAAGACAATAATTTATAAAAAGAATTAATATTATCTTTCTGTTAAAACCAATAAAACTTCAACATTTGCCGTCTATTAAGTTTCTAAATATGAAACTACCCTTAAAGATAACCATCTTAACTGCTAAAATAGAAAATTAAAAAATATATATATATATTACTTTAAAAAATCTAAGGTAATTTTATTCAATATTTCTTACATTTATTAGTTAACAGGCGTTTAATAAACAAATTTCAATCTGACTATTTTCGTAAATAAACACTGTTAAAAATAATTTCTTAAAAAATGGGCTAAATTGTCTTAAAATAGCTCCGAAACAATATGTACTTAATTTTGAGAAACTATGTACTCATTTTTGAGTATACTGAAATGCTCAAAAATGGAGTTGACCAATCAGAATCCAAATATCACCATATTTCACATGTCAATAAACTCAAAAATGAGTACATGGGTTTTCAAATTTAAGCATATATTGTTTCGCAGCTATTTTGGGACACTTCAGCTCATTTTTAAGAAACCATTTTTAACAGTCAACAAAAACGAAAGTTACAGTAGGGCGACTGTGTAACTTCATTAAATTCGTGTATTTGTACAATAAATTGCAATATGGAACAATAATTGTAACACGGAATCATAAAATAATTCGGATTTTTTTTTTTTTTTTTTTTTTTTTTTGTTCTTCTTTGTATAAAAATTATAAACAGCGAGCATGCAATTTCTTGTAGTTGCAATGCTATACCAAATTTTTAAATCACTTATCAGTTGTATGTCATATTCCATTAAACGATATGAAAAACTTACTTTCATTAAAATCCGTGTAATTCTTGGTAACGACTACTTTCAACATGCCTATCCAAATTTATCTTCATCAGTTATTGTATATATTACTGCATTTCCGACATTTTATTGATATAATGACGTTTTGAGATGGAAAAAAAAATGGATTTTACAAACATTGCTTTTAAGCACTCTATTTAAATTAAAATGTTAAGTAATTCATATTTTCGTACATGGAACGAATGCGCATTATAATTATATGCTTTATGTTTGGTATAGAAATGCTGAAAATCTTATTCCACTGCACAACGTTTCTATTTTCAACAAATTTTTGTGTGCATTTTTTTTTTCTACACTGTAAAAAAAAATAAATAAATAAATAAATAAAAAATCCCATAAGATTACGGGGAAAGCCCGACAGCAGAGATTCCAGACATAGCCCGTAAAAAGAAACGCTTAGATCGTAAACTAAATATATAATAACATTAAATTATGTTACATGCCTGTAAAAAAAAAAAAAAAAAAAAAACATTTTGCCCGTAAAACCAATGTTTTTTTTACGGACTTTGTCTGGAATCTCTGCCGCCGGGCTTTCCCCGTAATCTTATCATTATTATTATTATTATTTTTTTTTTTTACAGTGTACTGCGATGTATATATAACGATATAAATACGATGTAAAACATAAAGGAAAAGAGCTTTGCAAATAAACACCTTAAGATATAAAACCAAGCTGCGACTGTTTGTTCATTGCATACTTTTTTTTTAAATTATTATTACACGCAATAAAATGTTACTTTGATATGTATGGATCTCTAAACTTCTCAGCCCCACCAGCGCTTGAAATGTTCTTCTCTTGAAGCTGGTAGACGGGATGTGCCGGGTTCGATTCCATGTCACGCTACTCAGATTAGCTCTTCTGAGTTTTCCGAGGTTTTCGCAGTAACTTACGTAAATAAGTTCTATGACTTTTCAGAAAAATCCTCACGGAGAGCATTTCATGCATAAGTTTAGGGCAGAGTAGACTTTCTGCGAAAGAAAATTGAAAACTCCGAAAGAGTTAATTCATCCTATAACAGTATTAATTCTCAAATGTTGGTGAACTATTCGACCGTTAGATAGAAAAGTTCAATAGATTTTCACAAGAACAAAATCGATCAGGCAAACATTCGAACTAAGACCTATAACCAGACGAAGATCCGACTCATTATAATAGCGCGCAATGCTGTTTCGCGATTAACGATATGTCAAGGATGACTTAATATTTATTTTAAAATCCAATATTTATGAAATATTTTGATTTTAACTTCAATCAAATGTAGCATTGTACTTACATACTTAGATTTAGAGGCGCAAAATCTTTCATTTTCACAAGAGTGAATCGAATCTCCTATGACAGATTATCAAATCTGTCATTGGAGAAATTATACTTATAAATGTGTGTGTATATGCGCGCGCTTTAAATAGAATTTGAATATTGTTTCCGCACTCAAAGTGTAATGCACATTACGCATAGTGCTTCACATACATTTATTAAGGGAAAAAAAAAAAAAAAAAAAAAAAAAAAAAAAGAGGGGTTGCATTTTAAAATAGGATACTTATTACAAACGGCACGAGCTCTGTTACGTCACTGTAAGCAACGTTTTGGAATTAAAAGTTGTGAGGTAAAAAAAAAAAAAAAAAAAAAAAAAAAAAAACTAGAACTGTATATAACTGCAACAGTTTGCATCTAATCAGCAGTTACAAAGTCACTAATTTATCACTAATGCGTTTTGTCTGTTTTCAATTTGATTTAAAATAACATTTCTGAAGAAAAAAAAATGTTAAATGTTATCGCATAATAATCACATATTTTTTCAGAAAAGTCGCATTACAAGGAATAAAAATGTGCATTCTTTACAAATCTATAATAAGCAATTCACATAATTTGGCTGAAATAATTTTATATCTGTTGTATTCTATAATAAGAAATCAGAATTACTAATTGTTTCTTATTGCGTTATTACATTCCGTGGTATATAACAGACGCTTTTTAATTTACTTAAAAAAAAAAAAAAAAAAAAAAAAAAAAAAAAAAAAATCAAACTGTTTAAATAAATGCAAAAAAATCTAGCAATTTTTCTCAACATAAAAAATTATTAAGTATTTCACAGTTTACAGACATTGCTATAAGCAAGTATGAATCGGTAATAAAAAGTTTCGAAATCAAATTATTATTTCTGTCATACTTTTTATGCTACTTTCAAAGCAAAAATATAAAAGTTCGCAATTTAATACTATGATACATCGAATAATCACAACATACAGTCGGCAGCAAAATTATTTCAGCGCTAGCAATAATTCCTATATTAAAATGTATACTTTATACTATTTTGTTAAATATATCCTTGACGAGCCATTTTCTTAGTCAGTCAAAGAACATGATTCGACAAGGATTTATTAAAAAAAAAAAAAAAAAAAAAAAAAAAAGAAAGAAAACAGTATTAAGTATACTTTTTTATATAGGAATTATTGCTAGCGGTCAAATAATTTTGCTGCCGACTGTATTCGTAAACGTTTACAGTGATCATAAAATTCTTTGTACAAACAATCCAGTGGAACCCTGCTGACAACACCTGCTTTTTAAGGGAGGGGGGGGGGAAATAGTTAAATCTGCGCGTTTTTATCTAACTGAACGGGAATTTTTAATTGCTTTTTTTCTATCTATATATTGAATATTCATTTGTATTTAGAAATAAACAGTTACCATATAGATATATGAAATCATTTAACATCATAGTATATTATGAGGAAATCTCTCAGAAGTAGTATAAAAAATAAAAACCTTTTTTAAAAACATATTTTTCCCCACGCAAATTTTAAAACTACTAATAAATTCATTAACAAAGGAACGTTGATACTAATAAAATTATGGCAATTAATATAATTAAGCATACACTTCTTTCATTTGTAATAATACAACAGAAGCAGCAATAACGATAAATAATAATAATTATTATTATTGTTACTAATTATTCATGAGCGCTATTATATGTTTTTTTAACATTTACAATTTTATGGACTCGCAATCGTCAAATTTATCAAATAGCATGTCTGAGGTATGAGATAACTTTTAGGCAATACGTTTTTACAACTTTCTTTAAAAATGATCAATCCATGTTTTTCATAAATGACTGCTGTCCACATCTTAATAATTATTTTATTTTAAATGACTCAGATTATAAGAATTTTAATTTAAAAAGTAATACTAATACTAAGCTAAATTAAAAAATAATATTAATTAATTTTACTTAAAATATTATATGTTAAACTTTCTAGTTTGCATTTTCATCAAAAATGGACAAAAATTAATAAAATAAATTAAATGAAATAATTATACATTAAAAAATATTTAAAGTAATGCAAAAAATCGAACTTTTTTGCAACTTACAAGTCATATGTTATATATATATATATATATATATATATGTTAAAAAAAAAAAAAAAAAAAAAAAAAAAAAATCTATCGTAAATATCCTATCTAGATTAAAATAAAAAATTATATATTAATAAAAATCTATCGTTCTACTTTATATAGGGACATATTTAACAAATATTATAAAGAATAATGTAAAATGAGCTACATGATATAAATCTCGAGAACTAGCTTAGAATGTATATTTTCACATTATTTCAGTGATAACACTTGGATTTAAAAAATGAAAAAAGCTATTCAATTTCTTAGTATCTTAAAAACATCTCATAATGCCACAAATCACATATGCTCATTAAATGTAAACTTCTTAGAATTTAGGAATGAAATTGTTTTAAACGCAAAACCTTTAAATACGCTCAAAATTTTATTTTTTGGCGAAAGTTTAAGAATTTTCAGACTTTGATGTTAAAATAAAAGAGATAGAAAATGAAATAACATTTAAAATTTTCTTTTTGCAAAAGATGCTATGTTTATCACATATTCCCTTCCGTGGAGGATCAAAATTGTGATGACATGTCTCCGGACCACCTCTAGGGGTGTGTCGCAGACCGTCGCCAATTGCCCATCTGCGGAGCACTAGTGCGACGTAATACCCAATCATCCATCCATTCATCCATCCGTTTATCACATACTTTTCGGTAACTTATTTGAATATGAAATCTCAAAAACTGGCTTAAAATGCCTATTTTTATGCTATCATAGTCCTAAAATAAAATTGATATAACCATTTTCATATCAGTTTCATATTATTTCATTAATTTATTTCTACACGTGAGTGAGATATTGTGCTTCCCGAACTGTTAGATGGAATGTCCCTTATTCGATTCAAAGTCGCGCTCCTTGGCCAACACGTTCGGAAAATTCCTTCGAAACTCGCGTGAATGCGAGCTAGGAAAACTTAGAAAAATTCCCACTTAGGCATTCCACTCAAGGGCACGATCATCTCATAGTTCATAGTCAGTCTGTATATAAAATACCAAAATTTTAACTCAAAAGATAAATAAAATATATGGTAATTTTATTCTTCTTAGAAATTTCAACAAAATGCCTGAACTATATTAAATAAAATAAAAGAAAAAAAGAAAGGCAACATTAGTTTCTTAAATGCAAGTAAGTAACTAGCGCACATCCTCATCAAACATTCTTCTTTACCCTTTTCTCTAACGTAGAAAATCGCCGTTCCATAGTATTTTAGAGACACACATTGGATTTAAAAAATTAATATGATGAATTGATGTCTTATCTCTAAAACAGATATTCTAACAGATACATAAAATAGCTATCTATACATAATATCTAATCTCCAAATACGCTGTAAACTTCGAAATGAAAGCGAATACTGACCACGACATATTCTATTACAATCAAAATTTAACTTATTCCATAAAATATAATTTAGCACTTTCTACTGGAATGAAAAAGTGTCATATTATCACATTATATCATAACAAGCAAATTTCATTTTATGCCCCAGATTAATATATATATATATATATATATATATATATATATATATATATTTAAAATTTTAAATTACAATAATATTGAATACTCTACACATTTTTTCCTTGTTTATTAAGATATATATATTGAAAACCCTTCCTATATATATATATATCAGCTAATCCACAAAACTAGCGGCTCTTGCGGATTAAAATATCATCTATTTTCTTGCATTCTACAACTTTATTATAATACATATATATAAACCATACTGCATTCATTTCCTTTTATACGGTATAGCTCATTTGGTAGCCAAATGTTTAACACGTCAGGTTCAAATCCCCGTTCAAGCATGAATGTTCGTAGTGGCTTAGAATTCCTTTAAAGTTGTAGCTTTTTGTCCAATGAGCCTTAATAGTAATAGTAATAATATTATTATTAATAATAATAAAGATTGTGAAACGAGAGACATTTCTTTTATTTATTTATTTAACGTGTGTGTAAGTAAATAACGTGATTTCAAACATTTCAAACATATACAAGAAGCCACCCAGACGGTGGAGTGGTTAGCGTCCCTGACTTCTACACAGTTGGGCCCGGGTTCGAATCCCGGAGAAGGCATGGATGTCTGTATTGTCCATGTTCTTGTATCTGTTCTTGTAATAAAAACTTGTAAACCCTTGTGGTGTGGATTATTCGAGATATAAGCGGCCCTAGAGGCAAGCAATAAATCTCATGTACTCATCAAACCAAACCAAACCATACAAGAAATATATTATTTTTCTTCAAGGAGTAATTTATAATCAATAAAATTCAATAGTTTATGAAAACATAGTCCTCCACAAGTAATTTTTATTTGAAATTACTGTCACATAGAAAGAAATCCGTAATAATTTCATTTTAAAAACGGAGTAATATATATATAATTTCCATTATGATAAAAAAATAAATAAATAAATAAATAAATAAATAAATAAAATTGTGATTTATGTGTATGTATAATATGTGTATATATATGTGTATATATACAAAGGTATTAAATTATTCGAATTATAGATATATATATGTATACACAGACTTTACTACTTTCCATATTTTCCACAGAATCACTATCACTGATACTAATGAAATTGAAAGGATGACCCCTAACAGAAACCCCTCCTGCTAGAATATCAAAGAGCAAATGGTTAGTCTTAGTAAATGAGTTTGGCGTACTGTTTTGTACGCCAAGGTCATTACTTTTTCACATTCGCCTCACACTTGACATTGTGTATCTGAAAATCTATTACAAACGATAAAGCTAAGCAGTGGTATTTTGTTCATAAACTTTAGAAAATTACAATTTCTTTTAAAGGTTTAATAGATAATAGAAAAGAGAACTATAGGATATGAAAACAATTAAGGTATAAAAATTTTTGTTTCTAATTCAAAGGATTTCATTCCTTTTAAAATATCATAGTATGTATGAAGTGTGAGACTGTTTTTATTGATCCCGATTTCTTTTTCTGCTTATTAAAAATACACAAAAAATTGTATAATATTTAAGTTTTATTTCAGCTTTTGAAAAATTATACATTTAATACTTTAAATAAATAAAAAAATAAAAAAAAATGTATAATTAATTATAAGATAACTTATTTTAGGGTTTACATATTAAGAATGAATTTAAATATTTAGGATAATTAAAATTACTTCGTTATTTTCTATGATTGCTTAGTTGAAAATTTCATAAATTTTTCCATGTTTTTATTTGCAGTAAAAACAAGTTCTTTTTCTTTATGCAAAAACGTATAATTTAAAAATTGTTTTAGCCTTTAGAAAAAATAAAAATAATACACATAATTTCAGAAAAAAAAAGTAGCAAAATTTGAAAAGAAGACAAATTTTCAATATTATTTCAATATTCCTAAGATAATTTATAATTTTAATGCGTTTATTTTACATAATAGCATAATCTGCATTATGGAGATCCCAAAACTACATTTTGTAAAATAAATTGATTATATAAGAATCTTCAATGGTAAATTAGATTTTTTTTTTTAAGGAAAATAATAAAAAATTATCATCTATAAGATAATTAAATAATTTAACTTCTTTTAATTATTGACGTAGCCAAAATGTCTTAATTTTTTTATTTTTTATTTGCTTGATAATTTTACTTTATACCAGATGATTTTTATATACAAATTTATTTTAGAAAATAAAGTTTTGGGATAATTTCTATTATATAGGATTTTATAATTTTATTCTAAACCAAAATATCTTACAAAAATAACTTCGATTTTTTTTTTTTTTTTTTAAATGTAATTATAATTAAGAATATTGCTTTTTTTTTTTTTTTCAAACGCTAAAACAAGCTTTAAACATCATATAATTTCTTCTTTTTCATCATACAATTTCAATTTTATTTAGCAGACAAATTAAAAATTTATAAACAAAATAAAAATTTAAAAAATGGGAAAAAAGAAAATTTTAATTAAAAAATCATTAAAATTATTTCAATTACTTAAATATTTTAAATATTTTAATTTATTAATACATAAACTCTAATTTATGTCGCGGATACTACATAAACTCTAATTTATGTCACGGATGCATAAAATTTGTTTTGTTAATAATTTTGCAGATTTTTGTAGTTAATTAAAAATCTTAAATTTGTATTTTTTAAAAGCTGAAATAAGTCTGAAACGCTGAATATATTTTTGTGTAATTTTAATAAAAATTGAAAGAACTTGGGATTAATAAAAACAGACTCAAATTTCAAACATACCATGATATTTTAAAAGGTATGAAGCCCCTTGAAAGTACACGAAAATTTGATAAAAACACATACAAACGATATCCGTAGGTAATCAACACAATACCATATAACGTCGATAAATAATCAACCAAACGGTCGAAATAAGGGCGGGAAGAGGTTCAGGGTTGATTAAAAAATGCTCCAGATCGGATGATCGATAGATGGTTTGCCGGGCGGACATAAAGAGTTTCCGTCCGACGTCAGGAAGGGAGGTCGTTTGAACGAAAAATGATCAGACTTGGACATTCGGCCGAAACTCGGCCAATAATTATTTGCTATTTGGGTTGGTTGGGTTTTACGTCGCACTAGTGCTACGCAGATGAGCAATTGGCGACGGTCTGGGACACACCCCAAGAGGTGGTCCGGAGACGTGTCATCACAATTTTGATCCTCAACTGAAGGGATGGCTCTCCTGCTTCGGTGAACCCCAGAGGTATAATTTTTGATGGGAACATGGAGGACATTGCGATCACGACAGATTTTGCGTGCACCAACCACCATTAGTGTACATGACGGTCAAAGCCTGGTCGAGTACCGAATCCTCAATATTCCAATTACGAGGCCGGCGCACTACCGACTGGGCTACCGCGGTCCCCTTGCTTACTGGGAAACATCATTATCATCATCCAAATCGATTTTGATTGTCATTTCAGAATGCTTTGTTTTTAACGTAGTGCGATAACGACAGTCCTGACGGCGTGTTACGATTAATAACAAAACTAAAGCCTTTATTAAGTAGCATTACACAAAATTAAGGATACCTCTTCTTTTCGTTTCGAAACAGAATCAGTAGACTTTACAATTTTTATTAAAATCACAATCAACTGATTGGAAGAAAATCATATTTAATGAAATTTTATTTTTCCGACTGAGTGAAAATAATGCCTGGACCGGGAGTCGAACCCCCTTGGTAGAGCCTTGACCTTGTAAGTCAAAGGTCCGGGGTTCGACTCCCGGTCCAGGCATTATTTTCACTCAGTCGGAAAAATAAAATTTCAGTAGACTGTAGTTTGAACCAAAGGCTCAGTGTGAAATGTGAAGTCATTAAAAAAATAAAAAATCTGGAGTGACTCCACTCGACTTTCCGAACATTAAGTAATTAACAGTTTTGTAGATAAAGTAAAGAAAGAGGAGTTGTTAAACAAACAAAAAAGAGAAAACCATAATAGAGTGTTTGAGTCTTTTTCTCCATATATTACACGATGTTTTTTTTAACGCTACTGAACTTTGAGCCCATAGATCATAATGACAAAGAATTTTTCGCTGTGTCCCTGTAAAAACTTATAAATGCTAGATTCACCAAAATGCTTATAGTTAGTGCAACAGTGATTTATAATACTCATATAAATTTTCAGCTCAATTGAATAAGGCGTTTAGATGCTATCGTACTTTTAAAAATTTGGTCCCATAGGCCATAATGATAAAGAATTTTTCTTTGTACTGTAAGTGCTAGATTCACCAAAATCTATACAGTTGGTGCAACTGTGACCTATAATACGTGTAAAAATTTTTTACTCAGATTAATAAGGCGTTTAGACGCTATCACACTTTTAAAAATTTGGCCCCATAGGCATATTGATAAAGAATTTTTCTTTGTGTCCCTGTAAAAAAAACTATAAGTGATAGATTCTCCAAAATCTATACAGATTGAGTATTTGTGACCTATAACATGCGAATAAATTTTTTGCGCAATTGAATAAGGCGTTTAGATGCTATCGCACTTTTAAGATTTTGCTCCCATAGGCCATAATGATAAATAATTTTTCTTTGTGTCCCTGTAAAAAAACTATAAGTGCTAGATTCACCAAAATCTATAGGGTTCGAACTATGGTGACTTACAATATACGTACCAAATTTCAGGTTATTCGAACAAAGCGTTTAGACACTAGCGTGTTCACTCACAGACATACACACATACATACACACATACATACACACATACACACATACATACATCATCGCAAAAATAGTGAAAACGGACTCATTGGACCTCGAAACGTATAGAAACATCAAAATCTCCAATTCGGATTTTTGACATGATTACAATACTTTCCTCACTATAGTGTTCGGAAAGTAATGAATGTCAGGTTCTGGTATAACAGTTTTTTTTTTCTTTTTCTTTTTTCTTAGTCTGCTTGCATTGGCGATTTTTGTGCTACAGGTACCGTAACAATGCGATTTATGGTTTTTTGCTGTGGAGATTTCATTTCAAAAAAAAAAAAAAAAGCAGGTGTTGCCATTTGAAATTTTTGGACATTTTTTCACTTTAACCGTAACTGTTTTAGTTTAACAGTTGTTTTTTATATAATTCTTGAGCGCATACCTCAAAATACCTTCCACCATAATTTTATTCAGTTATGGTGAACGGTATGACAGCTATGGTCTCATATATCAGGATAGTTTTTTTTATAATCCCCTATATATATATATATATATATATATATATAAACACTGCTGGCCATCCAAAACGAAACACCAGGAAGGAATTCAAATATAAGAATGATACTTATTGGGCATATACATTACAGTAAGAAGAACAATTGGTTAAAATTTCAGGAAATTTGGAGTAACATATACTGAGAAAACACTACATAAAACAATGACCTCTGTGAGCAATAACATACTTATCTGCCTAGGCAGTGAATCAAACAGCGATTGTATGTCATGTGCGGGTAGGGCACTTCACGAAGCTAAGACTCGATGACACAGTTTATCAATCGTAGTTAATATTGAGTAGTGGCGTGCCAGTCGCTTTTCAACGATTAAACAAACATTTTCACTAGGCGAGATCAGGAGAATACGCTCTCCAGAGCAACAGTCGAACAGATCCTGCATCGAGGAATGTCCGGACAATACGGACAACATGCCGCCACAAGTTGTACGGACAACATTGTCCTTCTTAAATTTTGCGTTACAGAGGCCTTGAATATAGAACAGATCGATGGGCCTTAACTTGTCAGAAATGTATCGGTCGCTATTAAAAGTGCTGGAAAAGAAAACAAGAAGTGATCGTGACGTATATCCTATGGTACCACATAACATCACTCCCGGTGGGGACCCAGTATGCAGCTACCAAAACTTTGATAAACCCTGAAAGCTGTATCATTCATATGGATGCCTTGAATGTGAGATAAACAACGAACTTGGACGTAGGAAGGGAGAGTGACCTCTCTGACAAATCACAATTCTGTTTACAGCATCAAGATTTCCTCATCCATTTTTAACAGCATTGTAAATAATGCACATAACTAGCTGCCCTTCGACATCGTCATAGTGTCTAACACCTGCAGTCATAGTATGGGATTCAAATGGATACACGTCTTGATCAGCTCTTGTTCGCTTTACCGGCACTCTGAATAGCGGCTATTATATTTCTGATGAGTTAAGGCTCGACCCTCTGCCCTATATTCGAGGCCTCCATAGCGCAACATTTAAGCGGAACAATACACGCCCGCAAGTTGTCTATATTATCCAGATTTTTTTATACAGAATGTGTTCGACTGTTGCTTTGATCAGCGCGTTCTCCTGATCTCGCAGCAATTAAAATGACTGATGACTGTTTAATAATTGAAAAGCGACTGACCCGCCACCACTCACCAATAACTGGTCGATGAACTGTGGCATCGTGTTAAAGCTTCACAAAGTGCTGTATACGAATATGTCATCAAATCGTTGTTTGATTCAATGCCTGTGAAGATAAGTGCAGTTATTTCTCCCGGAGTTTTGTGCTTTATGTACTGTTTTCTTAAGATACATTACTCCAAATTTCCTAAAAATTTTAATCAATTGTTCTTTCTACAGTAATGTATGTGCCCAATAAGTATTATTTTGATATTTACGTTCTTCTTGGAGTTGCATTTTGAGTGACCAGAAGTGTATATATATATACACAGTGATAAATAAAATATCAATAAAAACATAATTTGATCACAAAATTATTATATTTTTTAATTTGATATTTTTTCTATTAAAAAAAAAAAAAAAGAAAAAAAAAAAAAGAAAGAAAGAAAGAAAAAAAAAAAAACTTTAACTGTAGAGAAATGCAAAGAACACTTAGAAACTCACATTTTCCATTATCAACACAGAATTAAGGGACCAACCACAAATTAAACAAATTTAGACATATATATTAAAATGCATATATATTAATTTGTTGGTTAGTTTTTATTTATAACAAGAACAGAGTTCGACAAATTTCCATGAAACTTGCAGAAAATTAACAAAACGTTAGAGAAACATTATTGTAAAACATGATTCATATATATATATAGAGAGAGAAAAATGATATACAGTCGGCAGCAAAAATATCCGAGCACTAGCAATAATCCCTATCTAAAAAAAGTGCACTTAATCCTGCTTAGTTAAATATAGCCTTGTCGAGTCATGTTCTTAGTCAGTCTAAAAACTTGATTCGATAAGAATTTATTTAACAAAACAGTATTAAGTGTACTTTTTTTGATTTCGGAATTATTGGCGAGTTCTCGAATACTTTTGCTGCCGACTGTAGGATTTCATAAAAAAAAGGAAGAAAAAAAAGAAACATATGACAATGTGTTTTTCTTTTTAATGTATATTATTTAAATATTATATTTCATTAAAATAATTACAATTGAGAATTAAAAAAAAAAAAAAAAAGTAATAATTTAACGCCAAAAATCTTTTTTTTTTTTCCCAAACAATCATATTTTTCCCATTTTAATTCAATTTTATTAAATATAGTATTTCGTAACGATTTGGAGAATTTAACATTTACAGTAATACCAATTTTATGAAATATTATTTGACAAAACATGATTCGAAAGGATTAACTATACTAAAATATTACCTAACGTGACTCATTAATTAATAAAATTCAGAAGACAAGGGACATGTTTATTATGTAACACATGTTGAATTCCTCTTATAATTCATTTAGATGCCTTTCACGTGGCAAACCTAAAATAATTCTCCTGTTTATTTAAATTCCAACACAATATTTAAAATTTTGAATGTACAGAATAGTTAATCAAGTGAATTAAATTACATTGTTAAAATATTACTTCTAGAAGACATTGTATTTTCAAGTTTCTTTACGTAATCTTTTTAGGTTCGTAGATGTACTTTCTGGTCACATTTATGTAATTTAATCAAGATATTACAGATATAAGTTCACGAAGAATTTCAATCTTCGAATTTCCTCATTTGTCTAATTAATTTTTCGCTTCTGAATATAATTATAGTTAATATAACCCAGTAAATACATATAAATAATAAATTAAATTAAAACAGTTTTCAAATTCAATTTATTTATAAATCTGATTCATTGAATTGTATCTTTTAAAACATAAAATACATGTAGGAAATAGTTGGAAATTATATATTATATTAGCAGGGCTTGCTCGCTTCGCTGGTCATTATATTTCATTTAAATTAATTCTCAAAATAACATACCATTCATTAATATAAACATCTTATGAAATCAAAAACAAAAGAAAATTCAAATCGATCAAAATTTCAGTAAAGATTCCCGTTGCCTTAGGCAATGGCTTTTCTATTTGCAACGTACTAAGTTCGAGTTCCAAGATTCTAAGGATGGATATTAATCGAGCGCATGCACAGAAACAAATACATTCACACAAAATCCACTGTTTGGTCCCAATACGTCAGGCAGCTTGTTTTACGCCTCCATTGCGTCAGGCTACGGTCCCCACTGCGTGCGGTAGTAGTGTGTATACCCACGAGCACTGTACGTACACTCCTCTATCTACCCAATTTAATTTTACAGCCCCGAAAATAAGTCAAATTAATTCCAAGACTTGAAAAGAAGCCCACACACCAAAAAGTGACTTGGAATTGTGTTTTGCAGTCTTCCCCCACAGGTGAATTGGAAAAAAAAAAAAATTCTTTCAAAATGCATGTTGCACAAACTTAAAAATATGCACACACTAAATATGCGCCATCCTAAGGCAACTTGGAGTAGACATAAGCATGAAAACTGGTTTTTCGCTCCTGACCATAAAGCAGAGAAAGAGAATTTCGCGAATTCCATTTAGAAGTGGGTTTTGTATACACATAATCAACAATCAACTCATAATCTAAAAAAATCCCTTTCCTGAGATAATTTAAAACAGAGTTACACTTGCAAACGAGTTTCTTATCACAAAAAAGATGGAGGAAATTTTGACGAAATTCTATTATAGTGAGTGTTGTGTACCCATTACCAACCCACACGCCAACAAATGCCTTTCTTGAGATAATTTGGAACAGACTTATGTTTGGAAACGTATTTTTTGCCTCCCGCCAAAATTAGAAGTGGAGAATTTTAGCAAAATTTCTTTATAGTGTGTTTTAGTCAAACGTAACCCACAAAAATAAATAAATAAATAAATAAAATAAAATAAAATAAAACGTAAAAAAAAAAAAAAAAAAAAAAAAGCCTTCCATGAATAATTTAGAACAGAGATACACTAGAAAATATGTTTTTGCTTTAAAACTGAATCCCAAAGGGGGGAAATGATCATTTTACGAAATCTCTTTATAGGGCTTATTCGGTACATATATCACACCCGCTTACCAAAAAATTGCTTTCCTGCACTGTAAAAAAATTTGTGTAACTTCACTCAACAATGTTTAGGCAGCTTACTTGCCTCAACAATATTCAGAAACCTCACCAACTGTATTTGTGTAATCTTTGTAGTCCGTGAAGAAAATTTACACTGTTAAAATCTGTGATATTAAACAAGTTTGTTGTGTAATGTATACAGAGCAAAAAGTAAGGTTCCATTCTCACAAATGGTAATTTTACAGAAGATTGTGGTGAAACGTATGCAGATCAGTAGGTAAGGTTCCTCTCTCGAAAACAGTAACTTTACACAACATTGTTGTGTAAAGTATACACATCAGTAGGTAAGTTTCCACTCCCGCAAACGGCAACTTTACACTAAAATGTTGTGTAACATATGCAGATCAGTAGGTAAGGTTTCACTATGGCGGACGGTAATTTTACACAACATTGTTGGGCAACGTATACATATCAGTAGGTAAATTTCCACTCTGCCAAACGGTAACTTTGTATGACATTTTTGTGTAACGTATGCGTATTAGTAAGTATGGTTTCTATCTCGCAAACAGTAACTTTACACGACATTGAATTGTGGCAGATCAGTAGTAAGATTTAACTTTCAAAATCGGTTACCTCATGCAAGGATGTTGTGCAACCTATTTTGATCAATAGGTAAGGTCGTAGTAATGTGTTTGGGGATTTAACAAAAGTTTGTTGAACCCTAATTATTGATATCCTAATTAATGATCTGTATAACATATGTAGATCAGTAATTAGGATTTCACACTTATATTCGGTAATTTTACAAACTTTGTTTTATAAAGTATGCAGGCGCGTATGAAACATTTTAATCTCGTCATCGATTACTATACAAAACTTTGATGCGTAAGGTACACAGACCAATAGGTAAAGTCCAAATTTTCACTCAGGGACTTTAAGTAATTTTATTGCATTAAGTAGGTAGACTAGTAAGTAAGGTTTCATTTTGGAAATTCTGAAAGTTTACCCTTTTTTAATTTTTTTTTTTTTTTTCAAATTTGTTTAAATGGTGTACATTCTCATAAATGTTTAGTAAATTACCGTCTTAGAATTATGAATGTTTGCATACATTTGAATTAAATTTATCAATATATTAAAAAATTATCAAAAAATATTTATTTCTTTATTAAACATTAAAATGTTTAATGCAAAATTAGTTTTAATTTTACCCTTCAATTTTATATAATTACAGTTCAATTAAATTTTTCAAACATGTTTGGGTTATGAATTATGTAAATAAGAATGAACCACAGAAAGGGCGTTTTGTAATAACAAGTACAAAACTTTAAATAAGAACCATAAAATGCAACACTCTCGCAACAATTGTTTCGGGTCTGTGTTGGCGTTTTGATTGCAGTACTCAGGCTTATTTTGTACGCCTCACAAAAGGTCATCCAATTTTTCGACCAGAAACAACTGTTGCGAATTTATTGCATTTTATGATGTTTATTTAAAGTTTTGTACTTATAATGAATAATGTTGTTAATTTATTGATAAGCGATTTTTTTAAATATATATTTTTGTTTCAATACAGAAATTTCATACAAATTTTAAAAAAAATTAAAAAAATAAAAACATATCAATTCATCAACAAAGTAATACCCAAATTTGTTCAGAACATGCTGTTTAAATAATAATGTAAAATCAAAGAAGAAAATTTAAAACTAGTCTGCATGCAGCATTTAAAAATTTTTGAGAAAATTTTATTTAATTTACTTTTATTATTATTATTATTATTATTTATTTTTTTGACAATTGCATATGAATATATAATTTTAGAATTCTGAAAACCAATAGATATAAAATAAATGAACTATAATGTCCGTTATCGCATTAAACATGCGGATATTGCTGAATATAGTGATATTGTTATAGTCATTTTAAAAACTGTATAATGACTAGTAAAATATTTGAAACTTTAAAAAAAAATTATGCATTAAATATACGATTTTTTGTTATAATTAAGTTTTCTTCCGTCATGGTGACTAAGTAACACATGTTACCCAGTTATTAACAAATGTTGCTATATCACTCATATGGGCGACAAATTTGTCCGCTAAAATATTTTTATAAATCTATTTTTATATTCATGAGCTTCTAACAGCAATTTCGATACTTGTTTGGCAAACATCATTAATTTTTCATGGGCGATTTAAAGACTTTTTTCTAAATTCAGAGTTCTTTTACCAGATGTGATTGCTGCTAAATTACATGTTTATGGCTTTGTTGAATTATACATTCATTCTTCCACAATGTTTATTTAATTTCTGTAAATTGTTTTTAATATACATTTTTATGTCAGCGTCAGAATTCTTCTGGCTTAGTATAAACCAATACGTTTTATTGGGTTATGCAAGTCGTGTTGACGATGAGTCCACTTTATTACGTTTTATTTCGTACTGCATATTATGACTACTTTTTTGTCTGATGGAGGGTCATGCTTAATTATTTTGAAGCCAAGAAATGCACAAAAATCTCTTTTTGCCATCATTTTAAAGCAACTGTAGAAGCACATAAATAATGATTAATTCAGCAAATTAAAATACAGAAGGAACAAATTTATATATAAATTATATAAAGTATATTTTTTGGAAAAGTTTTTAGTTGCATGAAACTGGTATCTCATTTACTTTTGTAGAAAATTTTAAATACAGAAATATGTAAGTGGTGATATACTTCAAATATGGTAAAAGAAAATGTTTACAGCTTACTTCTGAAAAACTTTATTTATTATAACAAAAGTAACTAAAGTGTGTTGTATTTAATATTACCACAGTAAAAAAAAGGAAAATAAAGCTGAAAATAATGTAAAACAATTAGACTGCATAAATTCGAATGATTACACGAGTATCTTAGGCCTGGGAGGGTGAAACCTCCATAGGATTATTTCTAAGGTGTTCTAGCCCGCTTTTATACGAGTTTTGGAGAAAATCACGGAAAATGCCAATCTTTAATCCAACCTTTGTATAAATTAGTGTTAAGAATAGAACAGCAATAAACCATTTTTAAAAACTTTGAAATAGAAATATGTTTTATTTTTATATGCTAGTTTCATTTTTATAACTTACTACAACATTAATTTATAATTTTTATAAAGTAAGGATGTTTCTTTAATTTACTCAATACCATTACTGTAGAATTTGTGGGTGGTTAGAAAACTTTATTCCTAAGAGTTTAAAAAGTGGGCAGTAGGTATAAAATGGTTAATTATCCCTGTTATGGATTATTTGAATACCCAAAACATTTGAAATCATTGTAAGGGAGACAGGGGGCTAGTAGTGATGTTTTCGTCATCTTTGATATCAGCTGTAAGATTTGAACTGAAATGACACATTTAGTATATCATACCATAGAGTAAACCTTGTTTAATGTATTTATAAAACTACTATTAATATTATTACAAATTATGTGATAAAGGTAATTAAATGCAATATTTAAATCATCATATAAATATTTATTCATTTATATCGTTCTTAACACAATAAAAAACTTTCATTTTCTTAAAAACACTGTAAACAAAAAAAAAAAAAAAAAAAAGTTAAATTAATAACAATTGCAAACTCTTAGTCTTTTATAAATCTACATTTAGAGACAAGTAACAATAGAAATAAGGGGGGAGGGACTGTGTTAATCAGGAAAGAAATAAAAAAGTAGGCCAACACAATTATTTGGCCCTATTGATCTTTGACTCGGTAGCTTACTACAACGTGTAGGTCTGTATCCTATAGGTCTACCTATATTTTTAATCATTCATTGTCATCGCTTGTTTCAGCGTTTCATATCTATTTTCATTATATATTTAGCAGTTCTAAAAATAATCCTTAGAATTTTTTTAGAAAATATAAATATTTAGTTAGTTACGGATAAAGAATTTGTTCATACTTACCGATATTAAAATAATCTTTTTTTCCAATTTGTACACTTTAATTTTCGTTCTTCCCGCCAGAAAATATTTGCTCACTGTCGCTAGCAGACTTGGGTCGTTCAATACCTGTTCGAATTAATACAAAGCATCAGAATGAAAATTCGCGCCTCCACTGACGTCAGCAACCGACGTAACACTTGGTCCTTCCATTTCTACAAACTTATATTCCAGTATATCTCCGGTTCAGTTTCGTGTACGATGGACAATTTTATTGTACCATTTAGACTTTCTTCAGATAATTTTTGAAATTTGGATTCATTACCAATAAGGTAAGTGTTTTATTTTGATAATTCTTAAATACATGTATGTGTTTACTTATAGCAGTTTGTTTCAACTATTTTAAAATTATATTTAAACCTAATATGAAATTTTCATAATACGTAAGATTAGTAATAATTTAACACGTGTCTGGGAACTTGCACATAACTGTTTTTGTAGTGCTTGTTGTATTAAAAATTTAAGATTGATCTATAGTCTTTCATGATTGATTATAATTGCTGATATAGATTTCATTTCATCTATCTTATACGTTATCCCCTCCTTACTTCTAAAAAATATCCGTAGTTGTCATAAACAAGAGAAAAATGAAAGTAGCAATATGATTTATTTTATTACTAGTGAAATAAGTAAAATTACGGAATTATAATTAATTATTATTAATAATAATAATAATAGTAAATATTACATCGATTTTTTAAAATAACTTTGCCTGCCTTCGATAATATAGGCAAACGCTCTAGAATTCTAATAGGAATTTATATTGAGTAAATGAGAAATTTCTACCCATTTTTGTATATGAAAATTTGCAATGGAGTTGACGTCACACACGACATTGTAATGATGCAGATCACCGGGCAATCAAACGTGTGGATGCCTCCCATGTAAAGGCATCGTGTCTCACATAGTTAATCATCACAAAGAAATATCGGAGGGTGCAACAAGGAAAGCGAGAAGGAGCATGTAAGATATTGTTTGTTATACGAATTCGATAAAAAGAGTACGGTTGCCGCAGAATTTCGCAATGTTTGTCAAGTTTATGGGGAGGATGCAATAGACGAAAGCACATGTCGTCGATGGTTTCGTAAATTTAAGGAAGGAGACAGAAGCTGCCAAGATCAGGCTAGGTGTGGACGGCCATCAGACGTTGGAGACGACGATATTGACAAAGCCATAATAAAGAACCCGAACTCAACCCTGCAAGAATTAGAGGAGACTTTCAACGAACATCGGACAATGGTCGAGAGATGGTTGGTTAAGTTTGGTTTTACGAGAAAGTTGAATCGTTGGGTTCCACATAATCTGACAGCTAATCAACGGGGTGACCGAATCGCCACCTGTGTTTCCTTGCTTCCCCGGTACAAAAATGACCCATTCTTGACACGAATTGTGAACAGGAGATGAGAAGTTGGTTATGTACCGTAACGTAAAGCGTCGTAGGACTGTGTGTTACCCTTCTGATCTGCCTGCATAGACTTAGAAAGTTTAACTTCATCCCAAGAAGGCTTTATTAGTGTGTGGTGGGATGTGGTGGGATGTGCAGGGAATAACTCACTGGGAGGGCCTGTCACTCAACCAAACTATCAATGCTGCCTTCTACAGTCTTTAAGATCAACTCGCTTAGAATTACGGAACTAAGTTAGTTAAAGCGGTCTGCCTAACATCGGACCACCCCTTCTACTGTCTACATTTAGACAGGCTGCATTCAAATTTGGTAGCAAATCGGCCAGGTCACATCAATTGTCGCGGAGTTATCCTTCATCACGATAACGCCAGGTCACATGCTGCTGTCATAACTCGCCAAAAGTTACTGGCCTATGGTTGGGAGGTTTTACCCCACCCTCCCTATTTTCCTGACTTGGAACCAACTGACTATAACATATTTCGTACGTTGAACATTTTCTTCAGACAGAAAATCGTTGATGATCTTGATGCTGTGAAAACTGTCATCCAAGACTTTTCTGACTCGAAAGAAATTTGTTTAAATAAACATTTCTTTAGCGAAATATTTATTATTAATATTAATATAATATTAATAATATTATTTTTTTGTTGTTGGTCTTTAAAATATGATGCTAGTTAGTGTTTTTTATGCCTTTTCATAGAAATTTTGTACAAAACACAGCGGAAAAAAAAATAAGAAATTATAACTCAAATTCCTATTTAATTTAATGTTCCTTTTAAATAAATTTAATATTTTTAAATTAAAAAATAGATATATTTTAAAATTTTTTATTAAAGACAAAATAATAGTCTTTGTTTAAACTATCATTTTAAAAAAGATATTTTGATTAGAAGTGTGTTTTTATAAAGTTCAAAAATCATTATCATATACATTTTTTTTTATGAAAAGCAAACATTTTCTGTAATAGTTCACTTTGTGAGAAAACCTACACATTCCAATATTTGCATTTATATATATATTAAAATTAAAATTAAACTTTTAAATTTCATTTTCAAACTTTATTTACTTTTTATTATTTTTATAATGAATCGAATTTATTTAAGAAAACGATAAGAATTTAGAATAAAAACATCAACAGACTTTCCATAATACAATTTATATGCTAAGCTTAGAGTATTTGCACACTACACGTGTTACTATATTAAAACAAGCCACTTTTTTTTAAATATATATAAACATTGAAAATAGAAAAAATCCATTGAAATGGGTCAATTATTTTTACAGAAAGGAATTTGGAAACGGAATGGGACGTTTTGGCGCGGCCGTTTCGGCGCCGCCGTTTTGGCGCAGCCGTTCCGGCGCGAAACCCATTTCGGCGCGGCTGTTTTGGCGCGGCCGTTTTGGCGCGAGATCCATTTCGGAAAGTCCGTTTTCGCGCAGCCTGTCCTTCACGAAATGGCCGCGGCTTTCGTCTCAGCCTTTTCGGTTAAAATTTATTTAATGATAGATATGATTTCTTATTTATTTATTTTTTATGCGTGAACAAAAAACTATTTTAAATTATTTACTAAATTAATGATGAATAGAATTTTGCTTAATTTAAAGGAGCCAATGATAAGATTAGAAACTTGTTTATGCAAATTAAAACTTGTTAAGTTCATTAATCCTTTAGCTGTGTAGTATTTTATCGGTTTAATAAATGATAAAAACAATAGTAGCTGAAGGTAGGAATTAAAAAATAATTAAATTTAATAAAATAATAATAATTATAAACTAAGTAATATAATAATAAATTAAATATATATATATATGTATATATTTTAACTCTATGGTTATTCAGTAATTCTATTTTCCATTTTTTTTTTTTTTTTTTTTTTTTTTTTTTTTTAAGATTGTCACATTAGCATTTTATTTCAACTATTGAGTGACAGAAAAAAATGTTTGTTACTGATAAAGGGTTAAACTGATCCTGTAATTTAAAACAATTTTCATGTTGTCAACATTGCTTTTTTTATTCATTTGTTTTTATTTTCAAAATATTGTTGTTAGAAATGGATGAAAGAATGGAAATTTCATAGTAAATAATATTGGGAAAATGAGAACTAAAAATTTTAAAATGTGTCCCGAAGGTTTTTGGAGTAAATTAAAAAACAAAAATAAATAAATAAATAAAAAAATAGGAATTTTATTTTCTCTGAAGGTGGTAAAAACATGTTTTGGCCAAGATAGTAAAAACCGGCAAAAACCATTACACGGTAAATCACACCTGCTTTATTTTTTTTTTTTTTTTTTAAATAACTTACTTAAAGCTCGCATTGCTCTAAATTTCTGAAACTTATTACACATAGTAGAATAGTTCCATACAACTTGTTAATTTTTAATAACATCCCCCCCCCCAGCTTACTATTTACTTTATTTATTGTAACTTAGTAACACCCCACAGTATAAATGTAGACTTAGATTCATTAATCAGTAAATCAGTAAAAATCAACTGTACAAAAAGAAAAATGAGCACATTACGTTTAGAAGTGCCAGATGAAAATATCCTGTACTTTTAAATCTCCACCAGTTATTAAAAAAAAAAAAATGATAAAAATAAAAAATAACTTTGTATAAAGTTTTCATTATCTTAAAGTTATCACTGCTATTCTTCTTCTTCTTTTTTTCTTTTTTTCTTTTTTTTTTTTTTTTACGCAAAATTTAATTATTAAAGATTTCTGTTTATTTTTATTTACAGTTTGCGTATTAAAATTTCTTATATAATAAAGCTTGCTGAGATAAAATAAAAGTTAACTTTAGCAAAAAACAATATAAAGAAAATGTATGCATTCTTAACCAGTTCTTAAACTGCCTTCACTTAAACAAAGTCAATAATGATTAACTGGCGGGTTTATTTTAGTCTATATAATAATAACAGTTATAAAATTCTTGAATATTCCCGACTATTTATTATTTTTACGGAAAAAAAAAAAAAAAAAAAAAAAAAAAAATTCTTACACTCAAAAAGTTCGGAATGTAAACATCTGGCGCCGAAACGGCCGGCGTCAAAACGGCCGGCGCCGAAACGGCCGGCGCCAAAACGGCCGCGCCGAAACGACCGCGCCAAAACGGCCGCGCCGAAAAGTAACAAACCGATTTGGAAACTATCCGCTGTTCGGTTACAGCGAATTTCTTTGAAACGATCCGCGGCACAATTATTTTATACCTTTCAAATTAATATACGACATACCGAAAGTCAGAATTTTTTTCAAAAGAACCATTCTCTGTCCTCTTCCTTAATTATTGAAGCTCGGCTGACCACAAGAAGTCCTACGTAGGTCCTTTGTACGTACTACAATTATAGGGTACTATTTTTTTATAATAAAAGATATATATATATATATATATATATATATATATATATATATATATATATATAATTGAAAGATATCGTAATAAAATTTAACCTTAAAATTTAGCAGTTAATAGATACAAAACAATACCAACACAACAACAATAGAACTGATTTTACATTATAGGTAAGACTGGCACAAAAATGTTGCGATACAGATTAAGAACCAATAAAAGACAAAAAAAAAAAAAAAAAAAAAAAAATTAAATTACTTACGCCGACATAAATGATAATAATAAAAAAAAGACCATTAAACTTAATGACAGAGAAAATAACTAAAGGACCACAGAAATAATAGTTGGATAATAATGCTTAAAATTAGAAGTAAAAACTCATCAGGGGGCATGTACTTCATAAAGCTGTGAAAGCTGCATCGATTTCGTAAAACATTATAGCTAATCATAGCAATTTATATTGTTCCATCCCCGATCGAGGCAGCAAAAACAATTTGAATGAGAAATTAAATAATTAAATCAAATCATCAAGGAATTCATAGAGAAAACTAGAAAAACGCAGAGTTGCCATATGTAAAACTTTTACACAAACTGGAGAATAAGAAGATGTCAACAAATTATCGAAATTAAAAATAAAAGCCTTGCAAGCATCGATTAATTGATAAAGAATTAACGTCTGAGCTGTTTCATTAACGATTAAATCACTGAGTAATTATTTATTGAGTTAGTGAAATTTTAATTTTAAGTTAGTTAAAGTTTAAACTAGTTAAATTGTAATTTTTATTTATATATATATATATATATATATATATATATATATATATATATATATATATATAAATATACAGAAATTTTTATTTTATTGAAATCAGCTGGGAATATTTATCTATTTTGAAGCTACAAAGAGTTTGCCATAAAAAATGTAAGTTTAAAATTAATTCTAAAGCTTTATTTAAATTTAAATTTAATGCAATTTAATATTGAAATTTATGAAAAAGAATGAAGGTATGAACGCTTTATTTGTATTGCCTTCAGCATGATCTTTTTAAAATTTTTGAGCTATAACGGCGTAGATTTTATAAGACATATTTAACTTTTTAGAGTTATTTTTATGTGTACGTAAATGTATTTCTTCTTTTCCAAAAGAAAATGAATATGTAATCATTTTGTTTTCAAAGGCACCAGCTTTATATTATACATTTAATTAAAAAGATATTATGATGTTTTTTGTTATTAATGTCTATTAACATAATTAATATATTTCAATTTAATTGATTAACTTGTATTTCTTTCCCTTTTTTGCACCTTCTAAAATTTTCTTCATTTAGCAGTTTTCTAGCAGACAGCCGCACATACACTTGAATACAAATAGACAAATAGTATAGGTCACACTTTTTATCTTTACACTTTTTTTTTCTAATATGCTTATATGAAAAAACAAATTGTTAAGAAAAAATAATAATAATAAATAAATAAATAAATAAAAAGTAGGATATAAGATTCGAAAATTTACCTCATATAGATTATATTAAAAGACCGAATTAACTTTTATAATAACGAAAAATTACTAAGCCAATAAAAAAATATTGATTTAACAGGACATTTATCACTAATTATTTAAAATTAAATTAAACACGAATTATATAATTCTAAATTATTACATTTGAAAACGTAGTTGGTCTTCAATTAATTGTTTTTGAACAAAACTTTTAAAAAGGTTTTTTAATTTAGTTAATATAGAATAGACAACCTGAACCAAACCAATTATCACAATACATTTAATCTTATCAACTGTTTCTTTTATTTTCTTTCGCCGTTTTCATTTTTACAGATGTAAGAACGAAATTGCTATATCACCTTTTTCTCCTTATTATATTTTTCTGCCGAGTAATTTTCCTCGCCGTTCTTCTTTAAATAATTTTTCTTATCTTTCTATTTTAAGTCTTTTAAACATTAAAATGTGAACTTCGTATCAAAAAGATCATGGCTTAGAAAAATAAATAACATAAAATTTATATAAAAAAAGCTCAATTTTGTGCTATCTGTGGGAAAGAGCTATAAATTGTATTGCTTTGAAATAAGAATTAAATAATGGATTTTATTGTAGTTAAATACTTAAATAATTAAATTATTGAAATTAAATCAATAATTAGAATGAAATTATTATTTCTCTCTCAGAAAAAACAAATTTAAAATATTTTGATGTTATAAAATTTAATTATATGTATATATATATATATATATATGTGTGTGTGTGTGTGTGTGTGTGTGTGTGTGTGTGTGTTTGCGTGTGAACATGTGTGAATATGTATAAATCCAAGATTGAAATGTTATTTTCGTTAGTAAATTATATTTCTCGTTAAATATTATTTTATAAACAATTGCCAAAAGTAAATTTCAGTATTACATGAATCATTTTTATAATACAATACATGTATTATACAAAGAATTTAAATATTTTAAATTTTTAAACAAGATACAGGTATGTAAAAACACTTTTTGTATTCAGCTGCATGAAATATACTAGGTAAACATTGTTCTTTAGAATGCTAAATTCAAAAATAACGCTCATTTCTCTCATTATGTACGTTCACCCAGCAGCAAAAGAAAAAGAGAGAGAGAGAGAAATTTACAATAAGAATATCATAACGGCGATGGAAAGAATCTTTACATATATTACATTTGAATAAGCACATAAAGAAGTGTAAAAAAGATATTATAAATTCATGTATTTCAGTTAAAATTTTACCCGAAAATAAAAGGGTAATCAGTAAAAAATTAAAAGTTTGTGATTATTCTGGAAAAAGATGCTTGAAATGTGATCTGACTGTAGCATGTGATTATGAAAATCTTTCTTATTATTTGAATAAAGTTTTATTAGTATACCACATATAATCATGAAAATGTAATGTTTTCTATATAAAAAAAAAAAAAAAAATCTTTTTTTTTTTTTTTTTTTTTTTGTACAGGTAAACTGAAATCAAAAATACTTTTAAGCTTTATAAGAATGTGTTTTAAAAAATACCAGCACCTCAACACAAAATTATCATTTGATTCGTTTCTATATTTTCGTCTAATAATGTATGTGAATGCTTTGTATGGCACTGTAAAGCAACTATTGTTTATAGAATTATACGCAATTCTATAGTGAACGTGCATATGTATGATTCTAAAATATATGTTAATTTTTGTTAAGTTTCGTGCTATAAAATGATAGTAAAATGGATTTTAATGAAAAACTTCTGATAAACCGTTTTGCTTTAGAAAACAAAATGTGAGTTCTTGTACACAAGCTATTAGTATATCATTTATACCATTTTCAGTCGGGAACATGCAATTGTGAACCGGAATTACATGTACAAGTCTTTTTATAAATATTTACGGTAAATAAAGTGCTGTCAAATAGACAGACAAATAAATGTCTTAAATACAATTTAACTTTGTTAGAAGGCGTTTAAATGATTAAAAAAAATATTGAGAGTTCGGAAAGTCAATAGAAATACAAAACAAGTTAAAGTTTATAAATTTATTTAATATGTTATGTGAAAATTGATAAAATTTAAAAATGTATATAATTTAAATAGTTTTAAAAGCTTATAATTATATTTTTGATAAAATTATTCTTGTTAAATTTTACACAATCTATAAATCAGAATAAAAGCTGTTAAATTTTGCGTATATTAGATAAAATAAAATTTCATAAAAATAAATTAAGAATCAGGGATAGCATTGTTTACATTATGTTTGGAAAGTAATTCAGCTCAACGTAAGTCATGCAATAAATAAATAATATTACTAAGAATAAATTTATTTCATATAATTTTAAATATTTCATATTATGGTAGTTCATTTAAATGTTACAAAAATCTGTTAAATGTGATTAATAACCAATTCATAAATCTTATCAGACCTTTCGAGAAACAACTATTGACCCACCGTTTTTCCCTTCGTACACAAAGACGAAAAGGATATACTAAAAAATGTCTAAATTAAGTCATGTAATAAAAAATTAAGAAAGAAATAGATTCTTCTATTTTGTATTCAAAAGAAATATTGATTTGTGTGTAAAAGATAATAATTCAAAAGATTTTTTTTTTTTTTTTAATAAAATGAAATCTGTTAATAAATTGAAGTTTATTATATAATAAGCCCGTAAAAAGTTTAGAAAAATAGAACAATAAAGGAAATAATAAAATTTAACACTAACCATTCTGTTAACGATTCAGTCGACAAAACGGTAGAAAAGATAAGGTTTTTCTAAGTGATAATTCTTTTAATTCAATTACCGAAACAAACAGAATTCCCCTCTCATCTCACGTAGAAACTATTTATCAAAAGAAATATCAGTAAAATAATCTTAATAATACATTATAATTATTGTATTTTAAATTTTACTTAATTTAGTCGTCATTTTTTTATTCGCAGTACTTAAATTACCCCTGAAATTTCAAAAATTGCTGATTAGAATATTACATTTTGTTAATATAAACAAGCGTTTTTTTCTAAGCATATTAAAAATGCCTAAAACCAAATATTTCCTATTTGAAAGTCCATTATATTCTTTCTAGAAAATTTTAAGTATTACAAAGCTTGCTGAGATTAAAATGGGCTAAAGCATACATATAAAAAAAATTAAACTTTAATATATTTTTATATATATTTTTACTAATACTGGTCTCAGTTTCGAAAACAAAACATATTTGTTAATGATTAACTTGCAGCTAATTATGTTTGTTTTTAATTATATGATACTATATTTTATTATTTTACTTGATTTTATAAGCATTACCTTAATTTTTTAAGAACTAATTAGTAGGGTGTTGGTGTTTTGGCATAAAGGTAGATTGGCTGCACTAGCCTAATTAGCAGGGAGACTTAATGAAAAAAAAATTAATCAATCTTTTAATTTCAAATTTATTAAAATAATAAACTTTTTGCTTCTGTGTTCAAAATACTTTATGAAATACATACTAGGAAATAAATTAGACTAAAGAATTTCATACACTGATGGAAAAAAAAATCCCAACACCAGGAAGGAGCTGTGCTAGATAAACGAAATTTGGTAGGCGTGTTTATACATCTGAAAGATGACGTCGATTCAAATTTCGAGCTACGCGCATAAGTGTGGCGCTTGTAGCGGCACTATGAACATGCAAATGAGGTTTGCTTTAAATAAGCGCTGTAAGGTTCGTGATCGTTATTTACAGTTGAGATTTGACGTAGTGGGTTAATGTTAGTCAAGGATGCCTCTAAGAAGACGAAGAAGCCATTATCAACAGCTCACTGAGTTTGAACGAGGTCGTGTAGTAGGGCTACGAGAAGGTGGGGTTTCTTTCCGCGATATTGCAGAAAGACTTGGCAGGAATGTATCCACTGTGCATGAGTGTTGGCAGCAGTGGTCAAGGGAAGGTACTGCCTCAAGAAGACCGGGTTCCGGGCGGCCACGTGGCACTACTGAGAGGGAAGACCGCCGTGTTCGGCGTATGGCTGTGGCTAATCGTACTGCGTCTGCAGCTGAAATTCGAGCTGCAGTTGGCACCACAGTGACACAACGAACTGTTACAAATCGGTTACTTCAAGGACAGCTCCGAGCCAGACGCCCTGTATCGTGCATTCCACTGACTCCAAATCACTGCCGTTTGCGACGTGAGTGGTGTCAAGATAGAGCTTATTGGAGGACGGAGTGGAGATCTGTTGTGTTTTCTGATGAAAACCTGTTCTGCCTTGGTCGCAGTGATTGCCGTGTGTTGGTTAGAAGGAGGCTAGGTGAACGCCTGCTAGCGACCTGTCTGCGGCCTAGACACACAGGGTTTGGGGAGCAATTTCGTATGACAGCAGGAGCACTCTCGTGGTTATCCCACGCACCCTGACTGCAAATTTGTATGTCAGTCTAGTGATACAACCTGTTGTGCTGCCATTCATGAACAGCATTCAAGGGTGTGTTTTCCAACAGGATAACGCTCGCCCTCATACCGCTGTTGTAACCCAACATGCTCTACAGAGTGTCGACATGTTGCCTTCGCCTGCTAGATCACCAGATCTTTCTCCAATCGAGCACGTATGGGACATCATTGGACGACAACTCCAGCGTCATCCACAACCAGCATTAACCGTCCCTGCATTGACCGCCCAAGTGCAACAGGCATGGAACTCCATCCCACAAACTGATATCCGACACATGTACGACACAATGCATGCACGTTTGCATGCTTGCATTCAAAATTCTCGCGGTTACACCGGTTACTAATGTACCAACATTTCACATTTGAAATGGCTCTTCTCGCCAATGGCTCTACCTGTGATCTTGAAACTTTAATCAATTAAATATGTTACCTAGACAAATGTATTGCTGAAATTTCATTACTGTACAATAATTTTTTCTTGGTTTTGGGATTTTTTTTTTCCATCAGTGTATTTTCTATGCATATCTTTTTATTCTTATATCATAAGGGCATTTGCTATCAATATGCGCTAAAATTCTCGTTACTTGGAACTAAGAAATTCCATATGATGAAATATCGTTTCTAGGAAGAAAATATTGAATGAAACACTTTCCCATATTAGCTAAATAGTTATAGATGCACGCCCAATCATATAAGCATGCATACAAAAATAAGCTTGTGTAGTCATACGAACATGCATGCACGTATATCGAAACATGTGTGTGTACCGCAAAATCACGCACCTACACCTACAGATGCACGCATGCACGTATAATCGTTCTTGTACACACACACACATACACGCTTGACCGAAAAAAGATGCTCACATGGACAAATGTACGTATGCACCAGGGTTGACAGTTTCACGGGACCAATATTTTCAATTAAGCCAATTTTTTACTGAAATATAGTTAAATGCTGAAAATGCTAACAAATTAATGCCAAAAAAGAAAAAACATTTACAGATACAAAATTCAGTCATTGTATTCTTATTTCATGAGCTTTTATTTGTCTCCATGAAGTCCAAACAGGCTAACTTGGCACGCACGTATCCGAAAGTTTGGTCTTTCCAGAAAAGCAGGCAATCATTTATAAACACAGGCTCGCGAACAACCACACACACTTACTAATTTAGTAAAATTATGAACAACCAAAATTTTGAAACACTTTCCTATGTTATTGTAAAAAGTAAAAGTTAATGCAGAAGAAATCAGTAATGACTAATAGAAATGGACTTCATGTTTAGATTTTTTTTTTTTTTTTTTTTTTTTTTTTTTAAACACTTGTTTTGTACTTTTTTATATTATTTCTGCTTTCTTCTTTCTGCTCGAGAAAAAATTTATATACGAAAAATTTTAGTTTATGATTTATTCGTGCATATTTTGATTTTCTCAACTTTTATTTATTTTTTGGGCTATTTTTTTTAAATTATTCATTCCGTGTAATGGTCGTTAGGCTCAATAAATTATAGAAGAAACTTCAAATACTGATGAAACAAAGTGAATTTATGCACACATAAACAATAATAATAATAATAATAATAATAATAATAATAATAATATATACATATAATAAAATTAGATGTTTGTGTGTGTGTGTGTCATTGTGTATGTATATCCAGAGATTGCATGGAGGTTCGTAATGACCTCTTCTGATGCACCTTGAAGCCCGATTTTAGAATTTTTGATTAGTTTTCTTTTAATAATTAAAATGTGAAAATAATAACCTTCTAATATTTGATAAATTCGCCATTAAAATTTTATCCATAATTTAATTGTTACCATTTTTTTTTTTTTTTTGACAGAATAAAAAAAAAAAGTACATTTACGTAAAATGAAGAAAATAAATTAGAAAACTTATAAAAAAAATTAGAAATATCAGTCGTATCGTTCCAAATAAGGTACCAAAAGGGGCATTTTTTTTATCCGACGGATTAAACAGCTTATTGATTACAATTAGATTTTTTACAATTAACTAAAGTATGAATTATAGGCGGCAACAGCAGAAGATTGCATGGAAACCGTTTTCTGTTTTAAATAGATTATTTAAACTCTTTGAACCATATTTTTATTTTATCAGTTTCATTAATAGATCCTCCTGGGCGATTTTTTAAATTTTGGTATTGAAGTACAGGCATAAAAAATATAAAAAATATATATGAAGTATTACAAAAAGAAAAAAAAAATATTAAACCTAAATAGTAATCACATAAATGAAAAGTCTATAGAACAAATGCAGTTTTAAAGATATCAAATTTATTTCAGCAAGCACTATTTTAAACATAAAAACCATTAAAAATATAAACAGAATAGAAAGGATCCTTATATGTAAAGAGAAAGGTGTCTGATAAAATTATTAGCAAAATCGCCATCCACTTTTCATACAAAAAAAAAAAAAAAAAAAAAAAAGAAAATCCATCTCTAATACGGCGGCAAAAATTCAAAAGCCGCCAATGGAACAACATAATAAAATTGTGCAGCACGATAATGTTTACCTATTTATTTATTTTTTTATATACTAATCACTATGCTAATTTACCATACAAATAAATGAGCCTCTGTGTGTGACTGCACTTGCACGCTGTCGAACAGAAATATTTGATTAATTCAAATTAATATTTAAATAAGTAAATAAAAATAAAAATATGTTTAATGGGAAATATATGTAACCACAAAAAGATTAGTTGTCTAAAATACGGCAGAAACAGCGCTCATAGCATATTGTTACAAGGGATTATGTCTAAAATGGTGACAAAAATTCAAAAGTCGCCAAAGAGAACTATTTTTAATAAAAAAGCACCACAAAACTGGCGTTGTAAAAAATATTACTTACAACCTATGAATAAACACCATAAAATGCAATAAACTCGCAACAATTGTTTCGGATCGAAAAAACACACGACCCTTTATCAGGCGAATAAAGTAAGCACGAGTGCTGCAGTCAACTCGTGCTTACTTTATTCGCCTGATGAAGGGTCGTGTTGTTTTTCGACCTGAAATAATTGTTGCGAGTTTATTGCATTTTATGGTGTTTATTCAAAGTTTGTAAGTAATAAAGAGAACTATATTAAGGCTGTACTGTGATCAAGCTTACAAACCATGAATTATATATAACCACAAAAATTAATAGTCTCATGCGACAGACGTAGCTGGTCATAGCATATTGTAATACTTGGCGTAAAATTTCTGTCATTTTATCGTTGATCGGATAAAAATAAATAAATATAGAAAATAACGTAAAAGCAAATATTATGTGCACCACGTATAGTGTTGTTCGTGTGCAACTGGGATTCAAATATAAAAGGGATACTTTAATTTTTTCGATACTATCTATTTCGAAACTGTTATCTAATAAGCACCTAAATGGAATCTCATTGGTAAACCAATGTCGCAGGTAATAGGGACAGTCGCTGCCGAAGGAAGCAGGGACCTTAACGAGCTTTTGAGCAATTTCAGTATTTTGTTTTATTTTATTTTTATAAAGCTATATAGAAAAGAGTTTCCTTTAAACACAGTGACCAGCGAAGTGGGCAAAGCCTGCTATTAATAAATATAATAATACTGAAAGTATTTTGACTAGGTTACTGAAACATACAAGTTTTTGTATACTGACTAAAGGATTATAAATGTTTACGTGCTCTATTTTTTTTTATTTTTTTTTTTACACATCACAAATAGTGAACTGTAATCGAAATTATCTAATGAATTTTTAAAAGTGAGTTTTGATAAAAGTAACATATTACATACATTTTTCTGTACTGCTGATTCAAAATATTCTTTTAACATTGCAGTATATATCAATATATATCATGAGTATTGTACCAAATAAAGCCAGGCTACAAAAACACACACACACGTGTATATATATATGTGTGTAAATATAACTTAATTTGCAGTGTATTACAGCAATATTATCTTTTTTTTTCTGATTTGTCAACTAACTCCAAAAAGATTTTAATTATTTATAAGTTTCTTACTAAAATATTATTTACTTTGTAAAAATATATTTAACAATGTAGTTTGTGTCTTATTTAAGAGTAAATGAAAGTAAAAGTACTTTGTAAGAGAAAAAATTTAATAAATTTTCTGAAGATAAATCATTTTTAGAGAATTTCGTTAATTTATACTGGGAAATTTAAGTTTGCAAAATTTATTGGAAAACAAACATAAGAATAGTATATTTTTAAGAAAGATTTATTTAAGGAGTTTTACATTACTGTCTTAGGAATTTCTCTGCACGTTCATTTAAATTTAGAAATGTTACAATTGAATAATAGATGAATTCAAGAAAAATTTCTTTGTCTCAAGTTCATAAAGAATAGCTATAATCAAAAGATGTTTTTTTTTTTATTTTATTTTTTTTATTAAC
Organism: Salticus scenicus; assembly: GCA_963930645.1. Lineage (NCBI taxonomy): Eukaryota > Metazoa > Arthropoda > Arachnida > Araneae > Salticidae > Salticus > Salticus scenicus. Next base: position 370,880,271 of record OZ005648.1, read on the forward strand.
TATCACGAACTTCTTTTAATTTGGTATTCCTAATCGAATACGTGATTGAGTCTTTCAGTTTCATTTCAATAACTCATTTCATCTTAAAAAAGATCTCAAAATATCTGATAGTTCTGATCTCTATATTATATATGAAACTCTCGTAAACAATTAAAAAAATTTCATAAAAATATTATCAAAGAAAATATTTTAAGAAAATATATTTTTAAAATGTTATACATCTTATATTATTATTTTTTTTTTTAGTATTATTATTATTTTTTTATTTATTTTATTTACTTTATTTTATTTTTTGAGTGATACAAATATTTAAAATATTCAATTAGTTTATACATATTTAAAAAGAAATTGCTTTTATTAGTTTTGCTAACGACGTATCTGAGAAAAATATATCTATTTCTAACTAATATTTTTTCATCTATTATCTAAACGTTGCATCAATAATTAAATGTTTGACAACTACACAAATGCTTTTAAATTCTCGCACAATGTTTATTATTATCTATACCTCATTCTCTAATTTCTATACATTTACCTACCCTATACATTGTTAATTTGGGCTTTTCTCATTTTTTAATAATTTTACAGGATGGACAGTGTTATTCTTATGATTTATATGACATTAAATTCATTCATATATTATTGTTCCTCATAATTCTTTAAAATTATTCTGTGGGGGAAAAAACAACAACCCGCGTATAGTGCGACCACGTTTCCTACGACTAGCAGTGAGGTTGAGTCCAAAAGTTTGGAGGGATGCAAAATTGGCCGAGAGATAGTTATTTGGCAAACATCCAGTTATTCGGTGTTCCCTTATCGCTTGTTTTCTCTCAGTCACCCCTATTTTAACACTGGACTCATTCAATCCGCACTTGCGCGTAGGCTTCCATGGTCGCAAGAAATGTGGTTAATAGTTACAAATCAATGCTAAATACGTCCAGCTCAACTTAACTCAACCATAAGAAAAAAATAAATAAATAAACCAATTTTATAGAAATAATTTTTTTTTCCTTTAAATATATATGTAAATAAATATGTTGTATTAAAATAAAAATAAAAACTTCTTTAACAAAAGAATTCGACTTTCTTCCATATGCACTAAATAAATTCTAACAGAATTATTTAAATATTTACATCTTTTATATTGGACTTTTACTTCCCGTTTTACATTTTGAATGATTAAGCAACTTTAATGTATTTCCTTTTAATATTAAATATCTTCATATGATTTTAAATACCCTTCTAATAAAAAACATAAATTTATTTCGTAATCTAGAGCTTTTTCTTGCTTTAAATGCTTATCTAAGATACTTCTATTTTGAATAAACGCTTTCAAATAAACAATTGCATCTAAATTGTTCCACACTTTCCATTACTTAACCTCAAATCCTATCTCCTTTTATAATTTCTAAATATTTACCTAGAGCAAATCTAGGCCTTTCTTCTTTATTGCACACTTTCTCCGAATGAGCAACTCCATCGATTCTCTTTATGTGTCTTTCATATCCTATATTCTTCAACGCTTCAAACCTCTCAAACAGTTAGAAAAGCTTTAATCTTTCAAACTGTTAATACTAGAGCGAAAATTTTCGCTTTAGAGTAAATAAATTATTTTATTTGAATAGTTTTTTTTTTTTTTTTTTTTTTTTTTCACGAAGTGAGGGAAGTTATTAAATTTTATTTAACAGATCATAGAAATAAAAGATAAGTTTGAAATTTTAATAAATGTATTTTAGTTTTTCTTCGCTAATTGAAAATCAAGACATTTTATAATAATTTCAAGTTTACTGTTCCACATAAGCGATATATATGTATACACACACACATATATATATATATATATATTTCATTAACAAAGCACTATTTGGATTTATTCGCTTATTCCTTCATTATTGACTATGGAATGTTTATCATCTATTCGTTTGATATTTTATAGAAATTAAATAAAATATACAAAAGCTAATTAACTATATAAATTAAAGTATCATTTTAATTGACAATTACGTAAAATTTTGAATATAAATATATTTTTCTTAAGTACATTTTTGGTATAAAAACATAAACTATGTTTTCGTGTTTATTACTAGAACTCATGTTTATTACCGTTTCTTATTTATTACTAAATTGCTCAAATGATCAAAATAAAGTTTTTAGGACAAAATAGATATTAGACACAAACAGAAAAGAATGGTAAATACAGTTATTAATAAATGTATTTATGTCATGTGTACAATGTCGCATAAAAATCTAAGAAATATTATTATGAATATATATATATATGTGTGCGTGTGTGTATGTATATATTTATAAACGAAATTTAGAAGCAGTGAAAATGAATTCTTTGAGCAATTTAGTTTTATTGGGAAATATTTTCAACAGAAATTTATAAAGTGGTATTCAAATATGAGGTAAATTCTGGTAGGTAACTGTAAGTTTTAACTGACTATACCCAAATATATATATGTTTTTTTAAATATTGACATATATATATATATATATAACAATTCTATGTTAATTCTGTATTATTTAGAGGAATTAGGAACAGAAATTTGTGACTCATGTAAGAGAAGTTTGATATTTTCTTGTTCAATAATCATTTTAATCATGTGCCAATTATGGGAAAATATCGTAACTTATAACATACTAACTTTGAAATTACCATAACATATGCATATTTCATTTGTTTTGAATGGTCATTTTAAGGTATTATATTTCTGTTTAATAAGAAGTTGTAATAAAATGCTAGTTTGTATGAATAAATCTAGTAACATACTTAATCGACAGAGAGAGAAAGTGTTTCCTGTGTAACAATAAATTGCATCAATCTTCATTATTGATAATTATACTCCCTCACTCATTTCATTGGAGATTTTGTATCATTTACTTAAACTTGTTTTAAATTTCATACAGTGTCTATAGACAGGACTAAGGATTTAAGAAATATATTCTTTTTTTTTAATTGCCCCATCTAACCAGAGAACTTCTTATCTCGAAGCTTATAGATAGAAGTGCCAGGTCGCACTCATCCACTTAGTCCTTTGGAAGTCCTGTTTCTTTGTTATTATTATTATTATTTCAGTAAATCGCGTGAATACATATCTGGAAGAAATCTCTCCTACAGAGGACATTCTAAGTTGGCCTAAATTTAATTTCCTACAACATTATCATAACCAACTTTTTTTGATTGCAAAACATAACTAATTAGTTCTCAAGAGGTATGCCCTTTTTATTTGATTGAATATGATATTCAGTATCGTTATTTTCGAACAGATATTTAATATCTCAAAATTTACAGTTACCCTTTCGATTATACATTAAACCTCCTTATCTAACTAACCAGAGTGACATTTACAATTTCAATTTCAAATTAGCCTTGTTTCGATCTGACTAATTGTTTTACCTGTAAATTACCATTTAAGCATAATCATTAGATATGTATATGTGATCTAATAAAAGGATTTCTTTTATAATTTTATATCTATTTAATTAAACTTTAAAGCGTTTTAAGGGAAAGCGAGACGCTGTACTTCGCTTACCTTCTGAGAATTATGAGCATATCCATGTAACTTTGTGAATATAGTCATTGAAATAAAACAATATTAAGTAAGCAAAATTTATAGAAAAACATTTTAAATAAAAATAAATAACATTCAAAAATTTCTATTTAAAAAAGTAAATAAATAAATAAATAAATGCTCCATATAAACGATTTTTATTTTTATTTTTTTTAACGATTTCACGTTATTATAATTTTAAAATATAGAATTTTCTTTACATCGTATGTGAAGTAAATATCCCTGTGAAATATTTTACACGTGTTGAGAATGTTTTCGAAATAATAGTTTAAATGATACTATTTTAATCTAAATTTCCTTGTTTGCAAATTGAAGTTTACATTGAAATAATTTTATTTATTTAAACATTCTGAAAATAAGTATTGAATAATGGTTTTAAACATTTCACAAACACACACACACACATACTTATTTTCAAGATAAGCGTTACTTGCGTTTTTTTTTTTTTTTTTTTCTTAATCTTTGTATTGATTAAGAATTTTTTAATCATTCTGATATAAGGATATATTCATAAAACACTGTAATGAATATAAGTTATGTCAACATTTTTATGTATCGAAAGTTATTTAATTATATATCTAACATAAATTGTATAATATATACATAATGTAATAAATGTAATATAACTCCACATAAATCTTGATATATCTGAATACAAACAAATGAATGCATAGTTTTTGTGTTTTTTATCATGAAGAGAAATATTGATATATGCTATAGGTACATTTTCTAACGCAATAAAAATATTACCACCGAATATGAAACAGAAATTTAATATAAAGTAAAAAATAATAATAATAATAATAACCTCACAAATTGGAATAGTTTATCACACACATCTACTGTTGACAGTACATTTGCGCCTGTCACTCAAATAAGTTAGTAATAGATCTTTAAATTAACCTCTTACACTACTTTTGAAATTATATATATTTGTAGGACATCAAAAGCTTTACTGTTTAGTATGCATTATAAATATTAATAGTGATGAAAAAATAGACAAGGCAGTATATATTCTTCTTCAGTTAGAAACCTGACACTTTTTCATAAAGAATCAAGATACAAAAATAACTAAAGAAGTAGCTTTCTAGATTTTTTTTTATAGCTTTTTTCTTCCGTTTCTTCATTTTTTTTTTCTTTGAAAAATGTTCTACTTTTTGTGAGAGATTGTTCAATTATTTCAGCTACTGTCAACTACTGCTATTGGAGGAGTAAACAAGCTGACATGAGTCTATGTACAATTCTTTTCTCTCTCATTATTTTTTCTTTATACAATAAGAAAAACAATGTCTTTATAGAAAAGCAAACACTAAAGAATCTTTGTTTTATAAGAGTAATTCTATTTATTAAAAGATAAAGCACATACAATGAAAAAAAAAAAAAATAGAACAATATAATCTCTCTTGTATTGGTTTCTAATAAGCCTCTTAAAATTTAACTAATATTGTAAAGCATCTGTTTCATTATTGATTTCCATTTTTAACTTCAGTATTTACGAAGACGATAATTAAAGTCCAAAAACAAATATGTTTAAGTGTGAAAATATCCTTAAATATTCACTAATATTTTAGTGTTTCTTTTTCTAAAGATATAAATGTAATAAAGTAATTTATGTAAAATTTTAAGTTGAAAAAAAAAAAAGTGCATTATTTGTAAAATATAATCTGGCACAAAAATTCTGATTGTGCTTGTCGTCTTTATCTGGAGGAACTGGTTCATTACTGAAAAAGAATTGACAGTTTTCAAAATTATAATATGTTTTAAAGAGTATTACATTCGCTGATGCCTACATTTGTTTAATATATCGACATATTACAATTCCAATGTAGTGTTTCAAATCTAACATGAAAAAAGTGGCATATTTATTATTATTATTTCAATATTTCAATTTAAGCCGGTAATGAATTATTAAATACTGTGAAATATTAATTTTTGTGGTGTACTGCATTATGTTTTCTACATATAAAACAAGGTTCAATCAAGAAATATATATATATATATATATATATATATATAATAATTTAGATATATTACTCATTATGACCGCATAATATTTAAAATATATGTTAACGACGTTACTTTATTTAAAATAGAAGTGAAGAAAAGTAAATCATAAAGGTTTATATTTTCAGTTTCTTGCAAATCATTATGTTCAATAATTATCATTAATTTTCTTTGCCACTTTTAAATATCACACCTAGTATACATTTTTGATGTACTTAATAGTGTTTTCTTATTTTGTAACTGCAAATTCTAAAAGAAAAAAAAAATGTTAAGAACTGTTAAATCTATTAAGATCTGGTAAAGACGCAAAATATTTCGGTACAATATATATATATATATATATGCCTGTGTGTCTGTGTGTATTGAAATTGCATTGCAACTGTGATTGGATTTATGCGCCCGTGTGATTTGATATTTAGCATGGATGAGCATTGCCGTCTCTTATAGCACAGATATGTTTATACACGTAGAGAGAATTTTAAAAGTCCGGTCTGCGCAGTGATAAATATTTATAGTGAACTTATAGATGAGATACACAGCATTGACACGAAATATATTTTACAAACAACAGAATTGTTTTTAGGTCTCTTGTAAGGTGTTAACGTGTCAGGTATCTCAGGTTTCAGAGGAGGGATAAACTAACAGACACCAAACAAGTTATTGACAGAAGCTATATGATAGTAGCTGGCATTGTAACTCAGAGAGTTCTTAAAAATCCATGCAAATGACTCTAGAGTTCACAGGCCACTATATGATAGACGACAGTGCAATTTAGAGAGTAACTCAACTATTACAGTATTTCCACATCAAATGCCAACTCATCGAAATTTAACGATGTCAAAGTGCATCATTTGGAGATTACTATCTGTAACGAGCATGATAGATCATTACACTGATCATTAGGATGTAATTACACTTTCCCTTATTCAGTATCGTCTGGAATTGTGTCATTCAAGATCAAACTGAACAGTGTTCTGATTTAGCATTGTCATTCTTATTGCCGTATCCAACATTTTGCCCGATGTTGATATTCGTCTTATATGTGTGGAGTGACGAGCGGTGAGTGGTCAAGTCAAATATTTAACACCTTAATCAATACAGAAATTACACCCAATATAATAATAATGAAAGTAATCATCTCTAGTATCTAGAACCTTCACTCATGCTACCAAGTAATCTTATCGCTCTCACACACACAGCCCGTCAAAGAAAAAAAAATGTAGAGAGAGAGAGAGTGAGAGAACACCCATCAATAAAGTATTGCAGAGAGACACTGTAGGTGCAATTCGTCAGAGAAATTTGTCTTCTTTTAAGGTGTGATAAAAATACAAGCTTAAGGAGGTTGTCACAATGTTGATTTTATGTCAAACTTTAAAGAAATCAATGACACCATGCAATTCTGATTTCTTACAGCGTTTCTACTATCAATTTCCTCCACAGATATAAATATACAAATCAGTCGTTAAATAAGTTTAGGAATTATATGCATCTCAGTACTCGAACTTAAAAATTAAAAATTATATTGGACATTTCAATCATGTTTCCTGCATTTTTATTTTTCGAACTGGTCATCTTTGTCATATGAAAAAGTGATATTCCAATCCTATTTATGGGTTTCATCAAGATTTTATTTTTTATGTATAGATTTTTTTAAATTAGTATTTAAATATATATATATTAGCTGTATAAATGTGTCCCTCTCCCCTAAAACCGTTTTAGTTTAAACACATTTTTCTTCTCATTCATGCATGTATGCAATATTTTAGCTCAATTACGTAAAAGAAATTGATTAAAATCCGAATTCGTATCTGAAATGAGACTATGATATCCTAGGATATCTGATATATCCTAGGACCCCTATAGTCACTTATGTTGTCCTACTTCCGTCCTACTTTCTATGCCGTAACTATTTAGGCACGTATTGGCTTTCCCTTTTGAGCTTTCTTTAAATTTTGAAGTTTTTAGCTCATCTGAAAGTTAGCTTAAAACCAATTTAAAAATTACGTCTATACAGACAGGGTGAAAAGAAAACCAGTTTATAAAAAAAACATAATAAAATATTTGAGTGGTATTTAGGGGGTATTTAGGTGGTTCTCCTAGAAGTCGAATGATCCGTTTTATCTTAGCATTTTGATATATTATTTAATACCATAAACCTTTCCAAATTAATGCATTAATCGAATTTACTTTGCCTTTTAGATATTTCAGGATTTCTTGGTATTTGAAACACATAATATATAAAAGAAATCCTTAAAAAATCTGTTGAATCTGAACTCAAAGAAAAAAAATTAAATCTGGTGATAACCCAACAGAAGTAAACATTAAATATTTCCGGAACTTTTCTTAGGAACTTTGTAAAAAGTTTGTAAAGTTAATGTGAGGCTCTTAATTTGTTTTCTTTTGCCAAATATGGGAATTAGCATTTAAATTTTTAAAGATGAATCATTTTTAATATGGAGACGTCCCCTTAAGTTTTTTTTTCTTTATGCAATGAAAATAAATGCAAATCCCTACCAATTGGTTTTTATTGCATATTTCTGGGATAATTAAGTAATAAAATAGATAGAGTGTTCTCCTTTTTTTTTTTTTTTTTTTTTAAGCTGTACGTCAGCGATGTCTTGCCAAAGGTGACACTATCCATAGTGCATATTTCTCGGGAAGGATAAAGAACCACCAGACATTAATCCATTGCTGAAACAATACCTACGCGTACTGAATTTCCATTAACACGTCTGGAAATCTTTCTCCAGTCAAACAATTTTCTTCTTAAATTGGATAAGAGTTATCAAACTGATTACTTTAACTTTTTTTTTTTTTTTTTTTTAATCAATTGCTGGAAATTGAGCTACATCTACCACATCTGTTACTTAATCGAATTCATTCTTTGAAAAGAAAAAGAAAATCTGCTTGTATCCTCACTATTGTTCGTTTAATACTCTATTATACATAATATTATTTCTGTAAGTTCTTATTATTCATTTTGCTTTCATTTTTGGGGATAATTAATATTTGGATTTCTGCGTTTATTGTATAGAATAAGATGTATTTTTATGTATATGTTCACAGGATATGACGTTGCAGTTTTATTTGTTTTTGTGTTCATATATGGGAGGTTTAAAAAATTTCTCTTCATTAAAATTTAAGTATAAGTCAATTTTTTATAGAAGTTGATATCTGCTTTCACATAACTAATAAGTTTAATAAGTTTTTCATGAAATGATTTCTTACAAAAGTAACAAATTACCATTCAAAGATTCGAATTTAATCCTGTCACTTAACACTACTGTAATAAATATTCTTTTTCCCAATAACATGAAAAAATTGTAGAATTAATCATTAAAGATTAAGCACTCTATTTGTAATAGCTTAAAATTTTAGAATTTGAATTAAATCTAAAAATAATAAACAATATAATCAATATTTTTTACTAGCGGAGGGCATTTCAATATGTTAAGGTAATGCAATGTACAATGTGCTCAACAGTAAAATTAGATTGATTACGCCCAAAAAGACTTTAAACCTTAGGAAAATGTAAACTATTTTTATCTACTTGCGATAATTAAATGCTCAAATCTAGGAATATCAAGTTTGTTTTGTAATATTTTTTCAATCATTCGCCAGTAACATTTTATCAATCTCAGTACTTTGAGAGCAGCTATGTAAAAAACCTCTTATAAATTACTGTGAGCAAATCTTGTAAAATGTATATCAGACATTTTTTCTTTATTCTTAACCTTCGCCGGTCCCATTTAATTTCACTCCTACGATCAGTTTTGCAAAATTTAGGAACCTTTTATTTAATATCTACCCCTAAATTTTAGTCACTTCTAAGTTCATTCATCCATTATATAGATTAAATATCAATCCTCAAAATTATTGGTGATAGTTGAATAAAAGAGTTCTTAAATTTGGCGACACTGTTTAAAGCGATTTAGAGCATTAGGGCCGGAAAAGGGTTAAATAAAAATTTCAACCTGGTATATAAATAACAAAATTCTCCTTTTTTATTAATTATACGTTTGGGGGCATATTAAAATCTGCGATCTTTTTTAGAACTCTCTATATACACATACCTTTTGACTAATACTGAATAAATTTATGAAATTTATATCATTTTCATGAAGAAATAATTTCTTTTCTCCGGATAAAAAGACAATCAATCTATGAATAGTTTTTTATTCGATTTAAAGAAAACTTTAAGATTATTTGATTAAAAATATGTAAATAAAAAAAAAATACTGACTGAATTTAAATATTCAAATAAGCTTTTCAATGTATAAGAATCTACTTTTAAAATGTCTTCTTTACTAACATTGTTAAATAAATTTATTTATAAATATTTTCTGATTTTTTAAAAAGATGATCATACTTCAAATTATTGTGCTTGATTTTATTTAAAATTGACTGTTACCGAATAAAATAAAGCAGAACGAAAAAAATATGTACATTGTAAAATTAAATATTTGATAATTTTTAAAAAGTATAAAACACTCGTTCTACTAAATTAAATTTTTATATATACAAATAGATTCTGTAAATTTAATGTGTACTCCATTCCTTAAGTGAAATGAAATTTTAAATTGTAATTATTATCATTATTTTTTATAACTATGTAAGCAATAATTTAATATATCTGTCCACTTTATGAAAGTATTATTAATTAAATACGTAAGACGTATTTAAAATCCTAATTTAATGTGAAACGTAAATTAAACTTGCACGATAGATTTTACCTCATAAAATGGTTTATCATATATAATTCTGTGACATAAAGATAATATTTAAATAACAGTAATTTATATTTAATACGCAATAAATATATGTTTTTTTTTTTTTTTTTTTTTTTTTTTTTTGTTAACTTTGCCATTAAGTTAAAGTTAAAGATTTTAAGCTTCTTTTGTACTTAAGAGTACATATAATGAAAATTTAAATACATTTGTGAATTAAATAAACCCTCTTATGTATCTATTTACACATATTTATTATATCTATAAATATTTATATAAACTTCAAGTGTCTAACGTTTTTAAAATAATTTCTTAATACGAATATTTCGTTGAATATAATTAAATATTAATAAATTTCAAAATATGGAATGTCTCCGGTTGTGGGAACAGATTTGATTTTTGCTTATAACTTTTGATTTTCATTATTATGCAAACATATGAATACTAATAGAAAACTAGAACCCTTGGCTAACGTTTGATAAAGTAACTATATCGATCCCGTCAACTAGAATATTGTTATTACCAATTTTGTAAAGTGATTATTTTTGGCCTAAATGGGGGAAAAATGTACACAGTTGTGGGCACCAGGGTTTAAACTGCCATTAGTTTTTTTCACATTTTGCTAAAAGATATTGTATTTTGCTAAACTATGACAGTAAGAATTTCGCTAAAAAGCTAAAACTAGATTAAAACCCGAATAAACTACTAAGTCAGAAACGCCAAAAGAAAAATATTTTTCTTTTGGCGTTTCTGACGTAGTAGTTTATTCGGGTTTTAATATTCCAACGCCAAGTCTCCTGTTACTAAAACTAGATTACTTCATAAAATATCTTTATATAACAACCTCTAGTTCTTATACAAATATTCGTGGACGGAAATTACAAAATCACTGAAAATATTGGGAATCATTATCTATTTAGTATATTCGGATTTAATTTCGACTTTTAATAGTTGAATTTAAATGCAAAAATATTTAAAAACATAATTAAGAATTTGCTTCATAGATGTATTCTCAGTGCTAGTATTGCGTTTGTTGAAATCGAAACAAAATTTTGCTGATTCATTTTTCTTAAATCGCAATATATGCTTGGTTAAAATCATCAGTGAACAAAACAAACAGAAAACAAAATTGGGGATAATCAAGTTAAGAAAAAGAAATCAATACTATTCAGAGAATTAATTTTCGAAAAAGCTAAAATACTGCTTATATGTTTTAGCTAAAATGCTAAAGAAATTTTTTTGCCAGGTTAAACCCTGGTAGGCACGATTTAAAAGTACATTAAAAATGAGAATATAATAAGAAAAACCACCATAAATATAGAAAATAACAAAATTCATTTATTTTGTAGGGATTCAGTAGCCAAAGTAACAACAGAAAATGACAATTTTCCAATTTTATTCGTCATCGTCTTCGTTCTCCAAATCAGAAATGCAATTCTTGCAAGTAAAACTATTTGAATATATATATTGGCACACTTCAAATGCACTAAACGATCATAGCCGATTTATTTGATTGAGTTGGCTCTTGTTAAGCATGGTAGCAGGTTCTCCAAACACATGATGCAGAAGTCGACATCATTATCAGATTGCGGAGGCTGCTATTTTTAGCGCGCTTGGCCAGCAGTTTGACCGGTGAAGTTGCCTTGCTTTTCCGGCTTCTTCTGGAGGGAAAAGGAAGTCCATATTCTCAGGCAGTCAATTGTATGGATTTATTATCTATTAAGCAATCCTAAATAGTTTTAACATGCACATTAAAATCCATTTATTTTGGATAGGTTGACATGACTAAAAATACCTCTAAAAACACTAATAAAATATGTTATGTTGAAATAAACAACCATGTTTGACATATTGTGAGTCAAGAACGAGCTTTAAGTGAAAAAAAAAAAGTGTACCCTCAACCGGTTCCATGAGGGTGTTCACAACCGTGAATGGAAGCCGTTTTTATATAATGACATAAAAAGCAATTTTCGGTCCATATTTTGGCTGAATTCGATATTTCATCACAAAATATAATGAATATATTGCAGGTTTATTACACTTACATTTTTGAATTAATTAACTGTGATTTATTACATTCTAAAAATATTCACAAATTACTTTAGAGTTGCTCTTTTTTTTCCATTTTTTTATTTTTTTATTTTTTTTTGTTATTTTTTTTTTTCCCAGAATGTTTTTTTGATGTGTTCACTTACTAAGCAAATACGTATATTCACTTCGGTGTTAGCTCAAAAAATACGTACTGTCACAATACAAGTTTGACTGTATTCAAGTTCACCATATGTGCTTTCTGTTAACAGATATAGTTGTGTGCCCATAACAAGAGACATTCCTTTATATGTAAACTTAAAAACTTCTTCACACACCATAAAATTAAAGAAAGCACTACTGGTTTCAAAAGGACGTGGCCTTTTTCCTTCAGGTGCAAGCACGTATTGGAAACGTAAGCAAAATTTCTTTTCTTTCTTTTTTTTTTTTCTTTTTCTTTTTGGCCCTAGGTGGTAGCGCATGTTTTGTACTTGAAGAGGAAATGACACCGCACTTCGAAACCGGTAGTGCTTTCTTTAATTTTATGGGATGTGAAGGAGTTTTTACGTTTAAATAATAAGTGTACACCAGTTATAATTAAATATATATTTCTTAAATATACGTTAGAGTATGTCCTCAAAAATATAGAAATAAATTATATACGAAAATATATATATATATATACATATATATATATATATATATATATATATATACAGTCATGGCCAAAAGTATTTGTACACTTTACGCATTAACACTTTTTGTCTTTTATTATATCATTTATTTGAAAAATAACAAAAGTATTCAACAACAATTGAAATAAATGTCAATAGCTGTCACTTATTAACAGTTTACAGTCATTTAATACTTTGTATGTCGACCCTTGGCTCGTAGGACGGCCTTAATCCGGGAGGGCATAGATTTTGCAAGTTTTTCGCAATACTCCTGAGTTATCTCTTGTACCCAAACCTTCTTGATAATTTCAGCCAGATTCTTCTCTGAGGTCGGATTTGCCTGGCTAACCTTTTGTTTCATTACTGTCCACATGTTTTCAATCGGGTTGAGATCAGGACTAGATCCAGGCCATGGCACTAGGCCTTCGATGCCCTCGTCGGCTAGCCACTTTGTTACAGTCGCGGTTCGGTGGCATGGTGCTCCATCATGCTGGAATACTATGCTTCCCAGTATTCCCATGTGTACCTGCAACTTATCCTGTAATATTCCAAGGTAAACAGCACCATTTATTGTCGTATTCTTGGGCATGAACCACAATGCGCCACGCCCACGTCCCGAGAAGCAACCCCAGACCATTGTAGTTGGCCCCTGTTTGACGGTGGGAACGACGTATCTTGTATTGTACCGTTGGCCTGGAGGTCGGCGAACATGCCTAGCGTATGTATGAAACTGCGAAAACGTGGACTCGTCACTAAACATGACATCCATCCACTGATCCTCCGTCCAGTTTTTGTACTTCCGACAAAATGCCATTCTATCTCTAATGTTCTTGGCGCTTAGACGGGACTTTCTGGCTGGGCGTCGCGAAGGAAGATCAAAATCATCCACTAGACGACGTCGAACAGTTCTTGCACTCACTCTGCTACTTGCTTGTGCTGCTATAGCAGCGGAGGACCACGTCGGGTGTTGTACAGCCAGTCGATGTAATTGACGGTCTGCAGTGGCTGAAGTTGCTCGAGGACGCCCGGAACGCTTCCGGGGGCTCAAACTTTGTTTTTCCTTAATACGCCGCAGAATATACGCTATTGCTGTATGAGGGATATTCATAATGGTAGAAATCTTCCTGGTAGATAGCTTTTGTTGATCCAGTATTTTAATCTGCGCCCGTTGCTCAAGGGAGAGTTCTCGAGTTTTAGCGATTTTGAAACAAAGAAATGAATCTGAAATAAAGAATGAAATAATATTAGGCTACAACTGTAAAATTCTTTAAGTATTAACTAGTATTCACTAGAAAAGAATACAAAACTTCCAAATTTGGCGACTTAACTGACCACTTACTGACGCTATGTAAACAATTCGCAATTTGGGACGCAATTCGCAATTTGTGCGCAAATTCGCAGACAATTTGTGTCAAGTAAACAAAGGGATACTAAGATTAAACCAGTTTCAGCTGGATGACCTATTAGAGAGAGCATATTGATAACCAGCTGAGATACAATAGCTTCAGTTCTGCTAATAAAGCATTACGCAATTTTTGACAATTTCATTGTTTATGGCATTGAAGTGTGACAACTACAAGCAGCCTACCTGTAAAGGACAGTAAGGCCCATAATTTTATAGCAAATATGTATGCCTTAGAGAATATAAACAGTTTAGGACCAGTAGTAAAATCAGAATTTATTTTTCCCAGTTGTAAAAAAATATTTAGGAAAAAAATAAGTGTACAAATACTTTTGGCCATGACTGTATATATATATATATGTGTGTGTGTGTGTGTTTCCAGTCATTATTTAAGATATAAAGAACAGGTAGGTGAAAAAGAGAACGTTATCATTAATAATTACTCCCATCAATAAATGTATCACTGTGTAATCTATCATTGTAATTATTTATTGTGAAATATCTCTACTGAAATGAAACAATTTTCAGTCGATTGCATTTTCTATTAAATTATACATGTATTAACGACATAAATTTTCTTTAAAGTATCAAATCATAAAGTCTTTATTACAAACTAATTTCGCTTTTACATTAGGTACATATTTTATTTCCCTGTATTTTCTGTGAGAAATGCCAATTAACTTTCCTTTAACATTTTTTTTTTCATTCATTTATTTATGTTATTACTGTATTAAATTGAGATATTTGAATGGTTCAAATTTACAGATAATAAGTAGTACAGCATATTTTTTTTTTTTTTTTTAATTTCTTTTTACGCTTCTTTATTGAAATAAAAAGTATGGTTAAATTTTAATGTAATTATTATTTCTGGGTTATTAAATCAGAATGTAAGAATAAAATAACAATACCAAATCTTATGAAAATTTGTAATTAGTCTCTATTAATAAAAGTCGTGAAAGTTATTCTTAAATTGCATTTTTGCTACATGAAGATACGGATTTCTAATTTTACGATAAAGATTAGAAAAATACATTTTTTTTTTTTTTTTTTGTTATGTACATACATATAATAGGAAATTTAATATATCTTTATATTTATCAAATATTACGAATTTTTATATTAAATATTTTTCTCTCCATTTACTTCTAGAAATCTGGTTAATAATTTTTTTTTTTTTTTTTTGAAAAAGATAAAAAAAAATAGAAAACGTGTTATTGAAATGTGATAGTCTTATTGTTTTAAAAGCAGTAATTTATCGTAACTTTAATTATAAGAAGTTATCTACACATTTTTGTAAACGTTTTCCAAAATCAATGCATACTTTCTTAGTAATGACGATTTTAAGCACCAAAAACATATTTAAATATTTTAAATGAATCTTTATATTGATTAAGAGAACCTGGAATTAAAAAAGAAATTACATCCGTCACTTTTTCGAAATAATAAGGATATAAATATCCATCCATTAATTCTTTTATTTTTATTTATTTTTTATTTATTTTTTATTTTTTTTAAGAGTAATAATATGATTGAAAGTAGTGAAAAAAAAAAAAGAGAGAAAATAAACAGGATACTTATTTTTTATCACAATATATTTATTTAAAAATAAGTTAACGTAATTGAAATATGTGATTATAATTCAACATTTCTCTTTTCAAATATTTAAAAATCTTTACGTCTCGTAGTAAAATTATATTTTAATCACATTAAAACTGAGACAGATAATATACATTAAAAATATACATTTTAAAATATTAAAAACACAAAAACATAAATTTAAACGTTTCGAGCCTATTACAGGCTCCTCATCAGTATAAACATCAAGTGCAAATGATGAGATGAACAACAGACTTTATGTGAGTACAACGTATTCATCAGGAACTGCGCATGCCTCATTAAGTGGAGAAAAATGTTGATTTGTGTACCAGCCCTCCAGGAAAATAGTACAACATGCCATAGAAACTGACCATTTACCTGATTTTAACAGTACTAAAATAATCGTATCTAATTGTTTAAATTATCACTCAAGAATTTTCCTGGAGGGCTGGTACACAAATCAACATTTTTCTCCACTTAATGAGGCATGCGCAGTTCCTGATGAATACGTTGTACTCACATAAAGTCTGTTGTTCATCTCATCATTTGCACTTGATGTTTATACTGATGAGGAGCCTGTAATAGGCTCGAAACGTTTAAATTTATGTTTTTGTGTTTTTAATATTTTAAAATGTGTATTTTTAATGTATATTATCTATCTCAGTTTTAATGTGATTAAAATATAATTTCTCTTTTCATTTTAGAATTTTTTTTTTCTTTGGTGAAGTACGTATAAATTCATTTTATACATTTGGAAACAATTATTCGTAAAATCTATATAATATTTCTCTAACGTGGACCAATTACAATTACATTTTGTTGAAACTATAGGATAGTGATGTAATTAATAAAATACACAAAGATAAAATAATAATAATAATATTTATAAATAGATAATATTTATAGCACGCGATTCCAGCTAATTGATCTGATAAGAAAAAATGACATTTGTCTTATGAGACCATGTTTTACGGGAAAATGTATTTTTAAAAGTTGTTTTTTCAGCTTTTTTTTTTTTAACAAAAAAATATGCAAAAACAAATAAGTAAAATACCGTCCCCGATATGGCGAGAAAAATTTAAAAGGAGTCATGGGGTGTCCTATACTAAAGCTGTATACTGACTGCGAAGTATGAAAACTGGGTCGTCAACCATGAATTTTATTTTGAAACCTTTCTTTGAATGATTTTGTTTTCACTATTGCACAATATTAATTTGGTTCTAATTAAAATTTGGCTTCTGGAAAATTAAATTTTACTTAGGTGGTGAAATTGGTATAATATTTACGAGATTCAAATTTTAAAAGTAAATAAGTGAAGAAGTAAAGTGCGAAAATTTTCGCACGGGTCTGAAAGTATTATAATAATTCAAATAATTGTAAATTTTTCTAAGAACACAGATGAATTCAAAAATGGGTTTACGAACAATATAATATATTAGAAATCCGCGTTATTTTCGTTCTATAGCATTTATGCTAACAATATATATATACTAGGTGTCCCATAAGTCGGTAGATTTTAAAAACTCATAAAATTTTGAAGAAGTAGTATAATGGAACGCGGTTTATCAAAAAGTTATCTTCGTGAAGGAGGATATTTTTTTAGTAAAGAAAAACAAAACTGTTAAATATTTCATCAATAGAGGGCGATGCACTTTTGCGTAACGAGAAATATGTAAATAAGGTGTCTACAAATCCCCCGGTTTTAAGATTAACACATCTTATTTCTTATTTTGCATAATACATACATAAAGTTTTAATTGCGATGCTGACTTGGTTGATAAGGTGTCATTGGTGAAACCTAGGTAAGAACCGCCGACTGACGCTGCAGTAAACGAAATATGTTAAGTAGAATGATAAATGGTAACCCTTGAGAAGGTGTAAGATGCGTCATGTGACTTGATCCCCTTGCTCGTGCATATTTGGTGGTTTCCTTGGTTACAGTTTATTTTCAATGAATTTCTATGGCAACTGCTTGGAGATAACCGCCAATGTTTGTGTTTACTTACGTAATTTAACATTTTTTTTTTTCTAAATAAATTTTGTTTTATTTTACTTCTTTTTATTTCCTGTACTCAAAATTTAACTGAGGAAATATTTAAAAATAATTGATAAATGATTAATTGTTGTTAAATTTAGCTGTTTTAAAAGTTTATTTTTTCTTTATAAACACTTTTAAACTTTGTTTTGAAATGATGAAAGAAACTGTACTTTGTTGTTTGTTATAATGTGAAATATGTGAAAAATTATTTTAAAAACAATTTATTTCGGTCATAGGACTCTCGTATTACCTAATAATAATGATAATTTTCTAAAATGAAACATTAAATTGGCAAAAAAGCGATAAAGAGCCAAAAATGGCAACCTATTGGTTCAAGTCACGTGATTTGTCTTGTACCACGGAAACCGTGAAACAAGAACTGCCGACTGACGCTGCAGTTAGCGGTGTTGTAACACATTTGCTAACTGTAATTTGTGGTTATGGCGGACACATAGAACTTTATATTACTGTTGACATTTGCATGAAAATACTTATTTTTCATGAAAATATGTAATTCGCGCACGTACAGTCCCCCTTTATGGACAAACATGCTAATTATTATTGTTTTCTTTAACAAAAAAAAAACAAAAAAAAAAAAAAAAAAAAAGAACTTTACGAGAATACGTTTTTCGGAATCCGCGTCGAATTCTACCAATTCGGTCATTTTTTATGAATTTTTAAAATGTCTACATACTTATTGGACACTAGGTATTTGTAAGAGTATCACGAGGGTGAATCATTATAACCTTGAATTTCATTTTTAAATATGTTTTTTTACATTGTAAAGCCATAATCTTTCGGAAATCTGTTTTTTCCCGTTTGAAATATGAAAAGGTATGTGAATCTGCTTTACACTCTTCCCTTATATTATTTACTGAAATTGGTCTTTAGATATTTGTAACTATAAAAATTTAAAACAAAAATTTCACAGCTATCTTTTTATCTTTGAAATAAGGGAAATCTCATCTCATTTTACCCTCCCTCGCCTTGGAGGATTAAAAATAAAGTTATATAACATATATAACCTCTTAACTAAAAAATATGTTTAAATTTTATTAAATCTTGTTCATGTAACTTATTAACTAATAAATAAATTATACATGAATGTCATACATTTGAAAAGTAAATAAATAAATAAATTATTCAGTGAGACACATTTTTTTAATTTATTTATTTTATTTATCTGAAAGCTTACATTATGCCATTAAGTATGAAAATAATCGTTCATGTGAGCACCATGACTTCTCTGTACATACCGCATTCTGTTAACCCAATTTTTCATCACTTTTTCACATAAATTTGGTTTTCACGAATAACACGCACAATGTTGATTTTTAATTGCTCAATTGTTATTGGATTATCAGCGTAAACTTGTGACTTAACATATCCCCAAAGAAAAAAAATCACAATCAATCGAGTTGATTAACTGCAAAATGCCGTCCATAAATTCTTCTCAAATTTCTCTCAGTATTCACATATGAACACTGATTTTGATAAGACAATTTAATAATTTTGAAATGTTGTTCAAGCATATGGCTTTGCATGATTAAATGGATTAGAATACTAAACACAAATAACACAAGAAATTTCAAAAAATAATACGCAGTTTTGCCATTCTAATCATTTAAAACTATATCATCCCTATTGGAAAACCCTAATCTGGTGCCAGGAAAAATGAGGATAGATGGACCACCAAAGACCTATTTTGGATGCTGAAAGTTAACAGAAGACCGAGGAAGAGACCATTGTGTCGTTAGAGAGCTGAAATTGTTAAGTTTGGCAGGGCAGAATAGAGAAGAATTGCAGAAAACAGGGGAGATTGGAATCACCTAGGAGAGGCATTCATCCTGTAGTGAATTGATAAAGTCTAAATTTGATGATGATGATATTTAAACTATTTGAAAATATTTATAAAACTAATGAGTTAAAACGCAACAAAATAAAATGTTACACAGTAAATTAAAAAAAAAAAAAGTACGCAATAAAGTTATAAATATACAAAAATAATGCATTTTTGCTGAAAAATGACTTTAAATTAGCTAATAGGCACTTTAAATTATCTGAAAAGAAAATATTTTTAAATTATGTTAAAATTATTAAATTTACTTTAAGATGTTTTTTTATATATATAATTAATTCATCTCTACAAATTGATGCCTTTTTATTCTCTTACCCATAAGGTAGAGAAAGTATTGTTTTTGGGTCAAAATTTCAAACGCGAGATTTTGTTATATTTACACGTTTTGAGATCCCCTGAATACGAAAATCATGTTTTTAGCAAATGGTCTGTGTGTATGTCTGTATGTCTGTGTGTCTGTGTCTGTGTGTTATCAGCATATCTCAAAAACAAATTATGGCAGAAAGTTCAAACTTGGTATTCTAAATGTGTATCATATAGGGACGCTACAGTAAGCTTTTCGTTAAGATCAAGCAAATGGTTCGTGTACAGGGACAATCAAGAGAATTCTAATACATTACGTCTATGCGGGAAATTGCAGGAAAGTAGAGTTTATCGTCTATAGACTGCACTAAACCAAATGAAACGAATATATATTTTTTGCAATAGAGATAGTTAACTGGGAAAAAAAATTGTGTATGTAGGAGCCTCGTTTCCCTTCCTGGGGGGGAAGTCCCCCTCGAGGGGAGTAAATTTTCATGATGGGTATCTTTCAAAAGAGCTCGCCAATACCTTTAAAACGATTGGTTCAACCATCGATCTGCGATAATTTAAAGCAAAGTTATCGATTTTTTTTACTTTTAACGAAAAAAAAAAAAAAAAAAAAAAACTTAGAAAAAAAATCGTACTTTTTCTTTCTTTTTTGTGTTTTTTTTTTAAATATTGAGAATAAAATGGACTTTTTTTAGATATTTGGTGTTTTACTACTTCTCTAATATGGAAATCGTCTGCCTTATCATAAAAGATAATTTTTTTAATAATAATTTTAATAAATTATTTTTTAAAAAGAGAATTATTTTTTAATAACCGAATTAAATTCTATATAAATGTAGGTGCATTAATGAAACGGGGGGTTGAGGGGGGCCGTAGCCCCCCTCACACAGAACTAACTGTCATATAAAACTCTTCAGAAGCCTAATATGAAATGTTTAACATAGGTTTACATAACAGTACTCGTTATCTTACCTATTAATCTGCAAGCTGTATTTATAGTATTAAATTTCAGGGTAAGAGAAAGTCGTGTGAGTGACACACCAGATTATTTACTTTCTCTTACCCATAAGGTAGAGAAAATAATTTTTTGGGGTCAAATTTTCGAACGCGAGATTTTGTTATATTCCAACGTTTTCAGGTCCCCTGAATACGAAAATCATGTTTTTAGCAAATGGTCTGTGTGTATGTCTGTATGTCTGTATGTCTGTGTCTCTGTGTGTCTGTGTGTCTGTCTGTTATCAGCATATCTCAAAAACAAATTATGGCAGAAAGTTCAAACTTGGTATTCTAAATGTGTATCACATAGGGATGCTACAGTAAGCATTTCATTAAGATCAAGCAAATGTTTCGTGTACAGAGACAATCAAGAGAAATCTAATACATTACGTCTATGGGGGAAATTGCAGGAAAGTAGAGTTTAACGTCTATAGACTGCACTAAACCAAATGAAACGAATATATATTTTTTGTAATAGAGATAGTTAACTGGGAAAAAAAAATTGTGTATGTAGGAGCCTCGCCTCCCCCCTCGAGGGAAGTAAATTTTCATGATGGGTATCTTTCAAAAGAGCTCGTCATTACATTTAAAACGAATGGTTGATCCATCAATCTGCGATAATTTAAAACAAAGTTATCGATTTTTTTTACATTTCACGAAAAAAAAAAAAAAAAAAAACTTAGAATAAAAATCGTACTTTTTTATTTTATTTTTAATATTGAGAATAAAATGGACTTTTTCTGGATATTTGGTGTTATACTACTTCTCTAATATGGAAATCGTCTGCCTTATCATAAAAGATATTTTTTTTTTTTTATAATAATTTTAATAAATTATTTTTTAAAAAGAGAATTATTTTTTAATAACCGAATTAAATTCTATATTAATTAGGTGCATTAATGAAACGGGGTTTGAGGGGGGCGGTAGCCCCCCCTCACACAGAACTAATTATCATACAAAACTCTTCAGAAGCCTAATATGAATTGTTTAACATAGGTTTACATAACAGAACTTGTTATCTTCCCTATTAATCTGCAACCTGTATTTATAGTATTAAATTTCAGGGTAAGAGAAATTCGTTTGAGTGACACAATATCAGTAGAATTAAGTTTATATAAAATATCGTTCATAATAAATTGCATTTATGTGCTATAATAAACAAAACAAAATTGCAGAAAAATGTATTTTAAAGAAAATTTCAGATTGATGGACGAGAATCTTTCCTGAAAATAATCGGCGGTATCTTCCATAATAATTTCATAAAAAAGAAAAAAGAAAAGCTCAAATATTTACTAAACTTTTGTATAATTTCTGAAGAAGGCTTTCAACAATAATGATTTTATGTTAGAAGTAAATTTTCAAGGATAAGAAAAAAAGCTTTTTAAAGAAATTACATTTCTGAAAAATGTGATGTAGTGGGAAAATATTATTATATTCTAAAGTAAATTTGAACTTTTTTTTCAAATATTTTCATTAATAATTTATTCTGAGAAATATTAGTTGGAAAGTTTTTATTATGAGCTATTTTTTTATTGAGAAATTGTATTACTTAATATTTTTAATAACTTAAATATAAAACATTTAAAATGTGCGAAAAATTAGATTAAAACATTTATGCTCATTTATATAATAAATATTGCAGAAAATATACCTGAATATCACAATTTTAAATCTCTATTTATTACATATATTAAATCAATTGGAATTATAAAGAGTAAAATTTTAAGTTAAATAATATAATCATTATATATATATATAAAAGTAATTTTAAAAAATATTAAATATCTATTTTTTTTTTCTTTCTCCGCCTCAATTATAGAAGAGGACGTATTGTGTTTGTGCGGAATTTCTGAAAAGTTTTTGATTTATGTACGTGTTTTGAGGTTATTTGAATCCAAACATTATAATTTTGGCCGCTGGTCTGTGTGTTTGTGTGACTATCTGTATAACTGTAAATGACTCGTTCATCAGCATAAATCAAAAGGAAAATATTAGCGATATCGGAATCCTAAATAATAATTATGATGAAATGTTAGGTGAAATACTATTTCGTTAATTTCAGAAAATTAGTTCGTGTACAGGAACATTCAAGACTATTCAAATACAGTACTTTGCGAAGAAAAAAAATTGTTGTTAAATATTAACAGCTTCAGACAACCTTAAACGAAATAAAATAAACATATATTTCTTATAAACACAAACGTATATTTTATTTAGAACCTTTTTCTCTTACTAATAAAAAACCCCAATTTCTCTAATTTAACGCTGAAAATAATGTCAACAATGTATTGCAATAAAGAAAGTAAAATTTTGCCCATGATGTCCAAGCTTGCACTTCAACTGAATAAATGAATGAGAGAGATATTTTAAGGAAAAAACTTGCTCCGAACTCGAAAAAAAAAAAATTCAGATAAGGAAATTAAATTTTTATCCATAGTTTGCATGGTTTTGAAAGATTCGCTCACTGAATTTCAATAAATAAAACAAAATATTTTTTATTTTTAGAATAAACTGTTTTCGTTGTTAAGCTGAATTTTAATACATTACACGTAAATAATAATAACCCAGCAAAACCTAGGATGATGAGCAATACTAGGGCATATGTTGATTGTCAACAGTAGGTGTTTCTGTCCCACTGGTGGCAGAAGGTAACAGCGCCAAGAGAGACCTGCATGTAGGTTGGGATGAAAATACTTTACTGGGACAGCGATGGGTCCTTGTTGGCAGCTACCATGGAAACAGTTAGTGAGCCACTGCTGGAAGCCAAATGTAGGATGGAAGTTGTTATTGGAGCAGTGTTGGGACAGCTCTGGTAAACATAAACTTTCAGTGGACGAGCTGTGGCAATAATAAAGTTTTAATATTACTGTCGGCAGATTTAATTGACATTTTATATTCCCACTAATGAGCCAGCAGTGGTTTGGATATAGCTGGTAAATTCGTTTTATTGTTAATTTATTACTGCTAGTCTCGACGCTCCAATAATAATTTGATTTTGTACTTATTTATTTTTTATTACTATTTTTACAAGTATTTGATTCTAAGACTCTAATTATAGCTTCAGAATTTCTAGAACAACATAGTAAATATTCAGTAGATACGTTTACATTATATGTAACTCTATGAAAAGCGTTACACATACCTACACATCATTACTTTACACATACATATATATTGTATCAGACAAAATACTGTTTGGGGTCAATTTTTCGAAACTTAGGGAAGTTGACATTGCAATGAAATTGACAGTCATTCTGATTGTGTAAGTCAGCTAGAGGTTTTGGAAACTGGTGTTTAAAAACGGCTCTAGCAATTTTTAAAACTTAGAGGAAAATCATCAGATGTCCGATTTGTTACGTCAATTTTATGTCTTCTGAGCACATTATCTCCGAAAAGTGTACATAACAAGTGCAGTAGTAAGTGATAGAAGTCGTACCGGTTGTTACACATGAGATTTTTATTTTTTGAACATACATATGTAAGGAAAGTATTTTAATCATGTCAATGATCTGACTTTGAAATTTTGGTGCTTCTACACGTTTCCAGGTTCCCTGAGATAATCTTTGCTATTTTTTACGCTCGAAATATGTATGCATATTTCTGTGTATGTATGTGAGTTATTACGATAGCGTTTAAATGCTTTGTTTGAAGGAACTGAAATTTGGTACGTACGTTATAGGTCACCGTTGTATGAATGTTATAGATTTTGGTGAATCTAGAAATCATAGGTTTTTTTTTTTTTTTTTTTTTTTTTTTACAGGTTGCAGAGAAACATTGTTTATCATTATGGCATAGGGACCTAAAATATTTAAAGGGCGTAGCATCTAAACACCTTATTTGATTCAGTTGAAAATCTATGCACATGCTATAGATCACAGTTTCACAAACTGTATAAATCTAGCAGATACAGTTTTTTTTTTTTTTTTTTTTTTTTTTTTTACAGGGACACACATAAAAGTGCGATAACTTTTAAAGGCCTTATTCGAATGAGCTGAAAAATTATGCATATAGTATGGGTGACTGTCACATGAACAGTGTAGATTTTGGTGAATATAGCACTTGTATGGTTTCACAAGGATAGAACGAATAATACTTTATCATTATAACGTGTGGACTTGAATTTTTAAAGTGCGATATCGTGCCTTATCCGATAAAGTGCCTTATCCGATTGAAATGAAAATTTATGTACATGTTATGGATCACTGTCACACAAACTGTGTGGATTTTGAAGAATCTAGACCTGATAGACATTTACAGGGACACAGCGAAAAATTATCATTATGCCCTATGGGCTTAATTTATTTGAAAGGAAATAACATTAAATTAAACAACATACTAGATAGAGAAAAATACTCAAGCACCCTATTATATTTGTTTATTTTGTTTATTTGATGAAATCTCTTACTTTAATTTATTTATACAACCGTGAATTATTTAATGTTCGGAAACTCGAGTGGAGTCACTACAGATGTTTTTTAATTTAGTAACACTCTTAGATGTTTTAGGGCTACAGTTAAATACAGTTAGTACAGTTAGTCTTGCTTTTGCCTCCAAGGCAGTTGCACGTGTTTGCACCTGATGAAGAAAGGCTACGTCCTTTCGAAACCGGTTGTGCTGATTTAAAATTTATGGTGTGTGAAGAAGTTTTAATTTCTTGCTATTGTAACTGAACGCCAGTTTTTGAATTTATTTTTGGTGATTAACCTGATTCTGGGTTACTCTAGTTTATACAGTCTTGCTTTTGCCTCCAAGGCAGTTGCACGTGTTTGCACCTGATGAAGAAAGGCTACGTCCTTTCGAAACCGGTTGTGCTGATTTAAAATTTATGGTGTGTGAAGAAGTTTTAATTTCTTGCTATTGTAACTGTACGCCAGTTTTTGAATTTATTTTTGGTGTACAGTTAAAATATTTAAATACGAGTTTATGAGTGGTTTTCCCCTCACAACTAAACAAAATCCAAATAAAACTGATTCTGTGACTAGTGAGTAAGAAAAATAAGGTGAGTGAACTATTAGATTTTTAATTCAGTAATGCTGTCTATTTTAAATACCTGCTTGTAAATTTATACCTTTTTAGTCTTTCATTTCTAATTCTTGTCTTTTCTTTCTTTCTTTTTTTTTTTTTTTTTTTTTAAGAAAGAAGCTAAATTTTGTTTAGATTTTTATATATTTCGAGATGATTTAATCTCTCTGATTTCACATTAAACAAATTATCGATTTTTGCGCTAATTTTTATATCTTTGTAAGAAAATGAATGAATGATTATAATGAATTATGAATGTATAGGACAAGCGAACACATTTTTGAAGAGAATTAAAAACAGCCTCTAAACTAACTTTAAAGGAAACTAGTATGTTGTGGTGTGGCCACCCGAAAACTTTCCTCTGTACTTAAAAATCTACACTTAAAAATCCTTAATTTTAAAAATAATGATTGGAACAACAAGCCTAATTTCACTACGCTATACCTTTTTGTAAGGAGTCTTCTAATAAAATTAAATATGAAGGAGAAATAAAAAGAAACAAAAATATTTTTCGACGGTTTAACAGTATAGAAATTCTACTGATTTGAAAAACACACTCGACGTTTAAAATATTTACTTTAAATTTGAAAACAATATCTATGCTTATTATATAGGAATGACAAAAATAAATAAATAAATAAAGGAGCGTGAAGCCGAACATATTTCAGATCTTTAATTTAACAAACAATCCACTGTCTTATAATAACAGGAGTCTTGGCATTGGAATATTAAAACCCGAATAAACTACTACATCAGAAACGCCAAAGAAGAATATTTGAGATGCATACAGCTGTTTCGGTAGCCTTAAGCGTACCGTCTTCAGTGCAAAAAGAATTCTGAATCTGGAGAAGTGCTCGTATATATAGGAGAGGGACCGAATTTAGTTCAACCAATAGGATTACGGGAAAGGTGGGGAGAGTGGCCAATAGGAATTTAGGAATGTTAGCGGTGTAAACAGTAGACAAATTAAGAAAATGTGGACTGAATGTAAAAGTTCCCTATTTGTCTGATTGTTGGAAAATTCACTGAAAATGAATATTAATAGAGCACATTACAAGACAAAAGCACAAAATTATTATGTAAATCCTCATATTCAATGTCAAATATTTATATATATATATATATTTTTTATAGAAAGAAAATCATAATATCTAGACCATTTTGCATTACAGGTTTAGTATATGACTCTTTTTATTTCTTTTTTACAACCTTAAATCCGGACCACGGTACCCCAGTCGATAGAGCGCCGAGCTCGTATTTGGAAGCTTATGGGTTTGGTTCTCGAGCCGACCAAACACCATCGTGTACACTAATGGTGGCTGGTGCACGTAAAATATGTCGCGGTCACAATATTCTCCGTGTCCCCATCAAAATTATACCTATGGGGGCCACCAAAGCTGCGGAGCTATTCTCTTCGTGTAGGACCAAAACTGTGGTGGCATGTCTCCGGAACATGAGTAGAGGTGCGTCCCAGACCGTCGTCAATTATCCATAGCGCAGTAATGGTACGACGTCTATCACAACCTACCTACAACCAAGGATCATATTTTAATTTTTCCGTGTAAGGAGATTAATTTTCTAAAAATAGAGAAAAAGTCGATATTTATTTTCTTTGTTTTTTACACCCATGGTTTCGGGACGCGGTACCCTAGTCGGTAAAGCGCTGAGCACGTAATTGGAAGATTGTCGATTCGATACTTGAGCCGGCCAAAGACCGTTGTGTACACTAATGGTGGCTGGTGCACATAAAATTTGTCGTGGTCGCAAAGTCCTCCATGTTCCCATCCCCACTATATACCTCTGGGGTTAACCAAAGCGGAGGAGGATCCCCTCCGTGAAGGTTAAAAATTGTGATGACATGTATCCGAAACATATCTAGGGGTGCGTCCCAGACCGTTGCCAAATACCCATAGCGCAGTATTGGTGCGACGTTCAATCCAACCAACCTACCTACCTACGTACAACCATGGATCCTATTTTAATTTTCTCGTGTAAAATGACTTCATGACAGAAGAACAACGTCACTGGGAGAAAAAAATTTCAAAAAGGCAAATAAAGTACCTTCAGAAACTTGTCGTTTTTAGTTAATAACTTCTTTGATTAAAATGATAAAAATGTCTAAGCGGCTGAAATGACTTCCTTGGAGTATTGGGTACCCATTGATACCTCTCATGACGCGAAGGACCCTGCCCTTTGTTAGAAGATGCTGTCGCAGACAAAAAGACAGTAACTTTTTATTAATATATAGAGATATATGCAATATAATGTATGTTTTAACAGAATAGTACACCGAAAAATGTGTTTATAAAATTTCATATTGAATATTCTATATTCTAAAATTCTCAGATAGTTAAATTTACTTTTCTTTTCAAAAATAATTTAGATAATTTAATGATAATCTTCTGTTTATAAACTACTACTCATTTAACTATAAATTAAAGGATTTAGATTTAAAAATTAATGTACGCAGAGTTCCAATGTATAATTTATGTTTTAACCACAAATTGGAATCCTTTTGATTTATATAAACCAAGAAATTTTGAAAGTATATATTTTATTACCTTATCATTTCTGTTAAATGCATATTTTTCGAAGATCAAGATTTATATATTGATATAAATGAACATCTCAAAATATGGAGGAGGTTTTCAAATATCCAGAATTCATTTTCTGCTCTTTATCGTTCTTTTTATTTTACGTTGAATGCATAAATCCCTTACCCTTTAGAACATAGCTAATGTGATGTTAAATGTGCTGAAATTATACATGCTAAAATACTTCTAAATGTTACTGCAGTTGAGGTATAAATTTGCTGAATTTAAGCAAGTGTTTTACGCAGTTTTATTTTATATCACTTAAATGCATGAAAATATACAAAACATAATAAAATAACTCTTAAAGCACGAAGTAGAAAAGACAATTGAAGTCGAATTATTCTAATTAAATTTTACACGTAGTTCACTGAAAATTAAATAAGCCACAAAGTAGAAAAGAAAGAAGATATTCCACTACAAAACTGTTATGCTAATTGAACTCCCATATATAAGTTAATTGTGACTGTACATTGTTTAAATACACAGGTTGTTCACACATTTTGCCATGTTTTAATTAACTTCTATTTTTGTTTGTTTGTTTGTCCGGTACAAAACTTGCAATCGAATTTTAACTAACTTCCCTACTAGCTAGACATTTGAAACTTTCACAATAGCTCACAACCCAGTGACAACACAATACTTCGAAGTGCGATTTTCGAATTTTTGATTAGTTTTCTTATAATTAAATAAATACTAGCAGGGTACGCCCGCTTCGCTGGCCACTATATTTAAATGAATCTCCAAAAGAATTGGATCATTATTTATTTTTCACATCACATTATAAATAAAAACTAAAATAATTACATTGGAATCGCTCTAGACCTCGCATCGGGCACTCGCTGACTACGGAAGCTCTGCAGGCAGTGTTAACCTGCTCCCGATGCCCGCACTGTATCGGGAGCAGGTTCCCACTGCCTGCAGAAATCTCTTTCCTATGTATTTCAATATGGGTATTTATTGACGATAGGTGGGTCTGCCATTATTTAAGAACTACGATTTTAAAGATAACTGTATCTCAGCGTCTATTAAATATTTTAGTTTTTGAACCAAGTATTTTATTGCTCATGCTATTTACACTGTATTACAATTTTATTCCGACCAATGTAATGAAATAAAATAAAAAGTAGATTTTCTTTTAGAAGGAATTAAATACATAAAAAACAAATAAATTCCAATCAGTTTAATCCTTTCTACTATATACTACCATTATTTCCTGACAAATACTATAAATTAGTAAAAAAAAAAAAAAAAAAAAAAAAAAAAAAAAAAAAAACTTTTAAAGAAATTAAATTAACAAATGAAAAATAATTGTTGTTAGACTACAAAAATTATACATAAACATAACTGTTATAAATACGTTTTTAAATTTTAAATTTAATATATTTAATTTTTTCTACTGCATTACCATTTTATTTTCAATAAATATAATAAATTAAAAAGAGAAAAAAGATTCGCCCTCAAATAAATGTATTAAATAAAAAATAAATTGCATAATATAGCCGTTGCTAAGATACGCAGACGATTACAATCGAAGAATAAATTCATGAAAAATGAAACATAAAAGCCAATGTTTAAAATCGAAAAAACATTAATTTAAAAAATTCAAATTCGAAATTCGAAAAAATCTCGATGAGGTGCACACCTGTAGGGTCCCAGGTACCTATATGCCAAATTTGGAAGCTCTGCGATCAGTAGTGTGTTAGTATTGTTCATGTTTAGATAAATGTATTTATTTTCCTGTTGGAAAAAAAAAATAAACTCGTTTTTTTTTTTTTTTTTTTTTTTTGGCAACAATTAAATTATGGATTAAATTTAAATGGCTAATTTTTTGCTATTATTAGCTTATTATTTTCATATTTTTATTAATTAAAAGAAAACTAAACAGAAATTCGAAATTCTGACTTCGATGTGCGCAATGATCCTTCGGGGGGCACCTTTGTGTTATATCTCGTGACTGTCCGAGCTACCGTTTTCGAGAACAGTGAAATATACATACAAATATTGCACACTTAATAGTATAAGATGAAAATAATAACATCCTAATAGCGTTAAAATAGCCATTAAAATATTAGCTATAATTTAATTGTTGCCAAAAAACAATTACGAGTTCAATTTCTCTCGACGTAAAAATAAATACATTTAATTAAGCGTGAAAATTAGAAAATTATAAAAAGTTAAATTATGCATCTCACAAAAATTGACGTCGTTATCATTTAAAAAATTTTATGCACATTGATAAGAGCTCTATGATTCATCATAAAATTTAAAACATGGTATATAAAAAGTTTTTTTTTTTTTTATCTTATAATTATTTGTAATGATTTTGACATTCTCTTTCAGCTTATATTTAAATTTTAAAATAAAAAGATGATTGGCATTAAATTGAAAGAGGGGTAAATTATCTTCTACAGTATTAAAAATATTTTCAGCTACAATATTAAAAAATAACCAACGTACTGAACGCTACATTTTTGAACTTTACGAAGAGAAATACTCTTATTCGTTTATAAAATAAGGACGCAAAGAGCATGTATTTAATATTTCTATATATAAAATAAAAGACAAAATAATAAGTAAATAACTATCAAATTTTGCATTATACTAGAAAAAAGACAAAAAGATGCATATTCAACAAAGATATATGCATATCTCATTAAATCTAAAGTTACATCTCATGTTTCAAAAAAAAAAAAAATGTTCAACTCCAAAAATAGCTATGGCAAAGTCTTTATATACCTTTGTAGGAACTGTGAACAATATTATAAAATCTGATAACATAACATAACAAAAAAATATAATGTTCATCACCTAACGCCGAAATATGTTTCTCAGCGTAAGACTATGTGCATATTGTTGTATCAAAATTATTTGACAGGTAAAGAGTGGAATTATATAGTTACAGTTGATGAAGATTGGCTATTATTATCTGATTTCAACAGAAAAAGATCGATTTACTAGCGAAAAAGAAGAGAATAATACTTCAAATGTTCGTTCAGAGAAAAAAAGGAAAGTTTTATTAAAAGTTTTATGATTATTACTGAATTCTCTTATAACTGAAAAGTTAAAATAAAGAAAGCAGAAAAGTGCCAAAACTGTCTTGGATAACTAAAAATATGTTTCAACACCTATTTTTAAAGAATAAATTCCATCTAATATATATATATATATATATATATATATATTAGATAGACTATGGAAACGTCTGGAGGAGAAGTAAAGCAAAATCAACCTCCATGCATTAAGATATTCTCTGTTATCTTGGAAATCATGATGTAATATGATCGATCAGAAAAAGGGCTATTAGACTAAATATATTAGAAAATAAAATTCTTATATTTGTTTATATATATACATATATATATATATATATATATATCGTTGCAAAATCGTTACAAAAATGTGTTAACACTCTCTGTATTTCAATATACAAACATTTTAAAAAAAGGAAGAAATCTTAAAATTTTAATACTTTCTTCATATAAATATTGAATTTATAAAAATTGTTCATTTATAAAAATTGTTCATATTTAATATTTGGATGCATTTTAACGCAACGCATTATCTGAGAAATTTATTATACTGCTGGGAAAATTTCTAGGCCAATAAAATATTTATTACGGACAGTGAATTGAGCAAATATTGGATATACTTATTTTATCGTTAGCAGAATTTACTTACCTAGACAGAAAAAAAAATGAATATTAAATTAATTTTATTAATTTTAAAACAATGACATGCGTTCATTCCAATCAATATAAACTTCTTTGCATGGTTATAATGAGTGAAATGTTACTGCCTGAAATTAAATTATTTATTAATAAGAAGTATTGATTTTACATAAAATTAAGACGTGCAAGGAGATAATAATTTAGGGTTAATTTTAAAGTTTAAGCTGACTGGAAAATTAAAGTGGCAAAATAATGCAAATTGTTTGCCTTTATATTTTTATAATGACTAAGTTACTTTGAATTCAGTTTGGTACTTCAGATTTCTTTAAATTAAGTGTTGATATTTTTTCCAATAATAATAATAATAATAATTAATTAATTAATCAAATTCGTTAAGGTCATTTATTCAGATAATAACTGTATACGCTTTACATTTTGAAATTAATTGCCCTATCATTTTGATCTATGGCACATTTTTTTTTTTCAAAGAAATAATATGAAATCTGGAAAATGTGATAAATCAAAAATTTTAGGTAAATCGAGACTAAAATCATGACTATTTTAAGGGCTTCATAATTTGTAAAAAACTAGTTGGCATAGGTGGACTCTGCTCAGTTCCCCATCATATATAGGTTCTCATAAATTTCTAGTTTGAGACATTATAATCATGTTAAACGAAATTAAGTTGACCAACGCTTGGTACAGTGACAGAATGAAATACCCGCCTAATAGGCTATCCACCGTTCACTTCGATATATTTATCTTATTCAAATCTATTAATTTATTTTATCAGGGTCGATTCCGTTGTTTAGTTTTCATGCTACTATTTCCAATGCAATAATCCTCAAAATTCATATTTATATGAAAAATTTACAATTTCGCTATGTTGATAAAATCGTAAATTACGAATAATTTACGAAATTTTCCTATTAAAATATTTGTATTCAATCATGTTCAAACAAATATCATAAATGTAATTTTGAAGATGTCTAATGTTTTATGATCCTCAAAATGGAAGTTTATACACAAATTTGCCTTATTCTGACATGTTATGTAAATCGTAAATTCCAAATAACTTACGAATTTTTTTAATTGGAAAAATCATAGTCAATGATATTCATGCCAAATAATATTTCGAAAGTGGTTTGACATCTTTACGACGAAAATATCCCTCAAAATTAACGTTAATGTGAAATTTTGCCCTATACTGCCATGTTAAGAAATTCGTAAATTTCCAATAACTTGCGAAATTTTTATATTGGAAAATTCACAGTCATTAATATTCATGCCAGTGTTCTAAATAATATTTCAAAAGTAGTCTGACATCTTTACGATGAAAACATCTCTCAAAATTGACGTTTATGTGAAATTTTGCCCTATACTGCCATGTTAAGAAATTCGTAAATTTCCAATAACTTGCGAAATTTTCAAAGTAGCATATTTATAGTTACTGATGTTCATTCCGGCATCAAAACTGATACTTTAAAACTGGTCCGACATTTTTAATGTAAAAAGTTTCCATTTAATGCACGTTTAAGTGAAATTTTGTCCTATTCTCCCATGTTAAGAAAATCGTAAATTTCTCATAACTTACGAAGTTTCTTAATTCGAATATTGCAAATGAATAGGGTTCTTGCCAGTAAAGTAATACATCAAAAGTAATATTTTAAAACTGATCTGACGTCTCTGCGATCATTTGTTCGTGAGCTATCGTGTTAACAGACTAACAAACTAACGGACTAACACACTGACACACTAACGGACTGACACACTGACACACTAACAGACACCCTACAGACAGACAGCATACAAATTTTGTCATTTTCGTATTCCTCACACCTGAAAACGTATAAAAAAGTCAAAAAACCGAGGTCGAAATTTTTCACGATTTCCTAAGTTCCCCATACCTATAGTATGATGGGGAACTAATAAATTGTTTTCGGTTATTACGTTTTACTTTGAAATTTACAGTCAATAATTCATATTTTTAGACTGAAGTAGTAGTTTCAGATATATATCACGTAAACTTCTACGTATGTGCATTCTATTTCCCGTGTTTCTTTTTTTTTTCTTTTTTTTTTTTTTTTTCGTATTTTTTCTCATATTTTATTTTATTAAACGCTTTGAAAACTGTGAATAATATTGGAAAATCGTATTTAAAAAATTTGGAGTTTGCTCATTTTAATGTAAAGAAAAAAATGTTTAGTATTACCTATTTTTAAACTTCAGTAAATAATAAGAACGTATGTTTTTTCATGCAGTATATTTTCACATTGTATTTGATTTTGACTGTCGTTACAATTTTTAATGCACAAATAGAATATTAATATTAGCGATAAGATATTTTCACAATTTTTAAGTACTTACAACAAAAAAAAAAAAAAAAAAAAAAAACACTTTTATTTCAAAAAATAAAATAAAATATAAATAAATAAATAGATTAAAAATAAATAAATAGGATTATTATATTTTATTACAATTCAGCATTCACTCTTTTCTTGTAATTTATTAGACAGGCTTATCAAAAGAAAAGATTTTAATAGCTATTATATAATGCCAGAATATTTAAAATATTATGGTTGCAACAAAGGATATTAGCGATTTTTTATAAGGTATTATATTCATATTACCGAGTGGTGCAAAAAATGTTAACAAATAATTTAGTATTATTAATATTATTTTCGTTTTTGTATTAATTTAAAAAACATATGAGAAGATATATTTTTTAAATATAAAATATTTTTTATTTGTAATATAGAGTTTTATTTGACTCATTTTTAAAAATTGAAATACTTATGCAATACATGCACTTACAGTATAAACCACTGTCTTTTCTTGATTTCATATCCGATCACGTTTAAAGGATTTATCTCATTTCGCTTTTTTTGTGTGTACTTTTTCCGGTGTTAAAATTTTTCTAAGATAAAATACATATTGGCGCAAACGTGTCGAAATTTCGGGGATTTTCCAAATACTTAGATTTTAGTTTTTATTCATTTTTATCCCTTTTATTTTATTTTGTGCATGAAAGGTGTTTACTCTTGGAAGCTTACTAAATGATAGGCCATTGACACAGATCGTATTATATATGATCACATACATACAAACATTACATTTTATTTCGAAAAAAAAAATTAGTGAATTCTTATTTATTAAATTTTTTTCACATTTTTCATTCTATGAAAATATATGACAATAGATTTTATGTTTAAGTTGCATTGTTGTTTCTTGAAAAATAGTTAATATTTAATTTGAAGTACATGCTTGAAATATTCAGGCAATTAATATTTGTTTTCTTGTTCAAAAAATTTTTATAAAATTTTTATAAATTCTTTCAAATAAGACTATTACCATAAAAAGACAAAATAATACCACATCATTAAACAATTATTTCTAGTATATGAAACTTGATGTTTGGGTAATAAAATTATTGAAATATACAATTTATGGTTACAAAGTGATATTTGTGTTTTTCTTCAATGTTTTTATTGGGCAGTTTAATGATAAACCATAGCTACCCTTCCAAAGTATATAACAAGTGATTTCTAGCTGCATTTAGTATGATTTAGCTTATTGAGAGAGGCTGAGAGATGTTTGAATAGATTGCATTACACTTAATGAATTTCCTTGCGGAATAGATGTTGTTATAAAGAAATAACAGCTTGTTGAATTATTTGCAGATTCTCTTTAAATCGTGGTACTGTAAAAAGGCCTTTACGACATTTAAAATTAAATAATTATATCAAATTACTAGCAAAAAGTGTTGTAAACAATATGAATCACCAATGATTTAGGTTCACCTCCGATTCGACAATAAAATAACAGTTATATGCTTGTCAATCTGTAGCGTTATACGAGGGTTGCTATTTATATTTCTGGCCTAATAATGAAAAAACAAATATGTAGGATCGA
Organism: Salticus scenicus; assembly: GCA_963930645.1. NCBI lineage: Eukaryota > Metazoa > Arthropoda > Arachnida > Araneae > Salticidae > Salticus > Salticus scenicus. Next base: position 370,916,677 of record OZ005648.1, read on the forward strand.
AATTGGTTTTATTGTTTTTCAAAATATTCTCCATGATGATCAATACACTTTTGCATGCGTTTGAACCAATTTTCAAAGCACTTTTTCCAGTCCGATTGAGGTAACTCCAAAACATGCGTTTTGAATGCATCAACCGCTTCTTCGGGGGTCTAAAATCGTTGTCCACGTAATTTATTTTTGATGTGTGGGAATAAGAAGAAGTCATTGGGTGCCAAATCAGGGCTGTACGGCGGATGACCCATCAGTTCGATCTTTCGCTCAGTCAGAAATGCATTTGTTTGAGTCGATGTGTGAGAGCTCGCATTGTCATGATGAAGAATGATTCGCCTGTTCTTCTGCTTTTTTCGAATTTCTCCGATGACTTCTGGCAAACAAATGGTCGTGTACCATTCAGAATTGACCGTCCTGCGTTGCTCTAACGCCACTGTTGCCACATGACCGTTAATGCCGAAGAAACAGGCAATCATTTGTTTCGATGTGCTTCTTCCTCGAACAACTTTTGTTGGTTTTGCCTCGCCTTGGAAGACCCATACAGTTGATTGCTGTTTTGTTTCCGGCTCATATGCATAGATCCATGATTCGTCACCTGTGTAGATGTTATACACAGCCTTTGATGTACCTTGAACGTATTTTTCCAACATTTCCTTGCACCAATCGACACGAGCCTTTTTTTGAGCGTTTGTCAGATTATGCGGGATCCAACGCGAACAAATTTTTTTTACGCTCAAATGTTCATGCAATATTTTATTGATGCTAGTCATACTAATGTCCAAAGACGCCTCAATCTCACGGTATGTCACATGACGATCTTGCTTTATCAGTTCACGCACAGCATCGATCTTTTCTGGCACAGCAACGGATTTTGGACAACCTGCACGGGATTCGTCCTGGATCGAACATCGACCACGATTAAATTCATTATACCAATTTTTTACAGTGCTGTAGGATGGCGCTTTATCGCTGTATAAAGAATTAAGTTCATCGAAGCACTCTTGTCTTGACAATCCACGTCGAAAGTTATGAAAAATAATCGCACGAAAATTTTCACGATTCAATTCCATTTTTTGAAAGAGAAGAACTTTTCAATTTACTGTCAACAACACAAATAAAGATATAATGGTAAATCGTCTGCTGAATTTACGTTTAAAAATATCAAACTTTCGATTAAAATCGTCTGCGGTCGCCCAGCAACACTTACTGTTGCCAAGGCCAGAAATATAAATAGCAACCCTCGTAGCTTGCGTGTGGATAGATGACATTAAATTAAGTTTTACGAAATAAATAAATACCACAAAGTTGTAATCAGACGATAGAGAATGAATGTGTGTATTATTTGTTTATTAAATCAAATCAAGCAACAATTGTATTCTCTCCAATATATTAATTTTTTTTTTTCTTTGCATGGTCGGTAGCTTGGTCTGTAGAGCGCCAAACTTCTAACTGGGAGATTGCATGTTCGATACTATTACCGGACGTAGCAATACCGTCTATAAAAATGCTTTCGAACTGAGCTTTACCTTACGGAAGATTGTGTGATTACATCCAATCAACATTTCCTGTAATATCTATAGGAGGGTGTGCACTGAGAAAAATTTATGTAACTCACATCTAGAATATAAATTGTGGCTCTAGAAAAAATAATTCCATGTCATCCTTATAAATTCTAGTCCCCTTTGAAAGCGAGTTCTAGAAGCCTCTATTAGAATTCTGGAGAGTTTGCCTTTATTCTCGAGGGCAAAGTTATTTAAAAATCTGTACAAATAAATGCAAATACAAGAGGTGGGTATCTTGGTTTATTACGCAATTCTAGAAATTCTAGAAAATCGCAATACAAAATGTTCAGAATATTTAGAATATGTTTCACTATCTAGAAATGTGTAGGCTAGAAATTCTCGATCATTGCGACTATTTAGTTTATTGGCGTGCCTTATGTGCATAGCTCGGAAATCTATATTTCTAGTTAAGGGATTTAGAAAATGACCACATATTCATTCTAGATAAAAGCGGTATTTTTATTTTCTCAGTGTGGTTTAGATTAAATCAGTCGATCTTCAGTGACATAAAGTCCAATGAGACATTATTATCGGAGGTGTGAGCTGAAATCCGTTGTGTCCACTAAAAGTGGATATTCAAATTCCTCTATCGTTAACGCTCTACATTGGATTGAGATATAAATTGGTAAACTTATTGTAGGTTATCACCAAAAGAGCCGTACAAATTTAAATGGGTGTAAAAATAAATAAATAAAATTAAAATAAACTAGTATTCGAAACTTTCCATTTATATTTCTTTTAGAGGAACGCGCAAAAATATTTGGATGCATTCCGATCCAATACAAGACACAAATTTTGGAAAGAAATAATCGAACACCATATTATATTGTTTTCTTTGTTTATTTAACGGCATCTCCCATTTAAATTTATTTAAACAATCGTTAATTACTAAATATTCATAAAGTCGAGTGAAGTCCCACAAAGGTTTTTTAATGTTATCATTATAACAAAAATAAATACAGATCAAGAGCTATATATTTGATATTTTGTGCTAAAAATACCTAAAAACGAGTAATTGTATAAAACGTTGAAAACTGGAATTCAAATAATTATTTTATTCACCTTATGAGTATGAAAAATTAATTGTTATTCCTAAGTAGTTTTTGTTGACTTAGTAAATCTTTTTAAGAATTTTCCTCAATTACATTCGAAATTGGATAACGTATTCGCTGTGTATTTTTACTTATTATTTATAAATTATTTGCACATCCTATAGTGTATTGAAATTTACCACTATATGAAATATACATAATGATACTTGAAATGAACTTCCAGCTATTTTCAAGTAAAAAACGAATGTTGAGTAATTTTCATATCATATTCTAAGCGAATCATGCTTTTATGCGTGTAAAAATATGTTCATTTCATTTTTTTTTTTAGTATAGACTAGGTGTTAAACTGTACCTAGCAGAAGTTCCGTCCATAAACATAAGGTATTTATAAATGCTCGATATTTTTACTAAAATATTCTATAAGGGTGCGGTAGAAATATCTAATAAATTGTTGCAATTGAAGTTAAACTATGATAATTAAATTCTATATACGATTTAGTGGGGAATTATATAAGCCCCCCCTCCCCCCCCCCCTCAAAAAAAAATGGATGAAAATATCACAAAAGAAAACTGCTGCTATAATACTAAACTATAAATTGTTTTATTACTGTTTTTCATTTTAACTTTTGAAAAAAGATGAAAATTAGGAAAATAGGAAAATATTTCTGTTGTAAAAATAGAATTTCTGAATATTATCCCACAGATAATTTATATTTGAATGAATTTTATTAACTCGAATTATTCAACAAAAATATTATACTTTTGGGAAATTTTCTGGGACAATAAAATATTTATAACTGACATCTTTGCATTGAAAACATAGTGAATAATTTTATTTTATCGCTAATAGATAATACTTATTTGGACAAAAAGCAGATAAATATTAAATTAGTTTTATTAATTCTACAGTTATATGAATGTGCTTTTGCAGTATAGAATAATCCTCCGCGGACGGCTATAAAGAGTGTATTAGTATGTGGTGTAATTCTGTTATTTATGAGTAAAAAGAATTGATTTCACATAAAATAAATATACATAAAAGGGAAATTGTTTAGGTATAATTTAAAAACTTAAAAGACTTCAGATTAGAAAATGAAATGTAAATAACAGAATGTAGTGCAAATTGTTCATTCATTCTTTTATATTAATAAATTAGATTATTTCTTATATCGTATTTGGTGTACCACATATTTGTTATGTCGGGTATGGTTTATATTTTCGATAACTTTAAATTTAGTAATGGTAATTTTTCATACCGTAAATTTATATACTTTACATTTAATATTTATTTACAACGGTAATTTTAATTTATGAGATATGTAGATTTGTTTTTTTTTTAATAAGGAAATATAGAAACTATGGAAAATGTGATAAAATTCAGCATTTGAACATTTACGTTAGAATACATACATAATAGTCCGTTCGCAGTTTTGTGAAAATAGATTCCTTTGAATATTAGTATTAATTGTCTTTTTCAATATCATTACACTCAAGATTATTCAATGTCATATTTGAGTAATAATAAAGGAAATCGGATACACTATAGCACTCCAGATATGTGTATAAACTTCTATCAGTTTGTTGTTCTGTGTATTTCATTGAAAACTCTGAAATCAGTGGATTCTTGTTAAAATTGCTAAAAAGAAGATAGAACGACGAACTTAAATATAAATACTCAATTATGTCCCATGTTTAAAATTTCTTAAATGTAATTGAAACACACACACACATACAGAGAAAAAAAATAGAAACAGTGTATTTTAATTTACGAAAACTTTTTGAATTTCCATAGCAGAATTTTTTTCATAAATATATATAAAATCAAATGCTAACAATCATTTTGCATTAATAAATTTTTACATAGTTACATACAGAAAAAAAATTATGTATCAAGCAATGTAAAGAGAAAAAAATGCATTCTCTTACTGAAACACATACACATACACACACACACACAAAAGTAAAAAAAATACAGGAAAGGAAAGAAAAGAAAAGAAAGCGGTGTATTTTAATTTAATTTTTTTTTTTCAAATTTCCACAGCAGAATATTTTTATAAATACAAAAAATATCTAATATATTATCGATCATTTTGTATTAATTGATCTTTAAATATTTACGTACAGAAAAAAAAAATGTATCAAACAATGTAAATATAAACCCATGCATTCTTTTACAATAATCATCTTTCAAACTAATTAATAATTAGATTCAAATTAGGTACAAGACTTATTGATATAAAATATTCAATATCGATCATTTATATATTAGAAAATTTATTACATTTACTAAATTCAGGAAAAAATAAAATAAATAACAGCGAAATTAAAAAAGTGTTCATGACATCGGATTGTCTGAATGTCCTCAATCTTGCTCCCGTAAACATTGATGAAATTTCTAGAAACTGATATATGATATTCAAGTTTACTATCGACATTCCCTATTGAAAATGGAATAAATACTACACCGGTTTGTGCACCAAGACACCCGAAAGTATTCCAAAGAAATACTTTCTACGAGAGGTATTTCTAAAGACCATATTTTAAAACCTTTCGTTGCACAACGCTTAATGGAAATCAAATATATTATTTATATGCAAAAAAGAAAAAAGAATGTTTTTTACAATGTATAGTAAATTACCATTACCATTTACAGTGCCGCACAAAAGTATTCAGATATATATTATGGGCTACATAAGGAAGTAGCTGGGTTTTCATTTTCCTTTTTATTAAGCAATGTAACATTTCCTACAATATTTGAGTGTGAATATGATTTGAATTAGTCCATGTATCTGTCTGACTGTCTGTCTCCCCACTTTCAGCGTCCGAATATATTTTCCGTATTTTTTCAAAATTATACATGTTATTCAAATTGACTGGGGAATGTTCTATATTTAAAATGGCATAAATAGGCTCTGTACAATTTTTTCGTATACAAGATCATCCAATAAATGCCAATATTTTGCTTTTTATGAGAGACATTTTTTATAAATCACATTTAAATAACATTATTCTGCAATTATCATAATAAAATTGTCATTTTTTGTTAATATGCTAAAATAATGTTTTGTATGGATTATGATAGGTTTAGCATTCACTTTTACAGGGCTACGCTAAAGTATTCAGTCATATAATAAGTATTTTAAATATTTTCGAACAATGTTTAAAAGTGATTATGAATTCAATTAGTCTGTCTGTCTGCCCTTCTATCCTATCTGTCCATTGTGTGATCACATAAACAAAGAACACTGAAGATTAACGGTGCATCGAGTACGTAGAATTGAAAAGTGTAGAAATGAAAGCGTAGAATTGAAATTATGATATTAAATTATCCCATATGTATAAATATTACCTTAAAATTAATCAAAATAATATTAAAAGAAATTTTAATTTAAATTATTAAAAATTAAATGCAGGATACTTTTAATTTATATATGAGAAATTCCCATATTCAAAAAGTTTAAGATCCATGCAGCAAATCCTTTACTAATTATATAAAAGAGTAATTGTACTTTAAAATTGCCTTTTCAGATTACTATAACTGCCCAATTATAAAATATACTTTATCCCTAAATTTATTAAAAGATTTTTTGTTCAAAAGTCAATCTAGGCGTGTAAAACTACAAAAAATTCTTTCTTTTAGTTTAAATACTTTCGTAAATATTATCTGTGTTAAGGTTCATTAAGTCAATCCTTATTTGCTTCAGTTAAATAATAATTGAGCAATTCTTGTAAAATGATTCTCATAGGAGAACCTTGCCTTCTCTATAGGCGACACTTTCAAATACCGAAATTGGTTTCTTTGCAAAATTTAAGGCAACTCTTCTGAAAACGGTCGATGATTTGTATCCAGATATTCGAGGACAGGAAAAATATTTTCTTTTTCACTAGTAACAAGCTTGACAAGAGTGTTGGCGAAGAGAGTTCCTCACTTGTCAGAAGAAAGCCTGCCAAATCAAACTTCTGTGAATTTTTGTAATCTCTTCTGCAAAAAATTTGGCGTAAAAAAAGACCTAGGTCCTGCTGGTTAATCCCCCTCCCTCATTTTATGGCATACTCATACTGGATTAGCTGCCATCATCTAAAAATATCCTATGTTTTTATAACAAACTAGCAGGCTACGCCCGTTTCGCTGGTCCCTATTTTAAAAGAAATATAATTAATGAATTCTCAAAATTGCATTAATCTTTATCATGTGAAAAAAAAAAAAAAAAAAAAAAGAAGAAGAGAAAAAAAAAATCTGATCTGGAAAAATGTCGCACCGGGTTCAGCGCAGCCCATTGTGCTCCGCGCGAGCGCAATTATGTTCGACACTCTTAACGAATCACTATGTTATCGAAAGGGTAAAAATACAAAATACAAAAAAAAAAAAAAAAAAAACTTCTCTCATCGCTGGAATAATCGCTCTGAATCCACACTGCCTCCGCCATCGTATACCTGCGCGCACGCCGCGCGTGTTCTTTCGCCCACCGTTCCCGACCCTCTTAATAATTCTATATTTTCGAAAATATCCTCAAACGATTTATCGGGTTTTAAAACTTAATAATACTAATTTTCTACTCTTTAAATCTTATTTCTATTATTTTGACCCATCCCGCCTATCTTAATAATTTTACAAGTTCGAAAATAACCGCAATCGATCTGTAGGGCTCAAAAACCTGTATACATCAGTTTGAAAGATATAACTCGATTTTTATTTTTTGCCCCTCTGCCCCCCCCCCCCCTTCTCGCCTCTCCAATAATTTTACAAATTCGAAAACATCAGCAATTTATGTGTAGGTATCAAAAACCTCTGTGCACCAATTTTGAACGGTCTAACTCTATTTTTATTTTTTTTTCCTCACCGCCCCCCTTCCCGCCCCTCCTAATAATTTTACAAATTCGAAAATATCCGCAATCGATTTGAAGGTATCGAAAACCTCTAAATACCAATTTTGAACGATCTAACTTTATTATTATTATTATTTTTTTTTTTTTTTTGTCCCTCCGCCCTTCCCCCTGCCCGCCCATCCTAATAGCTTTTCACTTTCGAAAATATCCCCATTCGACATTCTGGCCTTTAAAACATATCTGTACCACATTTAAACGGTCTAACTGTATTTCTATTCGTTTTTACCCCATAGCCCCCCTTACCATCCCACCTGGGTGCTGAATTTCTAAAATTCCACAAATTGGTTTTTAGATTTTTGTATTAGCTATATTTTAGCGCAAAAATTTCACGAAAATCTTTTTTTCTTTCCTTATTTTTTTTTTTTTTTTTGAGATATATAGGATTATGTGAAATCAAGTTTTGCGCATGTGAAATCACGTTTTGCCCCCTTCTCCCCTTGGGGACCGAATTTCTAAAATTCCAGAAATTGGTTTTTAGAAATTTGTGTTAGCTATACTTTAAAGCAAAAATTTTACGGATATCTGTTTTTTGTTTGCGATATGAAGGATTTTGTGAAATCACGTTTTGCGCGTATGAAATCATATTTTGACCGCTCCCCCCACCCCTGTGGTCCGAATTTTTAAAATTTCAGAAATTGTTTTTTAGACATTTGTGTTGGCTATATTTTAAAGCAAAAATTTTACGGATATCTATTTTTTGTTTGAGATATGAAGGATTTTGTGAAATCACGTTTTGGCCCCCTCCCCTCATCGAGGGGCGAATTTTGTAAAATCGCTTCTTAATAGATGGCTACGTCATAGAAGGAACATTGTCACAAATTTTCGTGCTTTTAGGTCCAGGGGTTTGGGCTAGACGATGACGAATCCCCCACTCGCGCGCTCACTCAGGACTTTTTATATATTTTGATATTTATATATTTTATATAACTGATTTGATCAGAAAATGTTTTTTCGCAATTTACAAAGTCTACGAGTTATTTTCTTCTTCAAATTTCATCCACGGTCATGATTGAAGAGGGATTTCCATAATGTAGTTCATTATCAAGGTAATCATGGAAAATTCAAACTGAATCTCTCCTAGGTTAACCTGTTACCTGCCACGGAAAATTTACGAATTTCCTTTCCTAGTGCCACCGTTCTCTCTCATCTCTGATATGAGTAAATCTTTCAAAAACACTGTAAAGATTACTTCTAAGGTTATTTTATTGCATTGTTAAATCACGTCAGTAGTTTCACTACTAGCAGTGCAGTACAAAGGAACTACTTTACAAAGTGCAGTACTTTAGAAAAAAATACATATACATCATCGCAGTTAAAGGGTTATTATTCAATGCGAACCTCATAATTTTTCGTTCTTGGTTTAATTATTCTATCAATAATACATTTTTAAAACTGTAATCATATGTGTGCTTAATAACTTATCATTGGATTAATTTATGCATTAAAACATTTTTAAATAAGTACAGCATAACATTTTCAATAATCTATTAGCAATTTATATTTTTTGGATTAGCAGAGTAATTCAAATTATAAATTCCAGTACATACATAAAAATTTAAAATAATAGTAAAATATGATTCTTCTTCTTATTTTTATTTTTATTATATTTTTCATTTAAGTACATACACACACTGGCCATTGAGATAGGATCCTGCGAGTGTTTCTACAAATGCTTGCTAGCGGCGTACGTATGCAAAACCTGTTATCTTGTTGTAGGGGATATTCTGCTGGCATATAAATAGTCGCCTGGAATTATGAAGAGGAATTAAAAGCTATGAAATGCGTGGATATATTTAAAGAATAAGTGCATTTTACATTGTTACATCTTTACTCAGAAGGCGATGGATAATTCATGGACGATAATATAAACTATACATCGTGCTAAAAGCAATCGAGATTGGTTCAGTGAGCATTAATCTGACTTCCAGCAGCTTCCTAGGCTGGCGAAAATCTTGAATTTTAACTCAATATAAGATGTTTGGGATAAGATAGAAAGGTAATTCCTACACCAGTCTCTCCTTCCATCCTATTTAAGGGATTTTAAAGTCTGTATAGCCAATGTTTGGTATATTCTGGATGCAAACACACTTCAAAATCTTGTAGTTTCGATGCCCTCACGAATACAGGCTGTGAAAAAGGAGTTCCAATGTGCAAAAAGTAGTCCAGTAAATTATTACTCTAAGGTGTGTAATTCATTGGATAGTGCATATATTTTATTTATAACAATTCATTAACCATATCGGCTGTCAGTTTTACTTCTAATATTCCTCATCTCTTCTTCTAAGCTTCATTCTCACGTACTAAATCTTTCATTATTTTATTCTACTTATTTTTTTCTGACGCACAAACAGGTAGAAATGTAATCAGCTTTAGTTTAATTTATGTGAATTTATCCCTCTTCTTTAATTTAATTAAGAATGATACTTACAAAAAACCTAATGTTACAGTTCAAAAAAATATCCTTCCATTAACGATTTAATTATATTTTTATTGTAACGTGTTCTGTGAAATAAAATATTTATTTACCAACAAATATAATTAAAAGCTTCAATTTAGAATTTTATTTGTATTGCCATAACAAAATTAAATGCGTACAGATTGTAAGATTTTCTGGAGTAAACTATAATTTTTTTTTCTAAATTCATAAAAATTAATGTTTAAAGGGTTTGTTACATTTCATTTTTTTTTCTGTTCGCAGTGTTGCTAGTGTTTAGATTTTACAAAGATAAAAATGTGTAAATAATAAATTGATAAAATATCAAGGATTTTTCGAAACTACTCATATTCCTTTTTTTAGTATTTTCTCCCATTCACTTTATGTCATCACGTAATGCATTTACTTTTGGGAGCCATCATAATGATAGCGTTTTAAAGCAGATCATATTTTACATGATAAAATATATGCAACCATTACATGATTGAGAAAAATGTATATAGTAAGACTTAAATGACTAAATTCTATTTTATTAAAGTCTTGTTTACACAAATTATTCAATGAATAATATATCACAGTATCTTTTTATAGACAAATTACACAGATATTCCTTTTTAGAATAAATACTTAGAATTCTTACAAAACTTTGAATAGCCTTTTAATTGAGATAGTTTTTGACAGCTATTTTCGGTAAATTATTCACACATACAGTGCAATTTGTAAATAATATGTTTAAATTTCAACATTTATTTAAATTACTTTTATTTATTTATTATTATTATTGTAGTGGTTTTTCGTTATTTATTTAATATTTAACTAATAATTTATTTTAAATTTTGATTTATCATTTTATACGAATACCATTACTATACTAATAAAAATTACACTATACAAAGTCATTTGAATACTTATCAACATTTAATTATTTAAAATCCACAGTATCATTTCAATTATTCAAACAATATACAGTATTTTTATTAATGTTCCAAAATGCTAGTAAGAACATTATTTGGGATGTACAAAAGAAGTTCGTAAAAGAATGCCGATATACATTGTCTTGAAAAGATATTAGAATGATCTTTTACTTTCTCTTATGTGGTGGTATGTTACTTTCGCTTGTATGGAGGTGAAAGTATTGCTTTAGAATCAAATTTTTGAAATCCAGATTTTGTTATATTTACACGTTTTAAAGTTTCCTGAATCCAAAAAGCATGTTTTTCAGCGATTGGTCTGTGTGTGTGTGTGTGTGTGTGTTTGTGTGTCTGTCTGCGTAAATTTTATCAGCATGTCTCAATAACAAGTAGTAGCAGGAAGACGAAACTTGATATTCGACATTTTTATCATATAGAGATACAGCACTAAACTTTTTGTAGAGATCAAGCAACGGGTTCGTGTACAGAGCCATCAAGGAGAATTCAAGCACATTACGTCAATGGCCAAAATATCTGGTAAGTACAGTGTAATATCTACATGCTGCCTTAAACAAAATGAACTCACCATGTTTTTTTATGTGCACATAAAAGCAAGTTTTGTGTAAATTGCGGCATGGAATTCATTCATCATTCGTTTATAAGGCTACCTAAATATTTAGATATGATGGACTATAGAAATTACGGGAAGTGTATTTAATTTTGAGTTATGTGTTTTTTTTTTTTTTTTGTAAGACTATATTTAAGTATACAATGCTATGTGTATATAGATAAAAGACAATATACAGGGCTTCCCAAAATTAAACTAGACGTTTTTTCAATTTCAATGTAATCGATTGAAGTTCTTTGCTACATTTTACTATGTTGACGAAGACTGCTTAGGAAGGAAAATCAAATTCTCATTCCTGTATTGTAAATAAAATCAACTTGAAAATTTGATTAAGATCGGCCCGTTTCAAGGCAAATTAATAAGATCCATGATTTTTTTTTTTTTTTTTTTTAGAAATGAATAACGGGAGAGGTGGCAGTAACCCACCTCATACAGAATTATATGTCAAATAAAACTGTCCCTAATCATATTTTATATTATTTTTAACTAAATTGAACTCTATTATTTTACCTTATTGAATTTACGTCTTAATTTAAAAGCTGTCTTTGTAACATGCGGTGTAAGAGAAAGTCGTGTGAGTGACACAGCAGATTATTTCTATTATAATTCAAAGTTCGTCTTCCCAGTGTCACGAAGAAAAGTTAATATTATTATTGCATCCCTATCATATTATGAAAAGTGCTATATATGAAAGTAAAAGAAATATATAATCTTTTGACATGTTGTCATTTTGTTTCCAAAATATATGGGGAAATTTCTAATAATATTTTATTAAATAGAGAAAGAAAAAGTTGAAATTAAATATAATATATTTAAATATATTTTCAAAATAGGGACTTTTTTTTAAGGAGTTCTTCCACTTACAAGGGGAGTATGGATCAGTGAAATTCTTACAGCAACCAAACCAAGCTCGAATTAAAGAGCATGGTCAAAAACATAGGTTAAATTGTAAATTTACTGCAAAAAACCTCCATGGGGTGGGAAACGACCCTAAAAATTTTAACTGTTTACATGGAAACAAATGAAACAGAAGCTAGTGATAAGACAGCATGGCGTACTGACAACGGGTTACTGTTTATGTATATATATATATATATATATATATATATATATATATATATCACAGTATATTAAGGTAAATGAATAATTTATGGGGGATAAGTATTTGGTTTCATTAAAAAATATATATACTGAAATATATTTAATTAAGTTACACAGATAATGTAAAATTTTGATTTTATAATTTTGGCTGATCTTTATGTTTTTTGGTGTGCTGAATCCGAAAATGAAGCCAATTTTTCTCTATTACATATAGACTTTTACCAATACAGGGTGCCTATCTATACAATTTCTTTCATTACTCTTCCACCAATATAAATATATGGCAAGTTTCTTAGGATGTTTCCATCATTAGTTAATCGTGGATACCTACTGTTGTAATTGCGCAGAACTAGTGTGACATAAAACCATTCCAATCAATCTATTGCTATGATGGTATATGTATGTAAGAAATTGTGTTGGTAAAAATATAATGGTATTGACAAAATCTATATGTGATAGATAAAAATGGGCAGTATTTTCGATTAAAGCACATTAAAAAATATAAAGATTAGCGAAAATCATCAAATCAAAATTGTCAACATCACTTTTGTAGACCTGTGTCAGTAAAGTATTTTATTTCAATTAAAATATATATATATATATATATTTTAATTTTTCGAATAATTCAAGAGAAAATAATTTTCTTTATTGCACTTTTCTCTTTCCTTAAGTTTAATTAATTAATTATTTTTTATTTATATTTTACTCCAAAGCCTCTAATAGCAATAGCTGATCGACTGCTTTTAATTTTATAATTATTTATGCATAAAAAAATATATTTTTTTAATTAAATTATCGAAACATATTGTTTCAAGTGAAAGCTTATTTTTAATCTATCTTCGTAAATTAAATAAATAAATAAATAATGTAACGAAAAATATTGCATTTTTTTCTTGATGCTTTACATAAACGTTTAATTAATATTTAAACCTGTGTCATTAAAACGCTAATCGTTTATTTTTAATTGTGCTATTATTTCTACGCAAAAGAAAATAACTTTTTTTTTATTGTTAATATATTTTTGGCCCTTGAATGAGTGTATATCTCCAAAACTTAAAAGTCTAGTTATTATATATGCATTTTACAAAGCTAGTTATATTGAAAGAAAACCAAATGATTTCCAAAATGTTTGCGATGTATTATTCAATCTTGAAAAAGTTTGTAATTGAATCAATTGTGATAAATTTTGTTTCATAAGTTGCGTTCATTGTGAAAAATGCTTATGCTCTGATCATTTTCTTATTTCTAATTAAATTGAAACTAAATTCGTAAATTTTCTCTATAAAGAAATAATTTTACCCTATATATTTCTTAATAGCATCTTTATGTAGTGTATATTTATTTATTTATTTTTAATTTTTTAATTAAATTTAATAATTATTTTCTTTTTAATTATTCGTTTATTTTCTGTTTTGCTTTATTACATTATTAATAATATTAATAATAATAAAAACTGGTACTCCGCTGTGGTATCTTCACCACCTTTATCATTCACCACCACGTAACACACCTTCGTCACACACCGTCACGTAACTCACCACCTTCGTAACTCAAACTGAATAACTCTGGGACTGCGCCACGCTGGCTTGCTATTGGTTTCTGTTTCGTTGGCTTTGATAGAAACAGCTGAAACTTCTAGGGTCGTATCTCGCTCCACGTGGCGTTGTTGCAGCAAATTGGCACTAGACCCATTGTTTGCGTCCATGCTCTTTAATTTAAGCTTTGTTTGGTTTCAATATAAATTTTACTCATTCATACTTCCCTTGCCAGATATAAGCTGACCGTTTATTAGGCTAGGCTGAGTGTTTTATTAAATACCTATGTTAAACCTATAAAATTTTATACATTCAGATATAATCTGCCATGTGAAATCTTTAAGAAACAACCAAACAACCAAATCGTATATCTGTATCTTTAGAAACATTAAACACTTTAAAACTCGAGACTGAGTGGCGACACATGTTTACAGATGGCTGTAAGTTTGTTGACTCCTTAATGCAGAAGACTGCGTCTTTTGCAAGCTTTTTTAATTTTATAATCCTGTCGGAAGTAATAGAGCTGCTTTTGATTCTGAAATAGTATAACCGTATCCTAACTTTAATAGCATTTTGAACATTTTTAGAGTTTATTATCCTCTTTGACTCTAAAGCTGGTTTTCTGAAAATTTCCTTTTATGAACCACCTACATTATTTGATATTTTAAAAAGTCGCCAAATATTAAACAACTAAGTTGTAAATGACAAAGAAGTTGCCATGCAATGGACACCATCACACTGCATGTAAATGAAAGAATAGCTTTTTATCGGTGAAAAAAGGAGTAAACTTTATTCAAATAAGATATAGTCCCATCCCATTTCATACAACGAAAGTTTTCTTAAAAAATTATTTCTGAAAATATTTGGAGAAGATATTACTGAAATAATAGTCAAAAAAGCGTGGAATGGGGAGATTTTGGACATTACGTTGTGGCCTAGATGAAAATCGGTTGCTGCTTTATGGTTAAATACTGGCCATGAATATCTATTTAAACATCTGCATCGAATGAATATTGTTTAAAACCCAATTTGCAAATTCCGCAATACTAATGAGAAATGGATACTTTACATTTGAGTCGTTGCACTGCACTTAATATTGGACCGCTCTGAGAAAGAAACATTGGGAGGCGAGACACAAAATAGATTTATAAACTTCTGTAAATAGACTTTTGTTATTATTATTATTATTATTAGTTGTTGTTATTATTATGTTATTGCTGCTGATTTATTGTTTCGTCTACAGTTCTCTTTGCAGTCTGCCATTGGGTATATATATATCTATATATTCCACAATAATATAGGGGACAGTCGGGAGGGATGGAACATTGGGTGGGATGGGACAACTAAAATTATTCTTAAAATAAACATTGTTTTTATTATTTGACACTTCCACCAAGTGAAGTAACTACAGCCCCATATTTCTTGCTATGCATCATTTTAGTTGGAGAACTCTGTAAGTTTATATAACAAAAAAAAAAATATATATATATATATATATATAACACGAAAAGTAAACAACTGCTTAATTTTCAAGGCAAGTTTTCAATATCACTCACTGATGTCAGCATAATCACATTTCATATTTTATATACCTAATAAAATAACTTTTATAAATTTGTAGCTAAATTAAACCTAAAAGTAGCAGGTGTCTAATAATAAATTATTTTTTGAAAAATAATGAAAAGTTAGGGATGGGGCATGTAAGAAAAGGAAGAAGAATGAACCTTCTGATACTCCTTAAACAGGAAATATCATGAGTAAAATGAATGACTAGATGGAAGAAAAAATGCACGAAACAAATTCAAAATCAGGAAAAATAATTGGTATGTCATTCACACGACTTTTGTTTACCTTTTTAAATTTTAAAAATACTTTATTCACCGTATATGTATAAGGAATTTATTTTCATTCCTGAGCAGTATTCCTGGACATGGTTAAATATATAAAAGAAATTACACTCACCAATTACAGTTAGGATTTCTTGATAATATTTTTTCAACTTAATTTTGAATATTTGAACTAAAAATCAGTATTTTCTCTGCTAGAAGTAGGAAAAAAAAAAAGTGAACTGATTGAGCATTTGAAAATTTTTATTTAAGTGATACATTATACTCTAATGTTAGATAAAATAGGTGGTATTCGTAATTAATTAACCTTACATACATCGTGTCCCACTGTTTTTATCATTTTTCATAGTATACCTGTATATTATGTATTTATTTTAACTTTATAAACATGTCCCATCCCTCCATCATATAAGGGAGGGATGGGACATTTTTATGACTATCTTAATTGGCATATAAATTTAATATTTTAATAATTACCATCAAATTTATATTTTTAAAAGCTGTTAAAATGTTTCAATTTGTTTCTCTGAAACTTACACTGTTGTACCAGTAAAAGTAAATTTGTAAAAAATATTTTTGTCAAAACTGCCCCATCCCTCCCTATGTGGGGGAATTGCCTGGTTATCATATCTCCAAAAATAATAAAAAATAGAGCTGCAAAACTTCAGAATTGAAACAGATACGGTGTGCAGATGAATTTTCCAATTTTTGGTAAATTTGGAAAACCAGAAGTGTGACATTGGAAACCGGAAGTAGGACCGTAAGTTTATACCTCAAAAACGGCTCTAATGATTTTCTTCAAAGTTGCTATTTAAGTACTTTATTAGATGTAAGAACAAGACAAACAACAACGTCTAGAACGCCAAAATAGAAATAACAGGAAAGCAGATATCTATTTCGGTAGCATTTTGCGTACCGCCTTCAGTGCACAAAGAAATGAGAGAGACGTGCTCTCGTATATATAGGAAAACGATCGGATTCAGCTCAGGATTATCGGCTAATAGAATTACACACAATGTGGGTGATTGGCCAATAGGAAATCATGAAACTCTAGTTGTGAAAAATATGGAAGAATTTAAGATAATGTGGACTGAATGTAAAATAATAAGTACTTATTATTCCCAAAATGATGGTATGGCCATGGGTAGTCCTCTCTCTCCTTTACTTTGCGATATTTATATGCACTATTTTGAAGAAAAACTCTTCGGTGTATATAAATTTCCTCACTGGTTTAGATATGTGGATGACACTTTCGTTCTTGTCTCCCCTGACGTCGATTTGTCCAATTTACTTTCTTTGGTCAATTCGATTGACCCATGCATTCAATTCACTTTTGAGGTTGAACAGGATTGCTCTTTGCCTTTCCTTGACGTTCTTGTGAATAAAGAAAAGGATTGTTTCTCAACTACTGTTTTTAGAAAACCCTTCTCAGTCTCTTTGCCGCCGCATGCTCTCTCTAACCACGCCCCTCAACAAAAAATGTCTGCTTTTTACACTTATGTTTACCGTGCCTTACACATTTGTTCTGATCCGTCTAATCTTTCGAAAGAAATTAATTATTTAAAATCTCTTGCTCTCTCTCGTGGCTATAACCCATCTATCATCGATAAAGCTCTATATAAATTTAAGAATCCTAAACGTTCTGCTCCCAAATTAAACGATCACAGTCTCATCCCAGTTGTTTTACCTTTTTATTCTTCACTCTCTTTTAAAATCTCTAAAATTCTTTCACCGTTTGGTTTCAAAGTTATTTACAAACCCGTCAATAAAATAAAATTATCTTCTCTTAAGGATCCCATTCCCACCGAAAACCGTTCTGGAATTTATTTAATTCCGTGTTCGTCCTGCAACTTAGGTTATATTGGTCAAACTAGGAGGCGTTTGAAATACAGAATAAATGAGCACCGTCGGAATGTTCGTAATGAAGAGATTACCAAATCTTCTATTGCTTCCCATTGCTGGTCTCAAGGTCATCGTTTTGATTTTTCCAAAACTAACATAATTTCATCTCCTGTCTGTTCCTCCCATTTGGATATTCATGAAGCATTTTACATATTTAAAAATTCGAAAAATCTTGTTAATGATATTTCTTCCACTCCTTCCTTCTCTGTTGCTTGGAAATTACTCACGTAACTTAGTTTTTAGTTTAATTTTTGTTATCCTGAGATTGTTATATGATTAATCTCACTCATTTATTTATTTCCTTGTTTTTTTGTACAATTCTACTCACACCAGTAGCTATTTTTAGTTTCTACTTTATAAACTTTTTCTTTTCATATTAAACGGTTTTGTGCGTTGCCGCTTTGACTGCAGCACTCGTGCTTACTTTGTTCGCCTGATGAAGGGTCGTGTGTTTTTTCGACCCGAAACAATTGTTGCGAGTTTATTGCATTTTATGGTGTTTATTCAAAGTTTGTAAGTAATAATATTATTATTATTATTATTATTATTGTTGTTATTTTTATTTTATAGTATATAGTATTAATTGTTAAAAAAAATTAAAATTGAATAATACTTTTGTAAAAACAGAAAATTGTCTTGTTAAATACTTTGATGTATTTTTTGTGTCTTTTAAAAAATTAATAGATTTTTTACCGTATCCCTGCATATTGATTAAAATTCCAGAACTACGATATTACTTTATAAAATATTTTTATAAAATTTAAACTTCAGTGCAGTTTAGTATTATGATAATATTATTAAATTGGTACAGGAAAATTTACGTGTATTACTTAAACACTTATTGAAAGAAAAAGATATAACACGAGTCCAGTAACACCTTTTCCAGTGACCGAGAAGGCACTCTTAACGCAAATCTTTTTATTATTTTTTAATTATGACATTCGATTTTACTGATATAATTTTATGTCACGTGTACAAATATATCATTTTTAGCAACTTCTAACATCAGTGAAATATGTTTATAATACTGGATGTTGTGTCGCCCCAACCATTTGCTATATATAATTTTCGTATTATTTTTTTAATTCCTTAAAATTTTTATATGCTCTTTGAGTTGACAAAATATTGTTCCCAAACAAAACTGGCATAGAATACAACTGGCATACTAGCCACTAAAAACCTTATTAATATTCAGGGAACCACAGAACATGTAAATGCAACAAAAACCTAATTTTGAATGTTTGAACAGTACTTTCTCTGCTAAAAGTTAAAAAAAAAAAAAAAAAAAAAAAAAAAAAAAATGAACTGAGTGAGCATTTGAAAATTTTTATTTAAGTGGTACATTATACTCTAATGTTCTATAAAATAGATGTTATTAGTAATTAATTAACATTACATACATCGTGTCCCAGTGGTTTGTCATTTTTCATAGTATGTCTGTATATTATGTATTTATTTTAACTTTATAAACATGACTAATCTCTCCCTCATATAAGTGAGGGAGGGCACATTTCTATGACTATGTTAATTGGCTTATAAAATTAATATTTTAATAATTACCAAAAAAAAAAAATTTTTTTTTAAGATGTTAAAATGTTTCAGTTTGTTTCTCTGAAACTTACAGTGTTGTACAAGTAAAAGTAAATTTGTAAAATATATTTTTGTCAAAGCTGTCCCATCCCTCCCTACTCTCCCCTACTAATGGTATAAGCATAGCCGCCAACATTTTTCAGCTATCCCATAGTATTCTTAATACAAGCCTTCTTTTCTCCCTTTTTCTGGGAGAATAATTTTCAATTCATATGATCGCAATTACATATTTAAATATATATATATATATATTGGCATCAATGCATTATTAGTGTATATTTTTAAATAATTAATGTTTTCTATAAGTGAAAACTAAAACATGTTTATGACTAAAATTTTGAATATGAGGATTTTCAAACCTTTTATCTTCAGTCGAGTGTGGAGGTATAGTGCAAGGTTAATTGAACCATAAACCTTAAGACAAAAGAATGTGCAAAATTTTGCATCGTCATGCTCTCTACATTTTTATGTAATAGTATAAGATTCATTATTCTCATAAACTTTGTTGTATATCATTTTCAGCATAATTCATTACAAAATTCCTGTATTAAATGAATTTTTACAATCCCTGCAAAGGTTTTTGCTTTAAAACTCTAAATTAAATTACCATTTAAGAATAAGAAATTTACTTACAATAAATATTTTTATTTTTACTACAACAAGGTCTAACTCTTTTATGGAAGATGTGAATCACTAATATTTATATGGGAGAATGAAAAATTGTTCGTCAAATAAACACCTGTTTTGAAATATTAAAAAAAAAAAAAAAAATGTGGTTTAATATTTAAAGATATTTCTTGTGTTTTGATAAAGTATTTGATGTGTCTTATATTCATAACTTAAAATACTATAAAGAGTAAAACATAATTTTTATACATTATTCTTTAGAAATAAGTTAATTTTGCAAATATTTAACAAGAAAATGACATTGAATTTATATCAGTTTACATTGCGAACCCTATAGAATTTATTTAACTTAGATGCTTTTAAAAAAAAATATCTATTGAAGCAAATTCTTCATTTCTTTTAGGTATAATACTGTGCAAACCTTTAATCTTTCAAGGATTCATTTAAAAATTTCTCAAAATAACACAATAGAATTACTTATTCTCTGATACAATATGTTACATAAGTTCAAACACTGAAAAGTTCGGCAATTTTTCTATCACCTTTCATATTTCATACACATTTTAGAAGATATTTTTATTTTTACTGAATTGCATTGATCGTTGCATAAGATTAATGTGTTTGTAAGATAGATGGAATGTGTCAACAGTGGCAGTTATGTTTTCACAGATTTTTAAATATTTTTGAGTTGTGTTTTTGAAAGAAATAACTTTTATGGATTTTATTTAAATAAAGCAATAAATATGGGTACTTTTTAATTTTGTTCATAGTGTATGTATCATAATATAATAAACCAACCTCGTTTTCCATTGTTATAATTTATGATAATAGTAAAGTAAAATAATGCTTTTTGTACAGATGATAAGATTATCCAGGGAAATGTTATTTCTTTCAATATTTTGCATCTGGGCACTGATACTTTAAAAAGTTTGTTCAAATATATTTCTAATATGTTTAATAATAAATATGTTTAAATATGTTTCTAAAGAAGAAATACCGCATAAACCTATTTTTCTTAAAAGACAAAAAGTAAAAACTATTTCATTTTGGTGAAAATCCATATTGACTAAAATTTTCAAACGCATAGTTGTCTGAAACCTTGTATCGTAAAATTAGCTTTATATTACATTTGAAAATACACATCGAGTAATTGTTCTTCTTATACTTTTGAGTGGCACTGTAAACCTGTTATAAATGTTTAACAAACTTTAAAAATAAATACTAAATAATGAATTTATTGTAAAAGTTTACAAATTTAAAGTTTATATAAATCCCTCAATACTCAAATAGAAATAAATTTCTTTCACTCTTCTCAATGATAGTTGAAAATGTTTATTATCATCTCTACCACAGTCGAGAAATTTGTGAAACTCTGTTTCAGGGAGAACTGACTACGGTTAGTATCTTGTCGAATGGTACCTCTGTCGATAAATTTCCGAAGAGTCTCGTCCGAGTTAATCTGCATAGCTGTCGGACTGCATAAGCATGTCATTAATCTAACAAAACGGGAAAAACCTTTCCTCCGTGGGAAATTATAATTGTGATTTCATGTCTCTGAACTGTTTCAGGGCATAGTGTGACTAGACAAACACACACACACAAACAAAAAAATCTTGAGCCTAATGTTTAAATTTCAATTAATTGCAACTTCAATTATTCTTGTATCTGTGTTTATATAAACCCAACCATATTATTTTAGATGATGCAAATCTAATTTTTGTTTAAGTTCTTCCTAATGCTATTTATTTGGTTTAAAATATTTAACAGACAATTAACAATAGTATACTTAATTCCTTTTAAGTAATACTTGATTTCTTCTGTACATTTAATATACTAATCTGCAAAATAAATATTTACATTTAAAAAAAGAAGATTGGCTGATTATGATTACATTTATATCTTGAAATTTGAGTTATGATTAAACATGTGTTTCTTGATTGCTATATTTCTTTTTTTTTTCTTTGTGAAATATGTGTACGAATGAAAAAATTATCTAAATTTATTAAGCAGTAAATTCTATCGTACCAAATCCGCAATCAGCTGATAACTGTTTTCACCAGAATAAGGAGCCTCTTATAGTAAACTTTTTCTTACCTATGACTTGTTTTAAAGGCGAAAATAATAGGATTAAAGACGTTGTATCATCGTAAGCTACATCACTAATCACTGATAATCGCGTAAATAGAGCCCCTATAACATTATAGTACTGGCATATGCATCATGCGATAATATGCTCGAGTTTCAGGAATTTCCAAGTGTCTGATGTTTCGTTTTGTTGGTGAAATTATTGAACATTGTATTGAGGTTTATGGCTAGTTGCCAACTAGAGTTGCTAGTGTACTGAGTAACCGTATTAATGGGCTGAATAACCGGTTCAACACATACTATAACGCATAATTAATAATAAAAATAATTATACACTTATTATTTATATCTATCTACCTATTTATCTATCTGTATGTATGCACATATGTATGCTTATGTATTTATTACTCAAATATTTTAATTTCCATGTTTTTTTTTTTTTTTTTTAATGCTTGTAGAGAGTTAAGCCCTCCAACCCCCAATCGTTACGCTACTGATTTAGGGCATGATTACATACCATCGCTAGTAGCCCAACGCATACCTTTAGGGTTAAGCAAACCTCCTCTAACACAATCTCAAATTCTAAACAATATGGATGAATCAATAATAATGTCGATGTTATAAATTATTTGTTAAATATTCTACCTATATTTTAAGTTACTTTAATTAAAAAAATATATATATTAATAAGCTATTTTATTGAATGTTTTAGTATATTTTAAAATACCTTCCATAGTTCCTTTCTTTTTTTTTAATACAAATATTTATGTATATACTATATAACACACTTAAAAAAATTTGAAAGGGTGTTAAACAAGGGGACACAATTTCACACATACTCTTCAAATGAAGTACTTCAAGGAGCTTTTAAAAAGCTAAAATGGGAACAGAAAGGCATAAAAATTGATGGAGAATTTATAAACAAATTGAGATTTTTGGATGACATTGTACTGCTTGCCTTCTAATTTAAGGATTTGGATGAAATACTTCAGGAATTAAACAAAAAATGCAAGCTCGTTCGATTGAAGATGAACCTTAGCAAGACAAAATTTATGTCAAATGAACTGAATATGACTGTTGATATGGGTGAATTAAAAACGGCATGCAGTTATACTTATATGGGACAAGTCTTTACGATGAATGGAATATCATGGAAGAAATTAACAACAGAGTTAAACTTGTATAGACAGCATTCCGAAGAAATAACGCTATATTCAAAAGCGACCTGCCAATTTGTTTGAAAAGAAAAGTTTTTGATTAGCGCATTTTGTCTTTTTTAATTTATGCTTCAGAAACTTGGACATTAACATGTACAGCTATACAAAAACATCAAACAATCCAGAGAAGCATGGAGAGATCCATGTTAGGATTCACCCGAAGAGACAGAAAGCGAAACTTTTGGAATAGGAAACCTACCAAAGTTATTGATGTTATTTCTAGAGTCAAGAATTTGGGCATCTAACAAGAAAAAACGATGATAAATGGACCACCAATGTTCTATTTTGGATACCAAGAGATAAGAAATACTGAGAAAAAAAATATATATCGTTTTCATCTAGAACGAAAAGGTGATCCTTTCCTAAATCCCTAAATTAGAAATATAGATTTCTGAGCTATGAGTATAAGACACGCCAATACACTGAGAAAAATTTCTATAACTGACATCTAGAATCTAAATTGTGGCTCTAGAAAAAATAGTTCCATGTCATCCTTATAAATTTCTTATAATTTTTTTTCTAGTCCCCTTCGAAACCGAATTCTAGAGACCTCTATTAGAATTCTTGAGCGTTTGCCTATATTATCGAGGACAAACCTATTTGAAAATATCTCCAAATATATGTGAATAAAAGAGACGGGTTTTAGCAGGTATAATCTTGGTTTATGACCCAATTCTAGAAAATCAAGTGAGAATTTCTTGTAATATAAGTTTCAGAATATTCAGAATATTGTTTCACCATCTAGAAATGTATAAATTAGAAATTCTCGTCCATTTCGTCTATTCAGTTTATTGGCGTGCCTTATGCGCATAGCTCGGAAATCTATATTTCTAGTTTAAGGATTTAGAAAATGACCATTTATTCATTCTAGATGAAGACGGTATAATTTTTTCCTCAGTGAAAGACCGAGAAAACTGCGTCGTTGGAGAGATGAAATTGTGAAGTTTAGACGAGCAGAATGGAGAAGAATTATAGAAAACAGAGCAGTTTCTAATCACCTAGGCCTTCATTCTGCAATGGATTGATAAAGGCTGAAATTGATGATAATTATAATGATGACTTAAAAAAAAGCAACATAAAAATTAATTTTACTTTCTCTTATCCATATAATGGTAGAGAACGTATTATTTTTGAGTCAAATTTTTTAAACTGAGTTTTGCTAAGTTTACGCGTTTTCAGGTAATCTGAATCCAAAAATAATTTTTTTAACGTATCGTCTGTATGTTTGTTATCATCTTAATTCTAAAAAAATATGTTTGCAGGCAGTCCAAACCCGAAATACTAAATCTGTTTCATATGCTACTTGAAACTTTTTATCAAAAGCGGTAAATCGTAGTAGGCAAATCTTTTAATCGGATGGGGTGCAGTCACATCCAAGAAAATTGAAATACACTCCGTTTATGGGCTACATTTTCTGTAGTTACATTTTTGCACTTTTAGATTGCTTTAATCCATTAAGCATGGCTGTATGAATCCCACTGATTTTTTTTTTTTTTTTTTTTTTTTTTGAATTTTTATGTATTTTGGGTTTCAATGGTGCATTTCAAATCATATATAGTTTAAATAATAATAATAATAATAATAATAAAATATATTTTGTTAGAAGATATGATATGTTTCCAAAAGGGGAGATTTCATACCTAATTGGTGTAGAACAGATGCTGAAAAACTGCAAAACCCTTTTGAATTAGTTTCTTTTATTCTTGTTTGCTATAATTTAAGAAAAGAACTGATTTATTTCAAATCCATTGTTTTAAAACCCTGCACTCGAATGAGTTATTTTTGGTGATATTTTTTCTTCGCTGATGTTTTGCCGAAAACAAACGTCTTTCTTTCAATAATTGGAAAATATATATATTTATTTATCTTAATTACAGTCGCTAACAAAAGTGTCCGAACACTAGCAAAAATTCCTACGTAGAAAAAAGTACTTTTTATACGGTTTTGTTAAAAAAAATCCTTATCGAATCATGGTCTTACACTGATTAAGAACAGGATTCGACAAGGATTTATTTAACAAAAACGTATGAAATGTACTTTTTTTAAATAGGTATTTTTGCTAGTGTGTTACGTCATTTTTGTTACCGACTGTACTTGCGGTGAAAAGAAAAATCGTAATAATTGTTATCGCATCGAGAGCTTTGGCGCCTAATGATTGATTTGACTCAGCAAGAGCGGTTTGGGACCACCTGACCACATTTTTTTATTTTAAACGCTGAAAAATAGCGATAAGAAAAAAAAAAATAAAAATTAGTTAAGAAATTATTTTTAACGTATTTTGTTATTAATAAACTATCTACAAGATAATATGCTGGAGTTTCAGGAATTTGCAGGTATCTCATGTTGTGTTTTGTGGATAAAACGATTAAAAAATGTATGGGTGTTTACTGCTAGTTGCCAACTAGAGTTGCTATTGTACTGAGTAAGCACTGAATCCGAATTAACAAGCTGAATAACCGGTTCAGTACATACTATAATGGACTAAGTATTTTTACACTTTCGAATTTAAATATTTTGTTTAATATATAGAAAAGTTCTTTAAGAATTACCTTGGAACTTTAGCAGTTTAAAAAACATGTCCCGGAGGGGAAAAGGGGACTAGTAAAAAATTATACATAAATCAAAATGTTTTCGTTCACCACGAAAAAAATAATGCTTTAAATTCGTTTTGACTGCTGCATGTAATTATGAGGAGTTTTCTCATTATATGTATAAAATTTTATGAGACTACCGCATTCATGGAGGTATAAAGCTTTTTTTTTTTTTTTTTTTTTATTGAAAAAAAAAAAATCAGCTTTTGTAATTGTGACATGTAGGTTATTAGACCCAGTGAAAAGCCATTTTTAGGATATTTGGCATGCTATATTAGACACAACTCACTGCAATCAGAATGCAAATATTGGATATCTTACGAAACATGAGTATTTTTAATAAATAACGTTTAAATACGCATGCGCTAGCTTGAAAAGAAATTCAGCTAAAATACATTTAAAGCATTACTTTTTACAGGGTGATCCAAAACATTCTGATTTTTATTTAATTTTTTACTGGTCTCCTTTTCCTCTTCAGGACACAATTTTCGCTGAAACGTATGAGGTATAACATGTTATTTAGACTAACAGAGTTTCAAGAAATTCCTAAACAGCTTTTTTAGATATTTGACAAAACGTCTGAATTCGAAAGTGTCCAAATACTTATTGGTAGAGAGTTCTTACATCAGCCATACAAAATTCGATGCACACTTTGTGTCTGAAGTGATCTTTTAAAAACCATTATTGTGCGCTTCACTGCAATGCTTAAAACCCATTTTTTGTAAAGTTTATCGGCACAAAGGGAACACTCAAATAGTGCAAACGGCAGCTGTAAATAATACATGTGAACTGTTTAAGTGATTATAAATACATTTGTTGAAATTCCATATTTAAATCTCTAATTTTCAAAGTAAATCTGAGTAGAAGGCAAATTCATCAAATTTAAATGGCAGGTATAATCCTTACAAAGTTATGTATATGAACTATGCTAAAACAAATTAGACTGCCTACAACCTTTTTTTCTGGAATTCTAACTTTAAAAATTAGTGTACCGGAAAGTTTCAAACAATATGAAAGAATCAAATATTTTTATATTCATAAAAGTATGCATGGTTTGTTTGGAATATGATCCTTTGTTTATGATCTCACCACCAAAAGAAAAAAAAAATACCATACTAAAAATTTCATATATATTATGGCTATTCTTGGAAAATGTTGGAAGTTTATTTCAAGCTGTATTAAGTATTTTTCATATCAATCTAAATTTTAATTCACTATGGGGTGTGGACAATGATATATAGACACTGTACAAGAATACCCAAAATTGAGCGAATACAGTATTCTCTATTGACTGTGATTGATGATTTTTTTCTGTTAACTTTTAAAGTGCAGAACAATAACTTAAAAATGTTAAGTACATTCTCATAGCCTTATGTCAGAAAAATAATTCAAAGTTCCAGTTTACAATGTTGGTATTTACATACCGAACATACATATGCAAGGAAAATATTCTAATAATGACAAAAATTCGACTTCAAAATTTAGGTGTATCTATACGTTTTCAGGTCTCCTACATTCAATTTTGCTATTTTTACAGAGATGTATGTGTATATATATATGCATATGTTCTTGTTTGGAACTGAATGACGATAGCGCCTAAACACTAAACAATAACTTAAAAATGTTAAGTACATTCTCATAGCCTTATGTCAGAAAAATAATTCAAAGTTCCAGTTTACAATGTTGGTATTTACATACCGAACATACATATGCAAGGAAAATATTCTAATAATGACAAAAATTCGACTTCAAAATTTAGGTGTATCTATACGTTTTCAGGTCTCCTACATTCAATTTTGCTATTTTTACAGAGATGTATGTGTATATATATATGCATATGTTCTTGTTTGGAACTGAATGACGATAGCGCCTAAACACTTTGAACGATTAAGCTGAATGTTGATGCATATATTACAGGTCATCGTAGCACGAACAATATCGATTTTGGAAAATCTAGCACTTATATATAAAAAGAAAAAAAAAAGCAATGAAAAATTCTTTATCATTATGGCCTACGGACTAAAAATTATTATTTAAAGTGCGATCGCTTCAAAATAAATATCCGATTGAGGTGAAAATTTATACACATGTTATAAGATTTTGTATAGATTTCGTATAGATTTTGATGAATTTAACACTTACAGATTTTAACAACGATACAATGAAAAATTATGTATCATTATTATGTATGGGTTCAAATTGCTTCAAGTGCAATACAGTTAAATTAAACAACATAGTATATGGAGAAAAATAATAAAACCCCTGTTATAATTTTCTGTTTTGTTTATTTAACGACTTTGCTTACTTTAATTTATTTATACAACTGTTCATTACTTAATATTCAGAAAGTTGAGTGTAGTTACTCCAGATTTTTTTAGAGTTATGCGTTTTAATTCCTGAACACCAAAACAAAATATTATTATTATTATTTTCAATAACTGAACAGTATTTATGTCTGTTATCAACTTAACATAAAAACAAATAATTTCTGAATGAAACTTTTCTTAAAAGCTGTCTTGATAAAATTAAACAGTCGTCTACCATAACATATTTAATCATAATCATCAAATAAATCTGTTTTTCGGTTTTATAAGTTAAATGATTTCGTTTGTCATATTAGTAGATTCAATAAATATTGCCAAATGTGAACAACGCGCCGTGAACCTCTTTTTTCAGGTTATGTCAAACTATTTTATCAGGATCAGAATTCTATTTCTTTCAGAAAAAAAAGAACTTAATTGTACCATTTGGGCAACCAATATTACTTTGGTATCATAGTATCCTTAACTTTGATTTTAAAATTTACTTAATGTTACTTTGGTATCATAGTATCCAACTAGGTGAAAAATTGAGCAAAGAGATAGTGTGATGTAAAGAAAACATTTACACAAATTTTACTTGCAGTTTTGGATAGCGTAACGCAAAAGACAAATAAATTTATTGAAATAAAAAAAATCAATTTATAATGCAAACTCAGAGAAAGTATAATTATTTGACAGTATATTTGAAAATTAAAATCACTGTTTCAATGTGTAAATTTACATTATAAGACAAAACAAAAGTAATTTTATTAGAATCTAAAAACCAATCTTTTAAAATAACACCGAGGCGCCACTGGAATTTTTATATCATTCCTTTTAAAACTGTTATTTTGAATTTGAAATGCGAATGAAAAAGAATCTGTCTGTGAAGTTAAAAATATTATGATTGCATTATAAATATAAATTTAAAAAAAAGTAGATGATCAAAGAAAATCTATGAATACATATATATATATATATATATAAACGGCTGAGAGATTTTCTTGGACTCTGTTTGTCTGTGCGTGGACGGAAGTTGCCACCAAATTTTCTTACTTCAGTTAATTTTAAAAAAATTAATTGTCCGATCGATAAGCTGTCAGAAAGCAGAAAAAACGTTTGTAAGCATAACTCAGCCAAAGTTACTGCACGGTGAAGAAATTGCACATCAGGAGACAAGACTTGAATATAAATAAAACATTATGTATAATTTTGGAATTCTTAATTCTCACAGGAGGGAAGTGAGAATTTTTTTTTTTTTTTTTTTTTTTTTTTTTGGGGGGGGGGGGATTTCAGAAATTCCGTATTTTTGAGCAGAAGTCTACTAAAAATGTTTCAAAGGTATTGAAAACAGCCATGTTTCTTCTTTAGGATATTTACAAAAACATATATATATATATATATTGGGGGGGGGGAGAGGGGGTCGTTACGAAGGAGCAAATTCAAAACTTCTCTTTTAGAGCTAAATGTGCCTTGGGAAATATATGGGATTAGCTGTCACGAAAATTGGTATGTATCCGACACTTATAGTAACGTTATTTTATGAGATTTCCGGGTCGGGGAAAATAAACACATGCAAGATCACGTTTTCCTGTTTGAATCCGCTTTAAAATATCTTATAATGGCAAATTTTGGTGTGTGCATCTTGATTAAGTGTACGCATTGCGTACTTTGGTGGGATTTCGCAAAACTTCGAACTTATCCACTGGTGAAGGGGAAGTAAAAAGCGGGTACGTTGCTGACGAAAGCAGTGTGGACCCGGATTCCTCACGTTGCGAGCGGGAAAAACCACTACAGAATACACCGGGAACTTTAACTTAGGTTATTAATAATAATATGAGATTTTGACAACACATATAAGTATAGTTCCCAGCGAAGCGGTCAAAGACTGCTAGTAAATATAAATGAATTGAATAAAAATTTATGTAACTTTTGTTTTCTTATATATGACATAAGAACATGCGAAAAATAGCTACTCGATGATTTTTTATTCGATTATTTACAAAAAGCAAAAAAAGAAAAAAAGAAAAAGCAAAATGAAAGCTTATTGATGATAAATGAAAATTACCTCTGAAGTAATTCTTAAGACGTATATATTAAAAAAAAATACTTCGAACACTTCATTGAGTTTTTTTTAAATATATATGTATATATTAGCAGACCCGACCACGCGTTGCTGCAGCTAAGTAATGCGTTGAAAATTTGATAAGGTATATAGTATTTCCCCACAACTGGATTTGGCGATTTTTTTAGCGTCTTTTTGAACGATAACGAAGTCGTTCTGGATTCTTTGCAGTAAAATATGGTAACCTGCATGCTTTTATTTTAGATTTATGATTTAGCTTATGATTTTATCATTTATGATTTTTAGATTTTTGATTTAGCCATAATCGCCAAATCCAGTTGTGGGGAAATACTATAGTTGTTACCCACAACTATAACTTATAATATAACTTCAGTAATTATATTCGGATAATTATAACTTCAGTATATACCCACAGCTGAATTTGGCGATTTTTCTTTGGCGCCGTCTTGAACGATAACGATGTCGCTCTGTGATATAATATGTCGTCGATAACGATGTCGTTTGTGATATAATATGGCAGCCTATATGTTGTTTATTTTGGATTTATTATTTTATGTTTTTGATTTATGATTAAGATTATCATTTATGATTTATGATTTATAGATTTATGATTTAGCCATAATCGCCAACAAAAAATCGCCAAATATCGTTGTGGGGATGTACTGATTAATATATTACTGAAAAGATTAATATATTTTAACGAAGTGGTGAGAAGATTCTGAGTATGTTAAAATTTCAATAGTAAATTCAAGTTAATCAAGAAGGAAAGCATTGAGGATTAAGATAAGAAAATTGAAAGATTTTAAGATCGCATTTTCAGCAATAAATATGAGTCAAAATTTAATGCAAAATACATATATAAATCACAAATTTAATCAGGAACGTTAAATTCGTAAGTTATTAAAGAAAAAGTAAAGAAAAATAAGAGAAATAATTAATTAAAGTTTCGAACATCGATCATATAGATTAGCGTTACAAATAAACAGACTTAAACTCTTTCAGACTTTTAAATAAGTTTTAAATTAAGTTTAAAATTTAATGTTAAATAAAACAGACTTTTAAATATATTTTAAAATATTGAAATGGTTACTTTTTATTTAGAACGTTATGTATAGATCACAAATTTCTTAAAGAAAACGAAGTTATACAGATTAGAATAATGCAACAAAAATTGAAATAGCAAGGTTATGTCGTAAATAAATTTTTAATACACGTGTCACGTGAAATAAATTGTATATTTATACATAATGTATCTGATATAAGATATTAACATGTTGCAGCGGAATAAATTTCATATCTATCATCCTTGGCGGAAAAAAAAATAATATCGCCAAATTATCTGGCGCACACATTTAATTCCTTTCAAAAATCATGGTTATTTTTAACTTATATTAAGAGAGTAATGAATAATATGAAACAATATTTCGCACAATACATATTACGAAAATATACATCTATCTTGTATATTTTCGTGTTACGTTTTTGATCGCCAAATACGAAAAACTCCAAGGACGACAGAGATTTGAAATTTAAAATTAAAATTTTGTCAATTTGACAGCAAAATAACTCAATCTAACGTATGCACATGATAAATAATACATATCTATACAAAAATATGGGGATTAAAATCCGGAAATAATTTTCCTCGTTTTTTAATAATTTTTTACAAAAAATACAATGGGCGATTAACATAAGAAATCTTTTTCTTGATTTCACAAACGGTCAGTGACGTCACACTTCGCTTGTGTACATACTTTATCAATGCGAATAAAATCTTTAAATTGATTATGACGTCAATTTTCGTGAGATGTATAATTTAACTTTTTATAATTTTTTAACGTTCACGTTTGATTAAATGTATTTACTTTTATGTCGAAAGAAAATGAACTCGTTTTTTTTTTTTTTTTTTGGCGACAATTAAACTTATGGAACTCACAGATATTTTGGAGCAACTTTAATAAAGGTCTATAATTAACAAATAATGGGCTTTTCCCACAGTCGTCTGCTCGATCACGTGATAGAGGAAAATGAATAATCGAATTCTGAGAATCGAATTCAATTAAATATTATTCTTAAGAACAAAAGTGTTAATATTTAATATAAAATAAAATAAAAGTAATATTGTGCATTTGTAAACAGTAGAATAGTTGTATTTGTAAATTTAAGAATTTCTTAAAAACATTTTATGTGTTTATTTATTTTCAACTGCAAGAATCGATTTTTGTATGTTCCAATGTAACTGTTTCATTAACTGATCTAGCAATAAATAATAGCTTGTTCTTGTGGAATGTTTATGGATTATAATTTGAATTTTAAAATGTTTCTATTTAATTTAATTGCATAAATATGTTACAACAAGTTAATTAACTTAGTTACTGGTCTAAATGGATTTACGTAGTACGATATTGCACTGTCACCGATTTAAGTACCAAAAATCAGAGTATTTAACGTTCTTCATGAACATCAATAACAAATATAAACTAAATGATGATTGTGAATGTATACAGCAAACAAAAGATGATGAATTATGATATAAAATGGATTAAAAATGATGGTGTATAAAAAATAACACAGATTAAATACAATTGATCAAAAATAAGAATAGAAAATATGTTGTTTCAGCAATCGCTCTAAATAAACAAGACTTCAATCTGCTATTTGTTTTTCCTCTATCATGTGACCTCTGACGTCAGGTGGGAAGAGCCCATTGCAATAAAACAATATTGTGACAATAAATTGAGATAAAAAACTATCCTATCTCTCAAGTTGGACCAAACTGCACACAGTGTGCAAAATTTCATTAAAATCGGTTCCTTAGTTTAGGAGTTTACCCCGGACAAACATCGTGACACGTAATTTATATATATATACAGATATATATATAATTTCTGAATGGCTTACATTTTTTTCTTGAAAAAAGAATTAGAGTAAAATGAAGTAAATAACGCCCCTGGTTTGTTTATAGAGACATCCAAAAGAATTACAAAGCATGGCGTATTATGAGATGTATTTTCTATAAACAAAATTTTAATACTATACATCGTAAAAAATTTATTCAAATTAATAATGTTATTAAAATTCTATCGGATGTTCCTTGTTAAAACTGGAATAAACAGCAAACAAAAATAAGACAACGCATATCGAATTTCTATCATCCCTATTTTATTAATAACTTTACTTCACAGAGATCTTAATGAAATTGAATTATGTCTTTCATACGTATATAAAAGGCTTTCTATAGCATTTAATTAGCATAATAATTTACAAAGCCAAAAAAAAAAAAAAAAAAAAAATACAAGTATATTATGGGTTTTAACTGGCAATAATAGGAAATGTATTTTTATTTTTAATAAGAAATTTAACAATTTCTAATAATATTTAAGATTGAATACGATTTTAATTAGTCTATATATCTGTCTTTGTCCCGCAATGTCCGTCTGCTGCTTCAAAAGTCTGTATTTTCTTTTTAAATTTCTTCAAAGTAATATATGTTATTCGAGCTCAAAATGGAAAATTTCTTATTTCAAATAACATTAATAGCACAACTGGTTTGTGTACAAAGAGATTGAAAAATATGTCAATATATTGCACTTTATGACAGATATTTTCATGTCACATTTAACTATACTTCAATAATCATTATGAAATTGACATTTGTTGTTAATATGCTAAACAATTGTTTTTTAGAGAATATTATACGTGCAGCGTTCAGATTTACAGAAAAATACTAAAATATTCAGATACATTAAAAGTACAAATTGAAATTGCTGAAATTGCATTTCCGTTTGTAATAATCATTTTTAAAAAATTTTAACAATATTTGAATGATCACGAATTCAATTAGTCTTCATCTGGCTTTCAGTGTTCCTATATCTTCTCTGAGTAATTACGTAGGCAAAGAGCATTGAGTCGATTCAACGAGTTCGAATATTTGGTAAGCGTTAAAAATCAATTTGGACCCCATATATTTTATTTTTGTTTATTTTATTTTGAATAATAATATTAACAAAATATTTCGTAAGAAATACATATATATATATATATATATATATATATATATATATATATATATATATATATATATTTAAGAGAATGTTGGGTGTCTCATTAATATATCTAATTATTATTATTATTTTAATACTGACGTATTTTAATTTGTATTATTTTACATCAGTGAATTTACAAAAGTGAATTCCCATACATTTTTTTGTCATAGCAGCTAAGTTTTCGATCGTTTAGTACCATCATGTGTAGAGAAAAATGTTTGTTATACGTAAAGATTAAAATTTTGCAGTTAGATAAGAAAAAAATCAGACTTTCTAAAACAGTGATCCTAAGAAACTGTAAGAGTTTGTAGTTCTATAACGTCCATTTCATTCTCTAACGTCTAATAGATATTTAATTATCAATATTTTATAATTGTCATTTGTATACTACCAAACATATACCCTTATCTTTACAATGCATAATATATTCTTTTGTTATAAAAAAGTTTAATTCATAGACTTACCATACAAAATGAGAATAAATTATAATTTTGTTTTTTAGGCTCTGTAGATCATTACAGTAATACACCTATTTCTGTAATTTAAAATAAATATATGTTAATCAATATTAAAAAAAAAAAAAAAAAAAAAAAAAAAAAAAAAAATTCGTAACATATTATTTTACATCTTATTTGTGCATAAAGAAGAAATAAATGATGTTTGCTCTTCTATTTCTTAATATCCAATTTGCATTTTTATTAAATTAACAGAAAATACCCAAGAATGTAGGGATTACTAAGAAATGCTGCATATTTAACATCCGTATACATCTGAAAAGTAATCACTTAAACACCTATTTCATGAGAATTTATATATTTTCCATGTAAAATATTCTTGGCTGTGTTTGTCTAGTATTTTACATCCAATGAATATTTTATTCTAATTTATTATAACACATCTTAAGAGAAAAGGAAAGCTCTCATATAACAAACATATTAATATTCCTCTCTAGATATTAAAACAACTCACGAATATCTCTGTAAATATTTATCAAGATATTTAATACACGTGCATTGAAAATTATTCCTATTGAAAATTAGTGCCGTTTATAAATTTAAAAGATGTGAAACGTAACAATATCTCTGGAGGTTCATTCAAAGAATTTAATGTATTTTAAATAGCTCTTAAAATTTCCTTTAAAGAAAATAACTTAGCAACTAAATGAAATTTCTTTTACACGAGCATGAATACATTATTTAAATGAAACGAAAATAAGACTATGCATAAGAAATGATGGAAATTAAAATTTGATTTCTTCCAAATACAAATACAATGTAACTTATTTAATTAAAAGTGTGCTCTGAATCAGCAATTTTGACTTTAAAGTAGCTTCCAATATTATATTCTTCAATTAAATGAATATTTTGTGAGGAAAAGGATTCCGGATGTAAAATTTATTAATTGAAAAAATTAAAATATAATGCGCTATTGTCAGTGCTAATTAAATTCTTTATATATATAATAAACATACATGTAAATCCTTGCTATGGAAAATTAGAACGGATATAATTAATTTTTTAACATCCTTTCCTTTATACATACATTTGTATTATACAACTATTTAATTGACAGATATATAGAAGATATATAAGAATACTTAATCGATTCTCTTTATTATAAATTATTATACAGTATGATTATGCTGTAAAAAATGTAAAGTTTATGATGAAAATATTCTTGTTGTTGTTCTATAATTATGAATAAATTTGAATTTTCCAATGTTTAAATAATATTTATCAGCTTTACTTAAATAAATTACAAATAAAGACGTCACATTTTTTTATTGTGCTTTGTCAATATTAAAAAAAAAAAAAAAAAAAAAAAAAAAAAGTATATTAATCTCTTTTCATCACACGACCTCTGGTCAAAATTTTGAACACCTTCGTTAGCATGCAACGTTTAACACTTTTCAAACACTCATTCCTGTAGTAATGCTGCATGATTCTTATTCATCACAATGCCCTTTCTTAGTGAAACACATTGTATGCCTTCAGACAAAACATTCTAAAATCTGTAAAGTTACAGTGAAATGAAATACTTGAAATGATATAGTTCTTACGAGTCTTAGAGATTTTTTTTTTCCTTTTTTTCTTTATTATTTACGATGCTGTTCTTGGTTGGGGTCATTTACAAATAAGATTCATATTGTTTGACTGGAGAATTTCCAAACATCAAAAGGGTGGGATATTATATAATGAACCATCACGAATATTTAGCATAATTAACAAATTTTCATTATTCTTTTATTTTTTATTGAATTACTTTTAAAAAAAAATACTTTTGAGTATTTGTCTTATGAAAAACTAATAGAAACAGATTTTTAACAACATCCTTATTTTATAATATTATTTGATTATCTTTAAAATTTTTATTAAATAAAAAGTAGAACTTATTAATTTAAATTTGTTGCTTCATTCTTAGTTAGATGTAAATGTTAGTTTTCAATTTTGAGACTCTCGTTCATAACAATGAAAACATTTATCAATATGTAAGTCAGCGCAAACATCATTTTACTCTGAAGGTAAAAAGTCGATAAGATAGTATTGATAAGGTATTTTGCACATTTAGCATTTTGAGATCTTAGGCAACATTATTAAGAATATATTTTTGCTCTACATGATTATGTTAATGTTAATAGTAACCTGCCGAAAATTTTAAATTTCGGTAGCCTTCATTTGATAACTTGTCCTATATACAGGTTTATTATAAAAATTTACAAACAGAAGGGGATATAGCCTGCATGGAATATTGTAAAATGTAACAATCTAGGGATTTAAACTTAAAAATGCAAATTAGGTTCACAAAGTTTGAGATTGTAAATTCCTCGCAAAGAAAAAAAAGTGTGCATTCCGGAAATCCTTTTTTTTTCATTTTTGAAGCTTGACCTAAACTCTGAGAAATCATAATAAAAGTTTATTTATCATATCTAAAACGAAACATATTACGGTATTAAGCAAAACCGTAATGGTTTCAGTTACTAAACGGCCGGAAGCATACAAGTTTTACTTTTGTAAATGCGCTTTTCATAAAATGCGCTTTTTCATAAATGCGCTTTTCGCTAAAATTTATCCTATATATTAGATTTCTCAATGTTTTGAATCAACAGTGCCTTAATAAATGTAATACTTTTTTCGTTGTTATTACGAAAACGACAGCAATGAATAGTGTGTTCTGCAAAGGTATCATTCCGTAATACGAATGCTCCGCAGGTCAATGACACTGTTTTGGATTTGTTTGCGTATATGAGGGTTGTTACACATTGTTCATGGATATTTTTGTGGCCTGTTGAGGCCCATTTAACCTAAATGGAAATGCCAATATCCATAACTATAGGTTTTCACTCAAACGAAAACTTTGTTTTATTTACCCACTTCCACGAAATTCTCCTGAAATACAAATTTGCAGTAATATGACAAATAATTCCCGATTTATACCATTTTTCTCTTAAGAGCAGTCTACATATGGACATGAGATATGCATCGTGACTGCTGCTCGTTTTGAATAAATGTCTTAAAATTCCGTGAAGCGTGAACTCCAGCAAAGGGGTATTTTAGACATCAATATTTTTATACAGAGCAGGGCTTTACCTCACATTGGTGCAGATGTAACACAGCCACTGAAACAACTCACTTAAAAGCAAATTTAAAGTTGTTAGTGATACCTGAATTCCAGCAAGTATCTCAGACACCGAGAGTTTTACTCAGGATGGGATTTTACCTCATATTGGTGTATGTATGTATATATATATATATATATATATATATATGTATATACATAACACAGCTACTTAAGAATATTTTACGGATGGCTAGGTTATAGGCTGTAATTTCTTCTTTCTTTGCCCCTTCCCTTCCTCCGCCACAATCACCAGACCTCACCATTTGTGATTTCTGCCAATCGGGTTATCGCAAAAAAAAAAAAAAAAAAAAATGTTTACTGTAATAAGAGTAACAATTTGGCAAAAATGGAATATATGATACACCAATAAGTGTGCCCTATTCCTCCTTTTAGGCTAAGAGTTTAAAATATAGTAATGCGATTTACTTTAACAATATTTACTAAAAAGATTTTATATTTTATATCATAAAATATTTTAAGAAAAAGAAATACAATTTTAGTGAACTTGAAATAAATATAATTAGTTAAACTCGCATTATACTGTGCTATTTCACTGTGTTCAATTACGCATAACTAAATATTTTACACAAAAAATATAATTTTACTCTGTTTATTACCTTTTATAATATCAGTTAAGACATTATGCGTTTAATATTATTATTATTATTATTATTATTTTGTTACATAATAATTAATTATCTTGTTTCTTCATTCCCCAAGTAAACACTTTTTAACACTTTCAACCAAGTTGAAAAGTGTTTAAAACATAAATTTGTTTCTATGTCTGTCCATCTCTCTGTTTGTGCTCTTACTGCTGTAAATAGTATAAGTTTTTTTGAAACTGTTCACTATCGAATGTTTCCTATTAAAAATAGAGATAACGCCGCTGGTTTGTGTACAGGGACATCCGAAAGTATTACAAAGCATGGCGTATTATGAGATGTATTTCAATAAACAATATTTTAATACCTACATTTTGTACAAATTTTATTGAAATTAAATATATTATTAAAAGTTTATCGGATGTTCCTTGTTAAGAATTGAATAAACGGCAAAGAAAAGTAATACAAAGCATATCGTTCTTTGAGAATTTAAGTAACAACAGAATAATTTAATAACAGGAATGTATTTTTATTAATAAGTGTTTTAACAATTTCTAAATATTAAAACCCGAATAAACTACTACGTCAGAAACGCCAAAAGAAAAATATTTGCGATACATACAGCTGTAGATTGACAGAGGTTATGACTCTTCCATTATAGACAAAGCCATCCAAAATTTACAACTCCCTCCTATTTCGTCTACTAAATCAGTCTCTTCTAATATCAGTATTGTTTTACCCTATTTTCCTAAATCCAGTCAAACCATAGCTAAAATTCTCAAACAATATGATTTTAAAATAATATTTTCACCTTCCCATAAACTCACCTTTTCTCAGTTAAAAGATCCCATTGATATGCATAATTCTTGGGGCATTTGTAGTATTTCCTGACAGTGTGGCTTATCATATATTGGCCAAACTAAACGCAGTCTTAAATTTCGTCTAAAAGGACATATGAATTACGTCCGCAAACAAGAAACCAAAAAATCGGCTATTTCTAAACATTGCTGGGAGGAAAATCATAATTTTAAATTTAATTCAGCTAAAATAATTTGCAGACCTAAATCCATTCATGAACTCGCTTTCTTTAAAGCTTTTCATATTTATAAAAAATAAAAAAAAAAAAAAATGTAAATTGTGATTTTGCTGTTCCCTATTTGTCTGATTGTTGGAAATTTTACATTCAGTCCAAATTTTCTTAATTTTTCTACTGTTTACACAGCTAACATTCCTAAATTGCTATTGGCCACACACTCCACCTTTCCCGTAAACCTATTAGATGAACTAAATTCGGTCCTTCTCCTATATATACGAGCACGTCTCCAGATTCAGAATTCTTTTTGCACGGAAGACGGTACGCTGTAGGCTACCGAAACAGCTGTATGCATCCCAAATATTTTTCTTTTGGCGTTTCTGACGTAGTAGTTTATTCGGGTTTTAATATTCCAACGCCAAGTCTCCTGTTATTATTAATTTCTGACGATATTTAAGATTGAATAGGATTTGAATTATTTTATATCTGTCTTTGTGTCTCACTGTCCGTATGCTGCTTCCAATGTCTGTATTTTTACTTTCCGATCAGGTGATAGTGAGGACAGTATTGTAATCATGTCAAAAATCCAAATTTGAAATTTTGATGTTTGTATACGTTTTCAGGCACCCTGAGTCCGTTTTCACTATTTTTACGATGATGTGTGTATGCGTGTGTGTATGTCTGTGAGTGAACACGCTAGCGTTTAAACGCTTTGTTCGAATAAGCTGAAAGTTGGTACGTATATTGTAAGTAATTATAGTACGAACCCTATAGATTTTGGTGAATCTAGCTCTTAAAGTTTTTTACGGAGACGCCAGGAAAAATTTCATTATGGCCTATCATTATGGAAATCATTATGGCCTATTGGGCCAAATTTTTAAAAGTGCGATAGCGTCTAAACGCTTTATTAATCTGACCAAAAAAATTTTACACATATTATAGATCACTGTTGCACGAACTGTATAGATTTTGGTGAATTTAGCACTTACAGTTTTTTTTACAGGGACACAAAGAAAAATTCTTCATCATTATGGCCTGTGGGACCAAGTTTTTACTTTCTTCTATATTCAATAGAATAAAGTATTGGATTCGTAAAAATTTTCGACCTCGGGTTTTTGATGGATTTACACGTTTTGAGAGCTGTAGAACATGATTTGACCATTTTTAGAAAATGTCTGTCTGTTTGTCTGTCAGTTTGTGTGTGTGTGTGTGCGACAAAATTTTGTGGCAACTGTATCTCAGGAACTACTTCACAGAATTTCATACAAATTGGTATGTAGTTGCACCTTGACATAAATTAGTGTCTATCAACTTTTGGTAAAAATTGTCTTACAGGTTGCGTTGCTATCCCGCTTCTTCTAAATTTTTAACATGGTGGTATAGTACAAAATTTTGTATAAATGTGCATAAAGAGAATTATTTTTTAATACTCATTATGAAATTTACCAGAATTATTTATAATAGAGATAGTCAACTGGGAAAAACTTTTTGTATGTGTAGGAGCCTCGCCTCCTCCCTCGTGGGGAGTAAATTTTCATGATGGGTATCTTTCAAAAGAGCTCACCAGTACCTTTAAAACGAATGGTTGAA
This sequence comes from Salticus scenicus, assembly GCA_963930645.1. NCBI lineage: Eukaryota > Metazoa > Arthropoda > Arachnida > Araneae > Salticidae > Salticus > Salticus scenicus. The sequence goes on from OZ005648.1 coordinate 370,957,912, forward strand.
CCATAGATCTGCGATAATTTAAAATGATGTTACATTGATATTTTTTTTTTCATTTTTGACAAAAAAAAAATAATAATAATAATAAAAATCTGGAGTGACTCCACTCGACTTTCCGAACATTGAGTAACTAACAGTTTTGTAGATAAAATAAAGAAAGAGGAGTTGCTAAACAAACAAAAAAGAGAAAACCATAACAGAGTGTTTGAGTATTTTTCTCCATATATCACACGAGGTTTTATTTAACGCTACTGAACTTTGAGCCCTTAGATCATAAGGATAAATAATTTTTCGTTGTGTCCCTGTAAAAATCTATAAATGCTAGATTCACCAAAATGCTTATAGTTAGTGCAACAGTGATTTATAATATTCATACAAATTTTCAGCTCAATTGAATAAGGCGTTTAGATGCTATCGCTGGTCTCATAGGCCATAAAGATAAAGAATTTTTCTTTGTGTCCCTGTAAAAAACTGTAAGTGCTAGATTCACCAAAATCTATACAGTTGGTTCAAATGTGACCTATAACATGTGTACAAATTCTTTGCTGAGATTAATAAGGCGTTTAGACGCTATCACACTTTTAAAAATTTGGCAAAGAATTTTTCTTTGTATCCCTGTAAAAAAACTCTAAGGGCTACATTCTCCAAAATCTATACAGATTGAGTATCTGTGACCTATAATATGTGTATAAAGTTTTTGCTCAATTGAATAAGGCGTTTAGATGCTATCGCACTTTTAAGATTATGGTCCCTTGGCCATAATGATAAAGAATTTTTCTTTGTGTCCCTGTAAAAAAACTATAAGTGCTAGATTCACCAAAATCTATAGGGTTCGTACTATGGTGACTTACAATATACGTACCAACTTTCATCTTATTCGAACAAAGCGTTTAGACGCTAGCGTGTTCACTCACAGACATACACACATACATACACACATACATACACACATACATACACACATACATACACACACACATACATACATCATTGTAAAAATAGTGAAAACGGACTCGTTGGACCTCGAAACGTACAGAAACATCAAAATCTCGAATTCGGATTTTTGACATGATTACAATACTTTCCTCACTATAGTGTTCGGAAAGTAATAATAATAAAGTAATATAGGCAATAAAACTGACTTTTTTTGGATATTTAGTGTTATAATACTTCTCTAACATGGAAATCGTCAGCATTATCATGGAAGCTAATTTTTTTAAATATTAATTTAAAAAAAATATTTTTACTCAGTGAATTTGTATAGGAAAATATAGAAGAAAGTCATGTGGTGGCCACAACATACTAGTTAAAAGTGCAATAGCATCTAAACGCCATATTCAATTGAGCTGAAATTTTATATGAATATTATAAATCACTGTTGCAGTAACTATAAGCATTTTCGTGAATCTAGCATTTATAGGTTTCTACAGGTACACAACGAAAAAATCCTTATCATTATGATCTATGGAGAAAAAGTTCAGTAGCGTTAAATAAAACATCGTGTAATATATGGAGAAAAATACTCAAACACTCTATTATAGTTTTCTCTCTTTTATTTGTTTAACAACTCCTCTTTCTTTATTTTATCTACAAAACTGTTAATTACTCAATGTTCGGAAAGTCGAGTGGAGTCACTCCAGATTTTTTTTTTTTTCAGAATTTCTTCAAAGTAATGTATGTTATTCGAGCTCTTAATGGAAAATTTATTATATAAAATAACATTAATAGCTAAACTTGTTTGTGGAGAGAGAGATTCAAAAATATGTCAATATATTGCATTTTATGAGACAGATTTTCATATGTCACATTTAAATATAATTCAATAATCATAATGAAATTGCCATTTGTTGTTAATATGCTAAACAAATGCTATGTAGAGAATATTATATGTGTAGCCTTCATATTTACAGGGCTACACTAAAATATCCTGATACAATAAAGGCTACATGTTGAAATTGCTGGAATTGCATTTCCGCTTGTGATAAGCATTTTTAAAACGTTTAAATAATATTTGAATGGTTATGAATTCAATTAGTCTATCTATCTTACTTTCAGTACTTCTGTCTCTTCTCTGAGTGATAACGTAGGCAAAGAACATTGAGTCTATTCAACGAGTACGTACATTTGAAAAGCGTTAGCAATCAATTTCAAACCCATATTTTTAATTCTTGTTCCTCGTTTATTTTATTTTGAATAATAATAACAATAACAACAAAGGATTGCGTAAGAAATGTGTTTTTCAAAGAGAATGTTAGATATTTCACTCATATATCTAATAATTATTTATATTTTAATATTGACGTATTTTTATTTGTATTTTTTTACATCAGTAAATTTACAAAAAAGATTGCGCGTACATTTTATTGTTATAGCAGCTCATTTAGTACCATCATGTGTAAAGAAAAATTTTTGTATTATGTAAAGATTAAAATTTTGCAATTTGGCAAGAAAAAATCAGATTTTCTTAAACAGTGAATCTAAGATACTGTGGGAATTTGCAGCTCTATAACGCCTATTAGATTCTCTAACGCCTATTAGATATTGAATAATCAATGTTTTTTAATTGTCATTTGTATAGGTACCAATCATGTGCCGTTACTTTTACAATACATAATATATTCTTATAAAAAAGGTTTAATTCATAGACTTACCATACAAAATGATAAAAAATTATAAGGTAATTTTCTTTTATAGGTTCTGGATATTATTACAATAATACACGTATTTCTGTAATTTAAAATAAATATTGGTTAATCAATATTTTATAATTTTTTCGTAACACATTCTTTTACATTTTATTTGTGCATAAAGAGGAAAAAAATGATGTTTGTTCTTCTATTTCTTAATATCTAATTTGCATTTGCATTAAATTAACAGAAAATACCCAAGAACGTAGGGATTACTAAGGAATGCTGCATATATAACATCCGTAAACACGTGCAATGTAATCTCTTTAACACCTAATTCATGAGAATCTATATATTTCCTATGTAAAATATTCTTGGCTGTGTTTATCTATTATTTCACACCCAATGAATATTTTATTCTAATTTATTATAACACATCTTAAGAGAAAAGGAAAGCTCTCATATAACAAACATATTAATATTTCTCTCTAGAATTTAAAACTACTCATGAGTATCTGTGCAAATATTTATCAATATATTTAATACCTGTGCATTGAAAATTATTGCTGTTGCAAATTAGTGCCGTTTATAAATTTAAAAGTTGTGAAACGTAAAAATATATCTCTGGAGATCCATTCAAAGAATTAATGAATTTTAAATAGCTCTTAAAAATTCGTTTTAAAGAAAATAACTTAGCAAATAAATTAAATTCCTTCTATAGGAGAATGCATACATTATTTAAATGAACCGAAAATAAGACTATGCATAAGAAACAATGTAAATTAAAAATTGATTTCTTTCAAATACAAATGCCATGCAAATTATTTAATTAAAAGTGTGCTCTGAATCAGCAATTTTGACTTTTAAATAGCTTCCAGTATTATATTCTTCAATTAAAAGGGTATTTTCGTAAAGAAAAAACTGTGAATATAGAAGTTATTAATTAAAAAGTATCAAATAATGCTCCAATATCAGTGCTAAATAAATACTTTTTATATATATATATAATTGTAGCTATATCACTGCTATGGGAAATTACAAGGAATATAATTATTTTTTTAGCACAGGTCCTTTTATACACACATTTATGTTATGTAACTATTAAATTAATGATTAATTTTTATGATGGAAATATTTCTCGTGGTGCTTTATAAATAAGAATCAATATGAATTCTGAAATGTTGAAATTATATATATTTATCAGCTTTACATAAATAAATTACATATAAAAACGTCACGTTTTTGTAATTGTGCTTTGTCAATATTAATATATATATATATATATATATATATAAATATACAGTCATGGCCAAAAGTATTTGTACACTTATTTTTTTCCTAAATATTTTTTTTTACAACTGGAAAAAATAAATTCTGATATTACTACTGGTCCTAAACTGTTTATATTCTCTAAGGCATACATATTTGCTATAAAATTATGGGCCTTAATGTAGCCGACGAGGGCATCGAAGTCCTAGGGCCATGGCACAAAAGGTTAGCCAGGCAAATCCGACCTCAGAGAAGAATCTGGCTGAAATTATCAAGAAGGTTTGGGTACAAGAGATAACTCAGGAGTATTGCGAAAAACTTGCAAAATCTATGCCCTCCCGGATTAAGGCCGACCTACGAGCCAAGGGTCGACATACAAAGTATTAAATGACTGTAAACTGTTAATAAGTGGCAGCTATTGACATTTATTTCAATTGTTGTTGAATACTTTTGTTATTTATCAAATAAATGATATAATAAAAGAGAAAAAGTGTTAATGGCGTAAAGTGTACAAATACTTTTGGCCATGACTGTATATATATACTAGCTGGCCCGACAAACGTTGTTTTGTCATATAAATTATTTCTAGAGAATATTTTGCGAGAAAAAAAATAACTAACTTATTGTAAGTGTGTAAGGATGCGGTATATAAGTGAAACAGGTATGGAGCGCTGTGAACGGTAACTGTGAATTCCGATTATAACGTAAAAGACATAATTACCGAAATTTTCGCTACTTGCTACTTGGTACTTTCTACTTGCTACTTGCTATTTAAAACCTCCGCTGTATGTCGAACAGCACAAAATTTTATTTCATACGGCAAATATTTCAATTTATGAGAGAATCTCTGATAGCAACGAATTTCACATAAAAATTCCGTCTTTTTTGAATAAGCTATAACAATCTGGACCGATTTGATGAAAATTTTTATCAAAAAGTTATTACAATATCTAACATCATTACATGTACATTTATCACAATTCAATCAATCGATGCATGTGAGTATGTGTATAGTATGAGCGAAGTGAAATGTAGATTTCGTATTAAATAAAAACTTAAACTCGTTTTAATTAAAGGTGAAAAAGTTGAAACTCAATTTATTTTATAACAGGTATATTTTTTTAATCTACAAAAACTTAATTTATCGTATTGCCATTGGATGTACAATATTTTTGGTTAATCCTTGAGGAGTATACACAAACAAATTCAAAGGTTTTCCAACCCTGGAACACGCAACATGTAATTGGCCGTGAGAAAAGCACGGATTTTTTATATCTAAGCCACAAATTGGGACCCCTTTGGTGACTTTAAATATTTTAAGCCATTTTTGCGATGAATTAAAATGGCTACCTCAATTGTGGAACTAAAGATCTTGGCGAGAAGCGTCCGAGCTACCTCGGTGCCAAATTTTCCATACAAAAAATAAATAAATAAAATATCAGTGACATACACACGCACAAATGTATGGGACCCCTTTGGTGACTTTAAATATTTTAAGCCATTTTTGCGATGAATTGAAATGGCTATCTCAGTTGTAGAACTAAAGATCTTGGCGAGAAGCGTCCGAAAAACTTCGGTGCCAAATTTCAAATTTTGCCAAAGGGATCCGATACTAAAAGTGTTCCATACAAAAAATAAATAAATAAAATATAATAAATTAGCTACACAAATAAATTTGTAGGTTAGGGTGGTTGTTAATCAACGCGCGTGTAAATTTGATAGAAAATTATATAAAATACTCACTCCAATTCCGCACTAAATTTGCAAAATGTATAGTTTTTTATGCACACTTCAAAACTTTTCAAACACTAATTACATCTTGATGTAATATTTCAATTAGGACACAATTTTTTGTATAACAATAATAACATGAAGTTACTAAATATTTTCCTGAATTTGATCGCAACACCAACTTTCGGGACAAACTGGAATTACAATAGAATATACGCAAGCGAAGTGTGACGTCACTGACCGTCAGTGGAGGCAAGAAAAAGATTTCCTATGTTAATCACCCATTGGATTTTTTATAAAAAATTATTAAAAATCGAGGAAAATTATTTCTCGATTTTAATCCCCGTATTTGGGTATAGATATGTATTAGTTATCGTATGCATGTGTTAGATTGAGTTATTTTGCTCTCAAATTGACAAAATTTTAATTTTAAATTTCAAAACTCTGTCTTCCTTGGCGTTTTTTATATTTGGCGATCAAAAACGCAATACGAAAATATACATGCCAGATGTATATTTTCGCAATATGTATTGTACGAAATTGTTTCATATTATTCATTACTCTCTTAATATAAGTTGTTGAACCATTTGTTGTTGAACCAGTTGTTGAACCATTATTTTTGAAAGAAATTAAATATGTTCGCCAGATGATATGGCGATATTTTTTTTCCGCCAAGGATGACAGAGTTTTGAGATTAAAAATTCAAATTTTATCAATTTTACAGCAAAAACAACTCAATCTAACGCATGCACATGATAACTAATACATATCTATACCCAAATATGGGGATTAAAATCGGGAAATAATTTTCCTCGATATTTAGTAATTTTTTACAAAAAATTCAATGGGCGATTAACATAGGAAATATTTTTCTTGCATCCACAGACGGCCAGTGACGTCATCACTTCGCTTGCGTATTATTGAATATTCGATACTACGATCGTAGCGCAGTCTGCCGGATCCAATGTGAAACATTCCAAAATCAACAACAATTTATAAGTGATAAATTAATTAAATAACCAATTTAAATTGGACTGAATTGTAAATCTAAACCATTCTCGAATCCACCTGAAGACACACAAAAAATTTCATTAAACTCGGTCCAGCCGTTTAGGAGGAGTTCAGTGACAGACACACGCACAAAAGAAATATATATATAAAGATAAATACAAAGGCACAGCTTTGGTATAGACCTCCCCCCCCCTTGTCGACTTTAAATATTTTTGGCCATTTTTGCAATGAATTAACATGGCTATCTCAATTGCGTAACTGACGATCTTGGTGAGAAACGTCCGTACTACTTCGGTGCCAAATTTCAAAATTTTCCAAACTAAAGCTGTTCCATACAAAAAAAAAAAAAAAAAAAAAAAAAAGAAAAACTGTTTTTTGATATATACAAAATAAAAATAAAAAATTCTAATAAATTCGAAATTATTACTATTTACAATTAAGGTGAAAACATAAAAGAACCTTTATAAGTTACATATAAAGTATCAATTAAAATGAAAAATTTTGTTTTACTGTAGAAAAGAAAAGTACTACTAAATTAAATAAAAATTTTAAGCTAATACCAAGTATCTCTACGAAAATATTTATTTACACGCGAATATTTTCATAGTATATTATTTTTTTTTCTATTTTTTATTGTTTATCATGCGAAATTAAAAATATTTCATTTCCGGAAAAAAATAAATAAATGTGAATTTTGTTTATTTTGGCATCAAATATATTTTTCTTTTTAATCATTTTAAAGTTAAAATGGAGTTTTTATTTAATATCTTTTGATCCAATTATCCAATTGAACTGAATTGTAAATCTAAACCATTCTCGAATCCACCTGAAGACACAAAAAAAAATTCATTAAACTCGGTCCAGTCGTTTAGGAGGAGTTCAGTGACATACACACGCACAAAAGAAATATATATATATATATATATACAGATATATATCTATATGTGTATATATATCCCTTTTCATCACACGACCTATGGACAAAATTTTGACCACCTTCTTTAGCATACAATTTTTAAAACTTGTTAAACAGTCATTCCGTAACGCTTTGGGATTCCTATTCGTCACTATGCCCTCTGTTTGTGAAAAACGGTGTATAAAGAAAACGCTTTTAAAAGGAACATTCTAAAATTTGTAATGTTACGGCTAAATGAATTATTTGAAAATATATTGTTCTGACGAATCTCTGTGATATTTTTCATCTTTATTTTATTTATCACTTATTATGCTGTTCTTGGTGTCATTTACAAATAATATTGTTGCGTACTTGGGGGTTCGTGAGTTGTCCGAGAATGAAAGACCAAATTCAGTAATTTATTCACAGAAAGTTCCAGAAAAACACAGGTGTATATATCAAGTATCTGCTTCAATTCAACCAGTAATCACAGCTTAAACAACAGCTGTCAATAGGAAATCCATAGTACAAACTGTATAGCAATAACACTTGAAGCAACTCTCTTTCAAAGAGGCTCAAAACAATACAAGCATTAGCGAATCTGGCTGAGAACTGAACTGAACTAACTAGCCTTGGCGAAGAAAACAGCCTTATATACCCCTGTAGAAAAGTGTGGAATGTTTCGGAAATTTCCGTATCTCATCAGCCAATGAGATTAGAGCTTCCATATTTGGTATATCCTTTATAAGGATTTTCTCGCCAAGGTCGCCAAAAAAATCGCGAAGGTGGGAAAAAGTCGCCAAATTTGGCGCCAAATCTATTACCTGCCTTATTGGGGCTTTTTAATGCGTTTTTAACAAAAAATAAGGCTATTTCAACGCTAAAACAACTAGAAATGCACAAAATTAGCACTTTATCAACTTACTAAGCCTCTTTAAAAGAATTTAAACAGAAATAAACACAATTATTTACAATTTTGAAACACTGCCCCCCCCTCTCCAAGGCCTGCACGTCCCGGGCAGTGCAACCCTTGGTCAAGAGGCGAAACTAAACAAATGTACACAATCTAAAATACAAAAACTAACTTGCATATAACGATGAAATAGAAATATAAATCAAGTGAAAATATTTACAAAATTCACAAATATGTACAAATATTTATAATATACAAATATTTACATTACGCATGCGCAAATTTTACCGGTATTTACATTTTAAATTTTAATATTACCGTTAATTGTGGTACTTGGCTAGCCTGTTATAGTGCACCACCTTCGGTTTTGATGAAGGTGTTTTAGTGATCCGCACCACTACATTATTCAGCCTTTTTAAGACTGTGTATGGTCCGTCCCAGTTGCACTGTAACTTGGGAGAGAGTCCTTGCGTCGAACAGGATTTCACAACCAGACCTTCTCTCTTTCCTGGAACTCATGTTGTGTAGCGTTTAGATCGTACCTTTTCTTTATTTTCTACGTTGCAATGTGAATCCGTTCCCGAGCAAAGTTGTGTACGTCCTCAAACCGTGCCTGGAGATCTTGGATGTGCTCCTCGGGCGATGAAGGCGCACCGGGTGGACAACCAAACAGGAGATCACAAAGGAGACGAAGTTCACGTCGAAATAGCATCTGGGCTGGAGTATAGCCGGTGGTTTCATGAACAGCACTTCGATAAGCCAGCAGGAACAACGCCAGCTTCAAGTCCCAATCTTGCTGGTTCCTTGATACTAGAAGAGAGAGGTTATTCAGGATGGTACGGTTGAACCTCTCGACCATTCCGTCCGACTGGGGATGTAAGGGTGTTGTCTGGGTTTTGTCTATGCTGAGTAGTTGAAACAGTCCTTTAAAAACAGCAGAGGTAAATTTCATACCTTGGTCGGTATGAAATTGTAGGGGCGTGCCGTACCTTGACACGCATTGCTGCACTAGGAGCTCTGCGACTGTGCATGCGTCTTGATCGGGAATGGGATATGCCTCAGGCCACTTGGTGCAATAGTCCATCACGACGAGGATGTATTTATATCCACTGGAGGTCCGTGGCAAAGAACCCAAGATGTAGAGTGCAATCCGTTCAAATGGTGCTCCCACGTTATACCGTTGCAGTCTTCCTCGACTTCGTTTCTGCGGGCCTTTACGCGCCGCACAAGCATTACAGGATTTGCACCATTTCTCCACATCCTCCTTTGCCTTGCACCAGTAGAAGCGTTCCCGAACTTTCTGCAGAGTCTTCATTACCCCAAAATGGACTCCGGTAGAGCTACTATGCAGTTGATCTAAAACATCTGGAATTCTTGATCTTGGCAATACTATCTGCCATCGGAAGCTTTTCCCATCATCAGATTCCCACTTTCTATATAATACGCCGTTTCTGATATGAAGAGAGTCCCAAAGTTCCCAATAACTTTTCGTAATGGGACTAAATCTGGAAATATCCTGCCAGGTAGGTCGGTTGCTGGTCGTCTCCTTCAGCTGTAATATTGGCTTTATGTCAGGATCTTCCGACTGGGCTTGTCTAAGTTCTTCGTCTCTCCATGGATCGGTACCTTGATCTGATGTTGTTGAGACAGTAACTTGGCAGGCAACCGGATTTATCGGCGGGTATTTCTGTTCGGCTCTAGAGCAGTACTTGCAGCTTTCCGAGCAGGGCTTCCGTGACAAGGCATCTGCATTACCATGTAGAGTCCCTTTACGATGTCGTATCACGAAGTCATATTCCTGGAGGCGTTGTATCCACCTGGCAATCTGTCCTTCCGGGTTCTTGAACTGGAGAAACCACGTTAAAGATGCATGGTCAGTCCGGAGCAGGAATCTTCTGCCATAGAGGTAATGATGGAAATGTTCTATAGCTTTTACGATGGCGAGTAGCTCTTTCCTGGTGGTACAGTAATTTCTCTCTGGTTTAGACAGGCATTTACTCCAGTAGGCAATGACATGTTCTTGACCATCAACTTCCTGCGACAGACCAGCACCGACACTCTCATGGCTGGTATCTGTATCAAGTATGAACTGTCTGTCGGGCTGTGGATACGTCAAGATAGGCAATGATGTTAAGGCCTCTTTAAGTCGCTTGAACGCTTTTTTTCATTCATCTATCCACAGGAACTTCTGTTTGGCTTCCGTCAGCTTGTGGAGTGGTCTAGCAATATTTGAGAAACCCTTGACAAACTTCCTGTAGTAAGTGCATAACCCCAGGAAACTTCGTAGTTGGTGTACATTTTCAGGGCGACTCCAGTTCTCGACTGCAGAGATCTTTTCAGGATCAGTTCTCACACCTTCGGCAGAGATGATATGGCCGTGGTAGCTCATTTCACGACGGAACAAGTTACACTTGCCTGGATTCAATTTGAGGTTAGCCATTCTGAGTTTCTCCAGCACCTTTCGGATGTTTCGTAGATGGTCTTCAAAGGTGCGCCCCACAATAATAATATCATCCAAATGAACCAGACAGGCCTCATAGGAAAGTCTTTTAGCACTGTCTCCATCAGGCGTTCGAAGGTGGCAGGTGCATTACATAATCCGAATGGCATAACTTTAAATTGCCACAGTCCTTGTCCCGTGGTGAATGCAGTCTTTTCACGATCATCAGGATGTAATTCTACTTGCCAGTAACAGCTCCTCAGATCCAAAGTCGAGAAGCATTTATTGCCAGCAAGTGTGTCTAATGTGTCGCCAGTTCTGGGAAGAGGGTAACTGTCTTTCATCGTGATGTTATTCAAACGACGATAATCCACGCAAAATCTGGTTCAACTATCCTTTTTTCGTACCAGTACTATGGGAGAGGCCAAAGGACTCGTTGATGGCTCGATGACGTCATTGTGCTGCATTTCATTTAGAACTTCAGTGACCTCTTCCTGTTTAGCAAATGGAAGTCTTCTTGGATGTTGTTTGATTGGAGGATGATCTCCTGTATCTGCACTAGGAGCTCTGCGACTGTGCATGCGTCTTGATCGGGAATGGGATATGCCTCAGGCCACTTGGTGAAATAGTCCATCACGACGAGGATGTATTTATATCCACTGGAGGTCCGTGGCAAAGAACCCAAGATGTAGAGTGCAATCCGTTCAAATGGTGATCACACGTTATACCGTTGCAGTCTTCCTCGACTTCGTTTCTGCGGGCCTTTACGCGCCGCACAAGCATTACAGGATTTGCACCATTTCTCCACATCCTCCTTTGCCTTGCACCAGTAGAAGCGTTCCCGAACTTTCTGCAGAGTCTTCATTACCCCAAAATGGACTCCGGTAGAGCTACTATGCAGTTGTTCTAAAACATCTGGAATTCTTGATCTTGGCAATACTATCTGCCATCGGAAGCTTTTCCCATCATCAGATTCCCACTTTCTGTATAATACGCCGTTTCTGATATGAAGAGAGTCCCAAAGTTCCCAATAACTTTTCGTAATGGGACTAAATCTGGAAATATCCTGCCAGGTAGGTCGGTTGCTGGTCGTCTCCTTCAGCTGTAATATTGGCTTTATGTCAGGATCTTCCGACTGGGCTTGTCTAAGTTCTTCGTCTCTCCATGGATCGGTACCTTGATCTGATGTTGTTGAGACAGTAACTTGGCAGGCAACCGGATTTATCGGCGGGTATTTCTGTTCGTCTCTAGAGCAGTACTTGCAGCTTTCCGAGCAGGGCTTCCGTGACAAGGCATCTGCATTACCATGTAGAGTCCCTTTACGATGTCGTATCACGAAGTCATATTCCTGGAGGCGTTGTATCCACCTGGCAATCTGTCCTTCCGGGTTCTTGAACTGGAGAAACCACGTTAAAGATGCATGGTCAGTCCGGAGCAGGAATCTTCTGCCATAGAGGTAATGATGGAAATGTTCTATAGCTTTTACGATGGCGAGTAGCTCTTTCCTGGTGGTACAGTAATTTCTCTCTGGTTTAGACAGGCATTTACTCCAGTAGGCAATGCCATGTTCTTGACCATCAACTTCCTGCGACAGACCAGCACCGTTCCTCTCATGGCTGGTATCTGTATCAAGTATGAACTGTCTGTCGGGCTGTGGATACGTCAAGATAGGCAATGATGTTAAGGCCTCTTTAAGTCGCTTGAACGCTTTTTTTCATTCATCTATCCACAGGAACTTCTGTTTGGCTTCCGTCAGCTTGTGGAGTGGTCTAGCAATATTTGAGAAACCCTTGACAAACTTCCTGTAGTAAGTGCATAACCCCAGGAAACTTCGTAGTTGGTGTACATTTTCAGGGCGACTCCAGTTCTCGACTGCAGAGATCTTTTCAGGATCAGTTCTCACACCTTCGGCAGAGATGATATGGCCGTGGTAGCTCATTTCACGACGGAACAAGTTACACTTGCCTGGATTCAATTTGAGGTTAGCCATTCTGAGTTTCTCCAGCACCTTTCGGATGTTTCGTAGATGGTCTTCAAAGGTGCGCCCCACAATAATAATATCATCCAAATGAACCAGACAGGCCTCATAGGAAAGTCTTTTAGCACTGTCTCCATCAGGCGTTCGAAGGTGGCAGGTGCATTACATAATCCGAATGGCATAACTTTAAATTGCCACAGTCCTTGTCCCGTGGTGAATGCAGTCTTTTCACGATCATCAGGATGTAATTCTACTTGCCAGTAACAGCTCCTCAGATCCAAAGTCGAGAAGCATTTATTGCCAGCAAGTGTGTCTAATGTGTCGCCAGTTCTGGGAAGAGGGTAACTGTCTTTCTTCGTGATGTTATTCAAACGACGATAATCCACGCAAAATCTGGTTCAACTATCCTTTTTTCGCACCAGTACTATGGGAGAGGCCAAAGGACTCGTTGATGGCTCGATGACGTCATTGTGCTGCATTTCATTTAGAACTTCAGTGACCTCTTCCTGTTTAGCAAATGGAAGTCTTCTTGGATGTTGTTTGATTGGAGGATGATCTCCTGTATCTGCACTAGGAGCTCTGCGACTGTGCATGCGTCTTGATCGGGAATGGGATATGCCTCAGGCCACTTGGTGAAATAGTCCATCACGACGAGGATGTATTTATATCCACTGCAGGTCCGTGGCAAAGAACCCAAGATGTAGAGTGCAATCCGTTCAAATGGTGATCCCACGTTATACCGTTGCAGTCTTCCTCGACTTCGTTTCTGCGGGCCTTTACGCGCCGCACAAGCATTACAGGATTTGCACCATTTCTCCACATCCTCCTTTGCCTTGCACCAGTAGAAGCGTTCCCGAACTTTCTGCAGAGTCTTCATTACCCCAAAATGGACTCCGGTAGAGCTACTATGCAGTTGTTCTAAAACATCTGGAATTCTTGATCTTGGCAATACTATCTGCCATCGGAAGCTTTTCCCATCATCAGATTCCCACTTTCTGTATAATACGCCGTTTCTGATATGAAGAGAGTCCCAAAGTTCCCAATAACTTTTCGTAATGGGACTAAATCTGGAAATATCCTGCCAGGTAGGTCGGTTGCTGGTCGTCTCCTTCAGCTGTAATATTGGCTTTATGTCAGGATCTTCCGACTGGGCTTGTCTAAGTTCTTCGTCTCTCCATGGATCGGTACCTTGATCTGATGTTGTTGAGACAGTAACTTGGCAGGCAACCGGATTTATCGGCGGGTATTTCTGTTCGGCTCTAGAGCAGTACTTGCAGCTTTCCGAGCAGGGCTTCCGTGACAAGGCATCTGCATTACCATGTAGAGTCCCTTTACGATGTCGTATCACGAAGTCATATTCCTGGAGGCGTTGTATCCACCTGGCAATCTGTCCTTCCGGGTTCTTGAACTGGAGAAACCACGTTAAAGATGCATGGTCAGTCCGGAGCAGGAATCTTCTGCCATAGAGGTAATGATGGAAATGTTCTATAGCTTTTACGATGGCGAGTAGCTCTTTCCTGGTGGTACAGTAATTTCTCTCTGGTTTAGACAGGCATTTACTCCAGTAGGCAATGCCATGTTCTTGACCATCAACTTCCTGCGACAGACCAGCACCGTTCCTCTCATGGCTGGTATCTGTATCAAGTATGAACTGTCTGTCGGGCTGTGGATACGTCAAGATAGGCAATGATGTTAAGGCCTCTTTAAGTCGCTTGAACGCTTTTTTTCATTCATCTATCCACAGGAACTTCTGTTTGGCTTCCGTCAGCTTGTGGAGTGGTCTAGCAATATTTGAGAAACCCTTGACAAACTTCCTGTAGTAAGTGCATAACCCCAGGAAACTTCGTAGTTGGTGTACATTTTCAGGGCGACTCCAGTTCTCGACTGCAGAGATCTTTTCAGGATCAGTTCTCACACCTTCGGCAGAGATGATATGGCCGTGGTAGCTCATTTCACGACGGAACAAGTTACACTTGCCTGGATTCAATTTGAGGTTAGCCATTCTGAGTTTCTCCAGCACCTTTCGGATGTTTTCGTAGATGGTCTTCAAAGGTGCGCCCCACAATAATAATATCATCCAAATGAACCAGACAGGCCTCATAGGAAAGTCTTTTAGCACTGTCTCCATCAGGCGTTCGAAGGTGGCAGGTGCATTACATAATCCGAATGGCATAACTTTAAATTGCCACAGTCCTTGTCCCGTGGTGAATGCAGTCTTTTCACGATCATCAGGATGTAATTCTACTTGCCAGTAACAGCTCCTCAGATCCAAAGTCGAGAAGCATTTATTGCCAGCAAGTGTGTCTAATGTGTCGCCAGTTCTGGGAAGAGGGTAACTGTCTTTCTTCGTGATGTCATTCAAACGACGATAATCCACGCAAAATCTGGTTCAACTATCCTTTTTTCGCACCAGTACTATGGGAGAGGCCAAAGGACTCGTTGATGGCTCGATGACGTCATTGTGCTGCATTTCATTTAGAACTTCAGTGACCTCTTCCTGTTTAGCAAATGGAAGTCTTCTTGGATGTTGTTTGATTGGAGGATGATCTCCTGTATCAATTCTGTGCTGGGTGATGTTTGTTCTCCTGACGTCTTCAGGTGTTCGAGAAAAAAGTTCTTTAAATTCTTGGAGTAGCTTCTCCGCAGCCCACCTCTGTTCACTCCTTAATTCTGCATTCTTGAGTAGTTCCGTTGTTAATTGCTCAGAAGACTTGGATTCGCGTGATTGCGTGGGGCGGTTGACGCATGTAACATGAGTGCAGGTTGCTAACACCTCATCCTTCTTCACTGTCCGGGCCTTATCGCTGATGCTTTCGACTCTAACAGGAATAGTACTCTTTGAGAGATCAAATAGAGATGAAGCTACCAGAACTCCTCTTCGGCTATTGTCTGTATTCGGGTATTCAATCAGTCCATAGCGGAAGTATTGCTTGGTAGGAGGTGTTCCTGAAACTATTGTCTCTGTATGTGGAGGGATGGAAATTTCAGACTTGGCTGTTATCTGGCATATTGGCTGAATGTCTTGATTTTCAGTGTTGAACGCAGCTATGTCTTCCGAACTCGAATGCAGTTAATTATTCTTGAAGTCCAGTTTAATGTTAAATTTTCTGAGGAAATCAACTCCAATGATTACAGGATTTCTTATATCTGCCACATATGCCATATGATGGTAACTGGTATTCCCAAACGTGATGATCAAGTTCATTTTTCCATATATTTTGATTTCGTCTCCGGTCAAAGTCTGGAGTTTAATGCAGGGCGGCGTCCAGATGATCCTCTCTTTTAGTTCTTTAGCCAAATCCGTTCTAATGATGGTCACGTTGGCTCCCGTCTCCAGAATTATCCAGCAGGTGGTGTTCTTAACTTGGCCATAGACATAAAGTCCATTATCTCCGCCACTCATCGATGAAACATGAAATACTGTAAACGGGGCTCTTTAATTTCAGGCAACCTCCGCCCCGCGAGATGGCCTCCTCTTAGTTTCCCTGCAGTGATAGTGAAGCCGGGTGATTTCCTGTAGTTGGTCGTACAGGGCAGTTTCTCTTCACATGACCATCCCCTCCACAGCCCCAGCACTTTATCTTCCGATCCTTTATTTCCTTATTATTTTCCAGGCTGCGCAATCTCTTTAAGATCTCTGCGAGACTTCTCTTCATTTCATTTTCATCAGGAGGCGTATCATTTAATGAGACTGCTCTTATGGTATGGCGGTCTTTACGGGAGGCTTGTTGGGCTGCCTCTATCCTAAGTGCATAGCCTAAAGCTGATTTTACGTCTCTGATGTTGGAGAGTCTCAGTTCTTTTTGAATTTCTGGATCACGAATAGCATCGATAAGGTACAGAAGAGCTAAGTCGTTTCGAGTGTCAGCATGCCAGTCTGAGAATGCTAGGTGTGACAGTCTCTGAATGTCCGCTGCCAGCTCTTGAAAACTTTCGCCTGTTTTCTGGTAACGGGATTTTAGCTGGAGGCGACTATAGTCCTTAGAACACTTCTCTCCGAACCGTAGCTCCTGTGCTCTAGTCAGGGCATCGAAGTCGTTCCTTTCTTCTTTAGGAACATTTCTCCGTATCTGGGCTGCATCTCCCCGTACTGCTGCTGCTAAGTGGACTGACTTGGCGGTAGAGTCCCAGCCGTTAGCTTCAGCTACGATGGAAAACTGCGTCTTATATACATGCCAGGAGGAACTGCCGTCGTAGGTGGATAGCTTAATCAATTCCTGATTCTGGATTCTTCTATCTTTCTTTTCAGTTTCCTGAGGCATGGATTCTAACTTTTCTTCGAGATTCCGAATCTTGTTCTGCAGTGCATTCCCTATTACTTCTCCGTTCCACTCTTCTATCATTTTTCTCTCAAGATCTTCCTCCATTCTCTTAAACTTGCTTTCTATCTCTGAAACCCTTCCTTTCAGCCCTTGATCAAAGTTTTCTTTAAATTTCTCCTCAAAATTCTCTTCTATCTTCATAAATCTCTCTTCAAAATTTGTTTCTACTTTCATAACATTTTCCTCTATCTTCATTGCTTTCTCTTCAAAACTCTCTTTTATTTTCAAAACTTTCTCTTCAAAATTTTCTTCTATCTTTAAAACTTTCTCTTCAAAATTTTCTTCTATCTTTATAACTTTCTCTTCTATTCCATCCATTCTATTTTCCATCACCGATAATTTACCCTCGATTGATTCTTTCACCGCTGAAAGCTCTCTCTTCATCTCATCTTGATTAGATTTAATTTCTTCAGTCAAGGCGTCTTTTAATTCTTTTTGTGCTGTTTCTATTTCCTCTATCAATCCGGTTTCCATCTTTTCCTGTCCGGCTTTCATTTCATTCATCTCTTGATTCAGGCTATCTTTCATCTCTCTCTGTCCTTCTTTTATTTCATTCATCTGGGTAGCTAAGCTTTCTAGAAGTTTCTTCATCTCTTGCTGCATAGCTCTAGTTATCACCATTCACAGACAATCCCACTTCTGACACCATAAATGTTGCGTACTTGGGAGTTCGTGAGTTGTCCGAGAATGAAAGGCCAAACTTACAAAAATTTAGTAATTTATTCACAGAAAGTTCCAGAAAAATACAGGTCTATAAACCAAGTATCAGCTTCAATTCAACCAGTAAACACAGCTTAAACAACAGCTGTCAATAGCAAATCCACAGTACAAACTGTATAGCAATAACACTTGAAGCAAGTCTCTTTCAAAGAGGCTCAAAACAATGCAAGCATTAGCGAGGCTGGCTGAGAACTGAACTGAACTAACTAGCCTTGGCGAAGAAAACAGCCTTATATACACCTGTAGAAAAGTGTGGAATGTTCCGGAAATTTCCGTATCTCATCAGCCAATGAGATTAGAGCTTCCATATTTGGTATATCTCTTATAAGGATTTTCTCGCGAAGGTCGCCAAAAAAATCGGCAAAGTGGGAAAAATTCGCCAAATTTGGCGCCAAATCCATTACCTGCCTTATTGGGGCTTTTTAATGCGTTTTTAAGAAAAAATATGGCTATTTCAACGCTAAAACGACTAGAAATGCACAAATTTAGCACTTTATCAACTTACTAAGCCTCTTTAAAAGAATTTATACAAAAATAAACACAATTATTTACAGTTTTGTAACAATATTTATATTGTTCCGTACTTGTGGGTTCGTGAGTTGTGCGAGAAAGAAAAGCAAATCTTTTAGAGGCTGGAAACTTTATTTACAGAAATTTCCAGAAGAGTACAGGTCTATAAACCAGATATCAACTTCAGTTTCACCAATAAACATAGCTCAAATAACAGATGAGAACAGCAATTTCACAGTCTGATTGTATCAGAACGTTAACACAGCGAGGCTGTATCAAGGAGGTTCTCTCAGAGTTATTTCAATAGCATTGAAAGCATTGGCGAAAATAAAATGAGACTGACTGATTTCGCGTAAAGCAGCACCTTAAATACACGCGTAGAAAAATATTGAAAATTCCAGAAACTAGTCAGCCAATGAGGTTACAGCTTCCATATTTGGTTTATCGATAATAAGGATTTTCTCGCCAAGATCGCCAAAAAAGTCGCCAACGAGGTAAAAAATCGCCAAATTTGGCGTCAAATTCGTTACCTGCATTATTGGAGCTTTTTAATGCGTTTTCAAGGAAAAAATAGCTATTTTAATGCTGAAAGAAGGTAGAAATGCAGAAAACTGACATTTTATCATCTGACTAAGCCTCTTTGAATGAATTTACATAAAAGAAACTACAATTACTTACAAACTTGTAACAATCTATATAATACTACTCTAACGTGTACCAGTTACGATTATTTTTTGTAGAAACGATACGATAGTGACTTAATAAAATACACGAGGATAAAAAGGTAATGCTTAAGCATTATTTAAGCGCGTGTACTGAGTTCCGTAATCTAAAAAAAAAAAAAAAAAAAAAAAAAAAAACACGAAGTTAGTCTAACGAAATTTCTTTATAGAAAACTCTATTTTTAAAAGCTGCATCTTTCCATGTATCATGTTAAACCTAGAAATACATTAAAAATATAAACGAAATGTGAGCTTTCGTCAAAAACTGATTATAAAACAAAATAATAAAAGTATAATCAAAAGAGGTACTTGCTTTTTTTTTTTTTTTTTTTTTTACAAAAAATTATGCTAAAATGAATAAATAAAAAAAAATAATTGAAAGGTATCACCAACATGGCGGCCGAAAAGTCGCCATAGGTATCCTATTTTAAAGCTGTCCTGTCTGGGGAAGTAATGGTAACTGGGTCGTCAAACATGAATTTTATTTTGAAACATTTCTTTGAATGTCAGGAGTTTAATAAAAATGGAGAATTACTAGCGGAAATATCCTAAAAACGTAATAGACATCTACAGTTTTAAAAAACTGTAGATCCAAAGTTGGCCGGATTGCATATGTAAATGTCTGTAATGGGCGTGTTCTACAGATAAAGTTACTGAAAGCAAGAGAAAAAAAAATAAGTTACAAATTTTACATATTATGTGCACAATATTTGTTTTCAACGCTTTATATAGTATTTTCATATTAGAAAATATATTAATAAGAGTTTTTGTTATTGGTTTTTGTTTAATAACTTTAATAAAATTTAAATATGTATGTATTGCGTGTTCAATATTTCAGTTTTTTAACAGTGCATAAAAAAATGGTACGTGTAAGAGAAAAAATACATATATATTCTTGTTCAGCGATGCGTGCAAGCGAATAAACAGGAAAAATTGAAGAGTGTACCTAAAATTTATTTATTTATTTATTTTTGTGACACGATGTTATTTAAATGGTCCTTATATTAGAATTTTGTATGACAAAGAACATGAATTTAAAAACATTTTCGTTTATATAAAACTGCATTTTTAAAAAATGAATTACTATTGAATTACAATTTTACTATTCAATTACAACCAATTAAAATTTTTTTACTATTCTATTAAATAATAAACATATATCACTTAGTTTATGCAATTGTTTATTTATACTTAAAAAAGCTAAAAGAATATACGTGTATAAAACTGACTAAAAATTCTGATAAATACTGTTTTTAACTAATCAGATTGCCATCTACAGATTTATAGGGTAATTATAATAATATCCCTAGACACAGAAGTTTTCTTTTTTTTTTTTCAGAAAGCCTTAAAATTGAAACCCGTCTACTCTCCTCCTGGGTGTTCCTAAAGAAAGCTATTGAAACTTATAAATACAGAATGTGTAATATAAAACTAACAGTTTGTTTTAAAAAGGGAAGTTGGGTTCTTTTGCATCAGCCACTATATGAAAAAAAAAATGACTGTCTGTATTTTTTAAACCTAATTTCTAATTTTTTATCAATTTATTGTAATATTATATGTACTCAAATTTTAAATTCAATTTAGTTCGATTTTATTGCACTTCAAAAACGTGCGCAAAATATTTTAGTTCATAACTTCTTGACCGATTATCTTAGAAAAGTTTCTGCTAAAAAATGAAGTATTTTACTATTACATGGCGCATCTAGTAAAAAGCAAGTTAATTTGAACATTTAATAAAGATTAATTAGCTATTTACTTTCTATCGCATTATTAAAAGTATTGGAATTTTTTCTCAGAAATGGGAGAATTTTCAAAGACATCCGACAAATAGCTGTTGCGTTTTTTTTTTTTTTTTTTTTTTTTTTTTTTAATGGAACAATTTAATATTCACCGTTTATATACATGTGCTAAATATGTGCCTAGAGTATAATCACTGTTTATTAGTTTACATACATCATAGACATTTTGAAGTTTTTTAACCATATACATATTTCTTTAGTATTTAAAATAAAAATAAAAATTTAATTTCTTACTTAAAATGGCTAAAATCAATACTAAAACAAAATCACCGCTCTCACACACACACGTGTCTACACACATGTGTGTGTATGTATATAAAGATAATCCTGTAGGTAATATATTTCTAAAATTGAAATTCTATATGTGTTTCATTAGACACAAATTTCCTGAAAAATTTTTTTTTGCTTCATGTAACTCAATTATTTTTTAGGAGAAATACATTAATTATCCTAAAACTCAATTCCTTTACTTGTCATCATTTAATAAAAATTTCCTGAGATACAGTGTATTTTTTATTTACAAACATTTTCTAAAACTGAAAACTGAACTTTTTGAAAACATGAGGTGTATAATAAACAAATATGAAAAATGATTTCTGTCAACTTGTAAAACCTGTTATGGATTCATTATTAATTTTTCCAATTGTAAAATATATTATAAAGGGGAAAAAAATGGACGTAAATTTTGTTTCGTTTATGGATGTATACGTATTCTATTTTAAAACCGAAAATTAAAATATAACAAAAATGTATTTTTATTAATATATGTTTTAATGAAAGTTAGACATTTCCATTTCTTTCTTATGTTTAATTAATATTTCATCTCGCATTTGTACAGCTGCTGCTACTATTTATTCACGTATTAATATATTTTTATTTTCAAAATATATAAGTTTCTACGAATAATTCCTTTGTTTTAAAGAAGATATAAGGTCAAATATAGAGAAAAAGCGCTTGTACTAGAATTCTGTTATGGGCTAGATTAATGACAATGTCAAATTAGCACAAGATATATAAAAATATTTGCAAACTATATACATACATATAGATATAGGGGAACATCCAGTTGTGGGCATTCTCCGGCTGTGGGCACCCCAGCATATCTTTTAACAAAAAGTAAATATGGTGGATCTGAGTACTGACAAACATGTACTGTGAAAGTACGGAGTTATTGCCCTAACACTGAACTGAATAGACGCATTTGCTTAGTAAGTGCAAGCATCAAAAACGAAATATTGAAAAAAAAAAAAAAAAAAAAAACACACAAAAGTAATTTCTGAATTTTTTCAATGTGCAATGAATCGAAGTGAATTAATTAAAAAATATTAATTTAATATATATTCATACAGTATTTTCAATATATTTTGTGATGCAATATTGAACTAATCCAAAATTTCGAATGAAAAGAGTTTTTTCTCTCTTATAAAAGTGACTGTCATTCCCGGTAGTGGGCCCCCATGTTTGTTTCATTTAAAGCGTGCTTTTGACTTGCAAATTGTGAAATATGGTCGTTTAAAACCACGTAACATATTTTATTAGTGTTTTATGAATTTTTAGGCATTTTTAGGTTTTTTTAGCCATGTCGAAGACGGAAAAGTCAATCGATCCAAAAGAAATACATTTTAAGGCAATGGTTAAAGCTATTTAGGATTGCTTAGTATATACGAAATCCATAAAATCGACTGACCGAGAACATGGACCTCGTCGCAGCTTCAGTTTCCATACAGAAGAAGCCTAGAAAAAGTAAGAACTTCTGACCAAGCGCTCTGAAAATACGGGAACATTCCATTCACAATTAGGAGATGATGTCGATTTCTGCATCATTTGTTTGGAGCACCTGCTACCATGCCGAACAAGAGCAAATTCAGTCAAATGCAACGAGTATGATAGTCTGGTAAGTTTGAAATGTGCCAATATACATGAAAATTATTTTCTTTACAAGCATTGCACTTCTGATTTGAAGGATGAAGAAGATGACGAGTAAAATTGAAAAAATGTCTTTTTCTGTTATTATTTCGGCAACTGAATCATCACAAAATGAATATTTTTTTTATTGTTTTCTGTATTTATGGTGGTATTTCTTATTATTTTCCCATTTTTAGCGGATTTCTCAAGTGTGCCCACAACCGGGTAAAAATTTTCTTTGGCAAAAATTATCACTTCACAAAATTCGTCAAATAAATATTTTTTTTCTGGTTGACGAAATCAATACAGTTACTTCATCAAACTTTAGATAATGATTCTTGCTTTCCATTGGTATTCATATGTTTGCATAATATCTATTCTATCAAAAGTTATAAGGTAAAATCAAAACTGTGCCCACAACCGGAGAAGTTCCCCTATATATATATATATATATATGATAAAATTTAAATATAGGATGGCGTGAAACTTGAATTATTAAATATATAGAACTAGAACAAAGTTTTTATAAACCAATGCGCAAATTCAGCATTTAATTTTAGTTTTTTAATGGTACTTTTTTTTTTTTTTTTTAGGACACAACTTTTGTTGAAATAGATAAGATATTAAACGTTGTTTACACTACCAAAGTTTCAAAATGATACCTAAGGAACTCTTTTAGATATTTGACAAAATGTGTAAATTCGAAAGTGTTTAACACTAAACCTACCACGATGGGTCAAATGACCCATTTTAAACATTTTTTCCGAATTTCTTGCAAATAAAATTATCACATCGGCCATGTTTCATGTACCAAATAGTGCTAAATAATATATTTTTGCTATGCATAGTAATATATATAACATTTTAAAGACGGTCACTTGACCCGCTGTGGTAGGAATAGGTATACATGAAGTATCGGTAGGTTTAGTGTTAAATACTTTTGTATAGATAGTGCATAATTTTTTTTTAATCGTATATTTAACGTTATAAACTTAGTTCTGTGTGCGTAGTACTTTAATAAACGGGGGACAAAATTACATTGAAATAATTTATTTTATGACTATTACCCCAAGGAAATTAAAATAATATTTAAAAAATAAATAATAATAATAAAATTTGGCACACTTTCACTAATTTTAAATTTCCAAATTTTACTATATAAAGATTAAAATTTGAATTAAATCTACAAACTGAAATTTAACATCGCTTAGTTAAAATCAATATCAATGAAAAAGTTTATTATATATCTTTTATAAAATATTTGATTTTCTCACAGTTATAGTCACACATATAAGAGAATTTTAAATGAAACTTATAGTGCCGAAAATCGTGGTTTGTGTATTTGTACATTATCTTTAAAAGTATGTGAATTACGCAGAATTCTATTGGGATATTTCAGTTTCGAAGATTTATACAAAGAGTATTAAATTAATGTTTAAAAATAAGCATTCATAAATTCTAAGCATACAAATAGTCACTTATCTAAATTTTCAGGTTTTGACCAAAAGATTGAAATATTTGTGTAAAATCAATTTTTAAAATTAATAAAAATTATTTTTTAAATCCTCTATTTTTGGAAAAGTAACATGTTTGAAAATGTTTAGTATGCATGTTTTACAGCATTTTTATATAAGGATTTCAATGTTTTTGGTTTTATAACTAATAAATACAAAATTTCATTTTCCATAACCGTTTATTGATTGATTTTTTTTTCTTTCGTGATGTTGCTAAACGACAGGCAATGTTGTCGTGATTGAATAACGAAATAATACATCATTATTTCACCTTAAATTTGCACTTTTTCACAGTTGGTTTCCAAAAAACGCATTAATTCACTACAAAGTGTCCTTTTTATGTGTGAAAGCTTATTACTAGAACGAAATTTTGCAAAGGGGGAACTAAATGACACCATTTTTTGCTTCTCTCAACCCTTTCATATTTAAAATCATTTACACTGCACCGGTAAAAGGGCGTACTTGCGCTAGTCAAAAGCAGCACAAAGATCACCCAACTCCAGCAGGGAAAAAAACTTAGTGAATCTGGTACCACTACTAAACCGGGTGGAAGATGTTTTGCCACAGTAGAGGAAGGATGTGCAAGGGTTGGATCGAATCCTATATTTAAAATGAACAGTTCTATTGTTGAACTTTATGATGCATAGATGTTTATACTGTTTTAATCACTTTTCCAAACATCTATTTGTAAATAAATACATATATAGGCTTTTCTACTTCCTTTAAAATTGTTATTCATTAAAATACGTTAGTTAATTACTGAGGTGTTTCTTCAATTCAAGTATTGTTTGTGTTGATCTGATGTGTATTTATCTGATTTCTGTATATTTCGTATATTTCTGTATATTTCTGCATATATTCGGAACTGGGATCATGAGCAGTGAGATATGATAGACATAAATGAAGTATAGCACATCCACATATTTTAAAACTGTTGCATCATTTAAACTTTATTACTGTATAACTAGTATCTTAAAAATAGTTATTAATCCTCAAAACGACTTTTATGTAAGAAGTGAATCAGCATAAAACTTTTAAATTTTTATTTTTGCATACTGGAACTGATGAAAAAGGCGATAAATCACATCCTGTGGATTTAGCTTCAATTATTAATTTAAGTTATTTAAAAAAAAAAAAAAAAAAAACTTTGGATGTAAACAGTGGCGGTTACGACAAAGTAGTTCTCTCTAAAAATGGAAAGGGAGAATTCTCTCATATTGAGCCATTTTTCACTCAATCGATATGTTGGAAGGCAGCTTCCCAAGTTGAGAGAAATCCTCTCAAATCATTGAGCTGCTATGAGCGGCTCAAATTTGAGCCAACTGAAACAAGTTATTTTTGAGAGAAACTGGACCAGATTTGAGTGACTCTGTTTAATGCTTGAAAAAATATCAGATTCCCTCCGCTGGAATCGAACGCGGGTCCCCTACCGTTGCAGACGAACGCACTACCACTACATTACGATTTCACACAAAAAATAGGTGTACAGCCATACTCAATCAATCTCAAACGGAGAAAATATTTATGAATTTTTACTTAGATTACACATAACATAAAGCTATGGGAAATAAATTAATCTTCCTTAAAATAACACAATTGATTTAAAATTGAGGAAATGTTTTTGAAAACATAACCTTTATAAGAAGCAAATATTTTAGAAACTTGCAAATTAATTCTATATAATTTAGTTCGTTTAGAAAGATAAATTCTTTCCGCAACGTTGCAAAATTTCTTAAATAAGTATGAGTTGAAAAACAGTATGTACTCGATTGTTTGTGCATTTTATTCCCGATGTTGAGATTAATTATAATTAAATCATTATAACATATTTTTTGAACGTTTTACATGCCTTTTAATAAATTAGTTTCAATGAATATAATAAAAATATAAAACAACTTTAGACATAAATAATATCTACATTATAAAAATACATAGTTCTTTTTCTTTATATTTCACATATTTCTTTAACCCTTTAAGCGTGTTTGACGAACTCACCTCGTCATCGGAATGTTACGCTATACCCGGGTTTGACGAGTCCTACTCGTCATCTAATTTTAACGACAGCATTTCAACGTGTTTGACAGAAATATCTCGTCATATCCTTATATTCTTATAGGAAAACACTTTATGTTTTCAAAATTTGCCACTAGATAATAATAGTAGTTCCGTAAAGTGAAATATAATTTCTTGGGAAAACTGGTGTGCTTGATTTTCGCATTCTGGTGAAAATGGCGAGCTGTAGCGGTGTTTCTAGGCACTTTTGTGAGAAAAGACCGTTATTATCGAACGATTCCAGTGATTCAGAATATGACATTTTGGATAATTCTGACTTTGAAAGTAGATCTGATTCCGATACAAGTATTTATAGTTATGAATCAGATGAGGAAATAAATAATTTGGATTCTGTGCGAGAATGGTGTAAAGTTTCAAGTGCAACTCCAGCTCCACCACATTTTCAATTTCATGGAAAGCCTGGAATAAATTTTCAGGTAAAAGATATTGATAATTCCTTAGATGTTTTCCAACTATTCATAACTAAGGAATTGGTGGAAACTATAGTAGAGGAAACAAATATATATAGGCAGAACAATTTTTGCGAAAGAACATAAGTGTACTGAAAGTTAGATCTCGAGTGCATAAGTGGAAACCGGTAACTGCATCTAAAATATGGATTTATTTAGCTCTTCTTTTACTCCTAGGTATTGTTTTGAAGCCCGTGACAGCCTGGTATTGGTCAAAGAAGAAAATGTTGAGCACTCCTTTTTTTGCTGAAGTCATGCAAGTGCAAAGATTTTCTTTGATAAGCAAGTTTCTGCATTTTTCAAATAATGAAACTATGGATGAAGAAACTCATCCTTGCTGGAAACTTCGAAAAATATGGCCCATTTACAGTTTCGTTTTGGAAAAATATCGATCTCTGTATACTCCTGAGCGTGACATTAGCATCGATGAAAGCTTGATGTTACATAAAGGGAGTTTTTCTTGGAATCAATACATACCCTTGAAGACAGCTAGATTTGGATTAAAATTCTATATGCTCTGTGAATCAGACACAGGTTACATATGGAATTGCATTTTATATACTGGAAAGGGGATGATTTTAAACCCAGACATCAAAAAGGAAAGCCTTACATCGCAAATTGTGCTAAGTTTGGTCGAACCTTTGATCAACAAAGGATACTGCCTTACAGCCGATAATTTTTATATGCCACCAGATCTTTGTGATAAACTTATATCATTCAAAACTGACTCGTACGAGACAGTTCGAGTGAACCGCAAAGATGTTCCAAAAGAAATGCAATCATCAAAACTTAGAAAGGGTGACATTATTGATTTTCAACGCGGAAAACTAATGGCAATGAAATGGAAAGATAAAAAAAAAGTGTTCATTTATTGAGTACAATCCACAATATTGAAATGAGTAAAGTTTCTTGTAATGGAAAAGAGGTTGAAAAGCCAAAGGTTGTAATAGATTACAATTTATCAATGGGAGGTGTGGACAGAGCGGACCAAAATTTATCCTATTATGAAACAGTATGGAAAAGAATGAAAGTATACTACAAAAAAAATTCAGGCATAGGCTTGATCAATGTCTTTTCAATGCATCTATTCTACAGAGCAAGGTAACTAATAAAAATATAAAACTGTTGTATTTTCGAATTACAATCATTGAAGAAATATTACGTAAATATCAAGTGTCTACAGCCATGACGGGAAATACGGGAAGAAAACGTGATGCAAATGATCCATTGCGTCTTACATGAAGACACTTCGCAGACTATATACCTGCCACACCCTGCAAACGAAAACCAACAAGACGATGTGTTGGTTGCTGTGCGTCTAATAAAAACAGTAAGAAGATTAGAACGGAGACAAGGATATGGTGTCCAGACTGTGAGGTTGCTCTTTGTAACATTCCATGCTTTAAAATTTATCACACCAAAATAAACTACTAGAAAATGTATGTATGTTTAATTATATATTTATGTCTTTACTTAGTTATTACTTTCTTTTTTTAGATTTTATTTATTGTATCATGCGAGAGAATATATCTCCAATGCAGCGCGCCCGCTTACTCCTTCCTACTATCGCGAGAAACACTTCCCACTGCAGTGCACGCGCGGGAGCAAACGCTACACGCTTAAAGGGTTAAGAAACAGTTTTTAAATAGACATTCATTGATCATTTGTAGTTTTTTATGACTAATACTCGTGATTTGAGAAATCTGCTAAGTTTTATTAGTTGTATATAAAACATTTATTAAATTTATAAAATAATAATAATAATAATAATAAAATGAAATAAAATAAAATAACTTTAATATTTAACTTTTCTATTTATCGAAAGTCCTCAACATATTTTAAACAATATATAAATTAATTAATTATATGTATATATAAAAATTTTTTCATGTGTCATAAAATGAGATCAATGGATGACGCCCTCATTACGCATTTTTGTTGAACCAAATAAAAAATGATTGAAATTCGTTCAGAACGAAGCTGACAGTTTAAAGAACATTTTTACTGAAAATATTTTTGATCAGAAAAGTTTGATTTAGCTCAAATTTGATTTTTTCCCTACAAATTCCTCTCATGTTAAGGCTAAAAACATTGCGCCCTTTTTTGAATAAGCAAATCCGGCCACACATTTTAAGAGAGTTCGAATAAGCCGAATGAGTGTACACAGTCAAGGTGTGGAGAACGCGACTTACGCATGCTTATCTATCTTTAACTTGAATCTGTAAATGAAATACTTAAACTACGAAGAAATGACAGAGTCCAAATATATAACGTAAATGAGCTTTACTTGAGCATAAATAAGAAGGATGGCGCTGGACTATCATAACATCTAGTAACTTACGACTTAAAATGGGCAGTCCTCTTAAATACTTTGATATTAATAAATAACCCCCGTTACTTTACTTAATTACTCGCAAAATGATCCCAACCACTTTTAATCACATTCATTAACTCATGAGATCAAGTAATCTTTCGATTAGCAGGAGGATTCCCTGACACTGCTATCTACTCGACTTATATTCAACTATATCCGCTCCTAACTCTCCAAAACAATCTTCCTTCCAACTAACTTTAACTCCTCTCCAACTGACTCTCGTACCAACTCTCTCCAACTGACTCTCAAAAGCAATCTTCTTTCTCTTTTTATACTATTCAGTTTCCAAAATATTAGCATATTTCAATTTACAATTTTAGCTTAGGATCGGCACTAACCCTATTGCTCAAATCGAAGCCTAAAACAGCAGATTCACGTTTTTCCCGCAAAGTGCGAGTTTTAATTGTAGCACTTTGCTATACCTGACAGTTCCTCCCCCGAAAAAAAATTTCGCGGAAAAATCCCCCAACGGGTTTTTACCCGTGCAAATTTTAAATTATTGCAGTACTATGCAAAGAAAAGTTAGCTGCAGTGACTGACTGCTAAAATTCAACTACATAATGTTTTAGAAAAAGAAAAAAAAAAGAGGGGGGAAAGTTAAATTTAACTAGACTGCCCAACAAGAAGTATATTGTTTTAAAAAACTAATAGGAAAAAAAAATTTTTAAGAGTACACGGCCAAAAAACTGGACACTTACATATAATTTTAAGTAGCTTAAATAGCTTTTAAAAAAATGTTTCTTATGCCCAATGTAAGACGCTTTATTCCAGAAAACCGTTTGTACTCAATTTAGGTAAATAAAGATATATATAGTCCAGCGTAATTACAGCGGGGAAATACAGGCACATCTTTCCTTAAAACAAATGGAAAGGAAAAAATTCTCATTACTTTTTCAAAAAATTCAGTACAGGCGGATCGCAAAAAATGCGATCAGTAATTATTCAAATTTTAAATTGTGCAAAAATGATAAAAAAAAAAGAAAGTCTTTATTGGCAAAAACTTGAACTGTTGAGAGCCACTGCAGACCAGTCTAGGTCCAGTATCCTCGGCTAGGAAAAATACTTGAAACTGCATCCGCAAAAAAAACGGAAAAAATTTCAGTTGACCATTCTCATATGAATCTTGAAAGGGATCCGTTGGCAAGCGTCCAAAAATCACCTCCTTTAGCATCAAAAGTAACAACAGCGTAGATTTTCAGACCAACGACTGGACGGAGAGTTTGAATCAGAGAACTTCTAAAATACAAAAGTCTTTTGAACGTATAAATCAAAAGGTACACTACACTTTTATATAGGTAAGTGACATAATTTTATACATAAGCCCTATTTTAGCTATGCTATTCGCATAAGGAAAAAACTACAGTGTTAGTGTATTAAGGTTAATTTGTTAAACGCGAATTTACATGCAGAATAGCTTTTAAAAAAAAAAATCTCTTTTTAATCCCCATCCAAATATATTCATACAGTAATTAAACTTTTAGCGAAAAAGACAAAAGTTTACAATAAGAATATTCATTTGATACACTTTATACAACATTTAGAAAACATATTTAAGGATACAAAATTTTCAAAATTGCAGTTGATTTCTGAGGAGGAGAAAAATTAACATGCATACAGATAATTTACAAAACGATAGAGAAAAATGTTTAAACACTTATAAAATTTCATTTGATACAATATAAGACAGTTAGAGAAATATAGGTAATGAATATATACAAATTGTTAAAAAAGTTTTTTCAAAACTGCCGTCGTTGCCTAGAAAATACAAGCATTAGAGTATATACATATAGGTCATGTCAAAAACTAGAGAGAAAATTTATATACAAAAAGGTAAGAAAATTTATCTTACTAAGCACTGCAGGTGATGGCTAAAACAAACACATTTAAGTACATGCAGATATAGATCATTCAAAAACGAAAGAGGGGGAAAAGTTTATATCAAAGTTCAACAAGGTTTTTTACCAAAAACTGCTGGTGTTGGCTAGGAATTAAAAAAAACATTAACGTACATACATGCATATATTATATACAGAAAAAAATTTATGACATGTAAACAGTACATGAAATTTCGAGAGATGAAAGTTCATGCCATACGTTTAAATTTTGCATTTTTAAATTTTAAAAAGTTCATGCAGCAAGTTTAAATTTAGATTTGTGATATTTTAAAAAGTTCATCTCTTTGAGAGAATGATTGAAAGTCCAGAAGAAAGTCCAAAATTCGTTACATGTCGTATATTTCCTCACTGCTCTACTAGAAAGATTTTTTACAATGGAAAAAATAATTAACCATAGCACCTGATAGCGTGATTCCTTGACATCAGCAGAATTACAGATGTGGTTCAGACAGGTCTGCGGAGTTGTGTTAGCAATTTCCTTGCTGGTGGCTTGTAGAACGGAGTCCGGTATCGAAGAGGCACTTTTCTGGGACGGACTCGAGCCCGGTACCTTGTGAATGTCTACCGGTGCAACAGAAGACTGCGTTCGCTTTGTGCTTTTGAATGCAGGGCTGCTAGCTGATCTAGAGGTGTCAGAGGAGGCTGGCTGCAATTTCGAAATTTTCTTCGTTAACATCACATCATTTTCTTTCAGTTTCGGCGGCGGGTCATTTTGACAATCTAAGTTCTCGTTCGCCTGAAAATTATTTGACTGTGTCGGCTGTATAGATTTAAAACTGTTTTCTAAAGGCGAGTTACCAAGATTAACCGCATCATTTATTAATTTTACCCTTTCGCTTATTTTAACGGTTTCCGCAGTAACAGTTATTTTACTTGTATTTTCCTGAAAAGCAGTTGCGAGATATTTAGCAGCGCCATGGTTAACCTTTTCAGTTTCGTTTACTACAGTTTGTGCGAAAATAACAGAGTCCGTCGATTTGACTGTTTTTAAATATAAAGCAGGAGATGAATTTAAATCAGTAGAAAAGGTAGCCGGAACATTTACTGGTTTTACACTTTCGCTTAATTTAACAGTTTCCGCAGCCACAGTTATTTTAATTGGATTTTCTTTTACAATTCCCGTCGCAATAGGACACAATTTTTCGGATTTCTTATCCGTAGCTAAAAGCTGACTAACAGAGGGGGATTTGCCTGTAGTGCTATTTAAAGGTGAAGTGTGCTCGTTTTCATTCACTTTTATTCGACTTTCGTCAGAAGGATTAAAGTTTTTGTCGTCAGTTTGGGGTTGATTTGAATTAGTAGAACTTTCTTCTTGCGACTGAATAACTTGTGGTTTTTCCACATCCTTTATTACCGCTTCCCACTGACGTTCGTTAGGGGGGAGGGAACGGTCATGCTGTAATCGTAGTTTATCATACGGAGTGGCGAAAAGATCGATAACTTTGCGTTTTAAATCATCATACGTTGGATTTGGGCCAAGCGAATGGCAGGCGATTAATCTATGCCACTGTCTCGGTTCTCCTTCGAGGGAGTAGGCTAGCCAAGAGTAGTGGTTTTTAACATTGATTTTATGAAAATTGAAAAAATATTCTAGCTGCTCAAAAAATTGCAGCACACTATTAGTGCCGTCAAAAAAGACTTGCTCGGGGGGGGGGGGGAATTCGAGCAAATTTGGGCGCCAATGTGGAGAACGCGACTTCTCCATCCTCTATTTAACTTTAGATTGACTTGGAGCTGTAAATGAAATACTTAAACTACGAAGAAATGACAGAGTCCAAATATATAACGTAAATGAGCTTTACTTGAGCATAAATAAGAAGGAGGGCGCTGGACTATTATAACATCTAGTAACTTACGACTTAAAATGGGCAGTCCTCTTAAATACTTTTATATTAATAAATAACCCCCGTTACTTTACTTAATTACTCGCAAAATGATCCCAACCACTTTTAATCACTTTCATTAACTCATGAGATCAAGTAATCTTTCGATTAGCAGGAGGATTCCCTGACACTGCTATCTACTCGACTTATATTCAACTATATCCGCTCCTAACTCTCCAAAACAATCTTCCTTCCAACTAACTTTAACTCCTCTCCAACTGACTCTCGTACCAACTTCTCCAACTGACTCTCAAAAGCAATCTTCTTTCTCTTTTTATACTATTCAGTTTCCAAAATATTAGCATATTTCAATTTACAATTTTAGCTTAGGATCGGCACTAACTCTATTGCTCAATTCGAATCCTAAAACAGCAGATTCACGTTTTTCCCGCAAAGTGCGAGTTTTAATTGTAGCACTTTGCTATACCTGACAAAGGGAGATATGGGTTAATAAGATGAATCAAAATAAAGACGAAGGTGCTTTCAAGTTGTATAACTATTGTACAGGCGAGCGTATTCATTTCTTAATTATTTTGAACAATGAAGTTAATGTATATTTAAGAATTGGAGACTGCACTGTGTGATTGAAAAGCAGTGAAATTTATTTTTTAATAACGTAGGGGACCGCTGAAATCGGAAACGTTTGCGAGAGTTCGCGGGTTTCTGTTAAGAGCCAAATGGGACATAATATACACAGAAATTAAAGGATGTTACAGAATGATTTAAATTGCATGAACTTATTACTATCACCTATGTGTTAAGTATCGACCTTAACACTTTAACTACCAGAATTCTTACTTGTTTGAATAACATGAATGAATGTCTTACAAAAGAGTATCATTGTTGATGAAAATCAAATAGATGATAATTTCAGTGATATTAGTGAAAATAGTATTATTTCAAAGAATCCGAAATTATAAATGAAAGTAATAAACAAAAAATATTTGTGATTAATGAAAACGTATGTAACGAATTTATTGCAATGCATAATGAAAATAAACAGCGAATTCCAAATCATGATTTATCTGCAAAGAATAATTTTACTTTTAACGACTTTGTGAGCATGCTTTCTCATTTTTCTGGAAGTGATTATGAGAACATAAGAACTTGACTAGAAAATTTCGAAGACATATCGAATTTATCAAACTTATCTGAATTGAATAAATTTATGTATGGTAAGAAAATGTCCACGGGCAAATCTAAGCTATTAAGGGAAATGGAAGTAAAAATCCACTCGTGGGCAAAATTAAAGAATTTGATATTAAAAGAGTTTGGTACTCAATGTACCGCTGCAGAATTGCATAAAATGCTAGCGCAGCGGAAAATGGAACCGAATGACAGTTGTGATGAGTATTTCTTGCACATGAAAAAACTTCATGCGCGAGGTAATATAGATAAGCAAAGTTTAATTCAATATTGTATAAAGTTAGAAAATTTGTAAATGGCATTAACGATCTTGTTTATAAAAATGAATTCTCTATGGTGCTAAAACTATAATTAAATTTGAGGAGAAATTGAAAACTTATGAAAAGATAATGAAAGATATCGATAATTTCAAACAGTCTAAACCGAAAATTAAAAAAAAAAAAAAAATGAAATTTGGAAGTAAACATAAATTTGACAAACCAAAATATGACATTAAAGCGAGTTCTGTTAAAAAAGAAATAGTTTACCAGAACCAGTTTTGTCTATATATAACCCTAAAAGCGAAACGGAGATAAATACTGACACCTGCAAAGATGGTTACAGTGCAGTTTCGATACAATGACCGATCATTGATAATCAGCTTCACCCAACAGAGACATGGAATGAAAACTTTCGAGTTACGAGCTTGAGGCCCTTGCAGTAATTCGCTTTTGCTATGACGACAAAGAAAAAAAAATATTTGCACAAGGGTTGCCCGATGGGCCCTAATGCTGATTTAGATTATACCATCGAACATTGAAGTGGCACAAGTATACGCCATGTAGACGCGCTTAGTCGAAATCCTATTTGTATGGTGATTGAAGATGCCTTAACCCTAAAAATAACCCAACCTCAAGAAACTGAAGAAAATATTAACACAATTAAGGAAATTCTAAAATTAAAACCATATGATGATTATGTGGTCAAAAATGTTGTACTATACAAATGCGTAAACGACTTACTGGTGCTTAAGACATGCTCCTTAGTATAACTACCGCTCATGAGAAAGGACATTTTGTGGCGAAGCGCACCGAAGAAAATTTAATTAAAGATTTTTATATTTCTCATGTTTTGCTAATTAATTTTTTTAAGTAGTGTGGCTTCATATGTGTCTACTAATTGTTAAAAAAAATCCTTAATAATAATTATTATTTAGTAAAAATTTATTTTTCTATTGCTTAAATACACTCATACCTGCAATTAAATCTGGTGCTTTTATTATACTAAATACAATATATATATATATATATATATATATATATATATATATATATAATGAAACTAGATAATTAAAAATATCCAAAAATACCTCTACTGTTAATTTGTTTTTAGGTAATACTGCTCCCATTACGGATATATTGAAAAAAAAAAAAAATCCTGAATTGTTTATCAACCAATTCAATGGTCTGAAGCAGTTAGGCGAAAATATTCCATATACCATGTACATAATGTGTTTAGTCTAATGAATAGAAATATATAAATTCACAAACAGTTAATGGTAATTATTAATTTTATTTTGAAGATAGGTCTTTATGTGCATATTAGAATTTATGCTAAATATACTTGTGAAAGTTTTCAAAAACATACGAAATATATGCATGTTGTGTTTACAATTATATTAATGTGTTTTTTCTAGTAATTTTTGAACATTTACGTACAACGGTATAAAGTGCTCTTTATTTTATTATTTATTTAAATATTTCATTTAATGAAACCAACAAATATTGTAAATTTTCAGCTACAACATTATAGTCAGAAAAATTGTAAATTGTATAATACTACTTTCAATTTTACACATTTTTCATACTTTCCAATAATATAATGTTTCTCTAAAATTTTTAACCATATGAGCGTTAAGCCCGTCTTTTTCCGGCATGCATAGTCAAAATAAAATGCTGGTGTAGCTAAATTTTGAAATATATGTTGCTTTTTTCAAGAAAATATTATTAATAAACCTGTCTAGTATACAGTATTAAATTCTCATGTTTATACTGTGCATAGTATTAGTTTTATGAATAATTATACAGGTATACCGAAAAACGGCTAACGCTGAAAGGATTTTAAATGAGTATTTCAAAATAAAATGGAAGTTAAGTTAAAGTCTACTATATCATTTAATTTTATTTATCTTATAACGTTTACTTAAAACTTTTCGTCTTTACTTTATCTATTAGGAAAAATAAATTTTGTTACAACTTTAATCTTATGAAAAAGAATAAACATGATAAAATACTTTTTGAAAATTGAGCTTTGATTTTGAGTTCATTTGTTCAAATACTTTATAAATGCAAAAAGCTGAATTTATATTCACACTTTAAAGAATTTTAGAAAAATTGATCGTTGCACATCACTTCATATGAATTATTCAGGGAAGTTGAGTAAAAGAATCTGATATCAAAATCAATATGCCTATCGGAAATATTGATTGCCCTCATTTGAATTTCAAATAGATACATTTTCGATGTTCGCTTCCTTCAAATTTGAATGAAATTCCATTTTTCATTCATAAAACAAATTTGTATTTGGAGGTAGCCTTCAGGCATCCTTGATTGTCAAATAATAAAAATTATTAAAAAATACAAAAAAGTTACTAATGAGTAGAATTTTTCATAAATTGTATTTGTACAAAACATCATTATAAACTTTGTATAAAGTAAATGTGTCATTTTTAAATTTTGTGTTATATTTATGATGTTTGAAATATAAGTATTTTTATTTGCTTACAATTTTCTTTATAACATCGGATTGTGGATAGCCCTGCCTGCCCTCTCTACCGCAGTGGTGCGGCGATGAATGCTTATCACCTCTCCATGTGTTCAGCCCTTACATAAAAACTGCATCTGCTCCCGATACTGGGAAGCCAGAGACCTTTAGAACAATTTAATTTCTTAATTTTATGTGTTTCTCATGTTCTAATTCTCTATTCAGTTTCTGAGTTCGATTTGTATTTTGTGTTTGACGTGGTTTGTATTTTACATAGATCTGTATTCCTGTATTTTCATATTCTTCTGATCTCTGTATGGCGTTAGGATAATGTCTGTATCGCCTGCTGCATTGGGAAAAAAATCTTTATATTTTGACGACCCCTTCTTCCCCTTCTTCGTCTTCTAATTGTAATAAATCATCAAATAATAAATTTAAGAAAATACAATATTGGATTGGTCTACATGAAGGATTTTCTAAATTAATTAATAATAATGTTCATCTTGTTGCTAAAGCTCCCCTAAAATTAAATTCATTAATTTCTAAAAAATTAGATCCTTCTGCTTCGAAATTAAAATCAGGTGTTTATGAAATCCCATATAAAATTCATAATAAAACTAACTATTATATAGGAATGACCAATAGATCTTTTAGTGATAGAATGAGGGAACATATAGCAGATTAAAAATATAACAGATCCTGCACTGCTTTTTCACGTACGTATAATACTAATCCCATCGAACCTGATTTTGAAAATGCCAGAATAATTTATAGTACTAACAATAGAAACCAAGCTCTACTTTATGAATCTTTTGAAATTATTAAAAGGAAATCCGAAATTTGTAATGATACATTATCCATTAACGCCCCCCCCCCCTCAATTTGGCTTCGTTTCTTAAACTTAAAATAATTTAAGGTAACCCTGCTATTGTTTGTTCTGGCAAACCTGCAATGTGATACTTTGACTCCATTTTATTAAAGAGTTTTATTTTTCTTGTAATGTACATGATTGTGATTTATTTAGGTGTTTTTAACTCATTTTAAAATGTATATAGAGTGATTTTATATAATTTATGTAATCGCGTATTAATTTCTTTGTGACTTGAATTTATAGTATCCTAGAATGGCTTAAATTGTTTATGTTTATAGTTTTTGAACATCATTTCCCTGAAGATGGTTAAAGATGGAATATTAACCGAAACGTCGGAATAAAGATATTTTAAATTATGTGATATGCTGAAAGTATATTTTATTACTGTTTTTATAATTATTAACAGCATATATAAGTGGAATATATATTTCTTTATTTCCATTACTATTTTACCATTATGCTTTACTTTAAAGCAGTATCCGTAATAAAACCAAAAGAGTTATTTTGCGCAATCTCTCTTTACAGGGTAAGAGAGAATACTTAAGGTATATATTTGAATATGTTAAAATTCTTAGATAATAAAATACTTTTTAAACTTTTATGTACGAATAGAAACGTTTATGATAGACAGTTTTTATTTTTATTTTTATTTTTTAATTTATTTTTTCATGTCTTTATACTAGCATTATTTTAACATGAAAAAAATTATAAACCAATTTTAGTTTTAACAGGGAAATTGAGGCAAGTTACACTGATTTTTTTTTTTTTTCATACGGAACTATAGTATGCGTTTGGTTAGTCCCTCCGTGCACACATATCAATCGAAATATCAAGATACATCTAAAACTAGGTTAGTTCATTTTTATCCTCGATTGATGATCTATAAAAACTAAATAATAACGCAAAATAACATTTCACATTGAGAAGGTACTTACTATAAATTGGAAATAGAATAATTCTACGAATTACAAAAGCCGTAATTCCTCTACGTTTTATGTAGTTTACAGGATACGTCCCTCCTATAACGTATTGTGAAACATAATCCAAATAAATAACTATTAGAATTAGTCCCCTTGATGGCATAACAAATATTTTACTACTTTTCATGTAATAACATGAGAGTACTTTATTTAATACAAATCATGCATTTATACGTATTCATAAGCTAGAATGATAAATATTTACCAACATGCACAGTTGTTAAATTCTAATACAGACAAGTACAGTATTTGATTTGTGATAAAACTGATAGGATTCCATTTTACTCGATTGATTTGTTTCTTACTTAAAAAAAGATATTAAGTGCAGGTTGGGATCATTCGATAAGTTAAGTAGATATTTG
Organism: Salticus scenicus; assembly: GCA_963930645.1. Classification (NCBI taxonomy): domain Eukaryota; kingdom Metazoa; phylum Arthropoda; class Arachnida; order Araneae; family Salticidae; genus Salticus; species Salticus scenicus. The sequence goes on from OZ005648.1 coordinate 370,997,040, forward strand.
CAAAAAAAATTTCTGAAGCTCGAATAGGTAAAGGTATTATAATGCATTTAAATTAATCTGAGTATTCGACATCGACATACACCTAGAACCTAGGAGCCTTGCGTGTAAGTATCCCTAATACACATTATGCCATTTTTTTGATGTTACAAACCAACAGTAAGTGCCTTTAAATATATTAAGTTTCAATGACGATATAGAACAATATTAAATGTCATATATACCCAAGTAGCAGCGGAACGTTCTTTGGACGTCTAATAACGGTTACAATAGTTCAAACACCGTGTTTCGTGTCAAAAGAACGTTCCATTAGACGTTCAAAAATTGTATTATTTTGAACGTTCTAAAAAAGTGTGCGTTGTACCTTCCATAAAACGTACAATTTCAGTTCTATACTAAACGTTTAAATGTAACACCGTCATAAAACGTTCTGTCTCAGTGAGATTATTACGAATAGGACAAAATGCCCAGATTCAGTTTTGATTTCGTAATATTCATTGAGTGTTGTGTTAGGATTAAAACAAACTAACTACACGAGGGTCCTAGGTCTGGATGGTGTACCCTCCGTGGAAATCATTCTAAGAATGCCTAACCCTTATTTACGCGAGTTTCAAAGAAAATCACGGAAAAACTCCGAAAACCTAAGTGGACGAGCGTGACCAGGAATCGAAACCAACACTCCCCCGTCTGTAAGGTTCGAGAGTAGAACCTCGCGGTCACTAATACTCGTCGGGAAGTTACAGAAATAAGTTTTTTTTTTCCTTAAGCATAATTTTAAACTTTTATTATATTTTATTTATGATTCTATTTAATTTTGAATGTTGCTGATAAATTATCAATATTGATAATGTTGTTAAATCATTACTCTGTTTGATTGTTTTTTTTTTTTTTTTTTTTTTTTTTTTAATTCCAAATTTTATTTAATAAATTTTAATAAAAGAAAATTATTTAATATATATTTCAAAAATTATTTTCTTCATAGATGAAAATTTTACTTAGCCATTCTCTTTTAATTAAACTATTTAAAAGAAATCTTCTACCCATCGCACTACTTTATTCTGTAGCATTCTATGTAACAGCGCCACTTAACCAGTTAACATGAACAAAAATTTAATAAACACTGTATCTCAAAATTAAATATTTACATATTAAATTTGTTGCAGATTTCACTAACACATGCTGAGGTATAGCTATCTGGAAAAATTGCATAATAAAAAGTACTATATCGGCCGATATATACCCAAACTGAATTATCATAGTTTTTCATAATATATATTTCACATACTCATGTTAGTGAATTTTTAATAATAATAATAATAATAATAATAATCTGAGATATTGTTTTCCTTTAAACGGGATTGAGTTGCAGCACATTAGTGACACCTCTCAATCAATATATGCTCAAATTAGATCACCATAGTTTAACATAATATCTATCCCACATATCATATCAAGCTTGGTGCAGTTTTATTCAATACAAACTGAGATACTGCCCTCTGTTACATGGAGGGGGGGGGGGGGAATTACATAATAGCTGAGCACCTATTAGGTCATATATTCCAAAAATTAATCAGGGCTAGTTTGAATAAAAGTTTGACTAAATATCAAGTTAGGTTAAATTCTGTCCACTGATTCTTCAGATACAATTTCCACAAAATTTTATTAAGATGCGCAAACAAGTTCTAAAAATTGTCGAATCCTATCGAGGACGTCTCAAGGAGTGTTAAACCCTATGTCGAAAATTTCCATGCATCCATTGCGTTCTTTTTATGTATACTGAAAAAATAAAGCGTATGCCATTTCTGATCCTGTCACTGAATATTTTGTTCAATACTGAAATATACACTAAAACAAAATATGCTTTTCCGTTTAATTCGAGATTTTAAAATGGAAAAATAAAGTGATCTCATAAGTTTTTAAAATACTTTATAAAAATTTAAATAATTGTTTAACTCAACTCCATTTTTCCTTAAAATATTGACTATATGTTTTCTACAGCTATAAATGCTTAATAAATTTCTGTTTCAAATGTTGAACTTTGAAACATGATTATTGCGGATGTAAGAAGGGAGAGCAAATGATAACATCGACATCTGTGGATTGCATTTATTTAATTTTCGCTGACCGTGCAAAGTCAAACGCCAGGTCTTGGGAAAGTCATGTCGTTATGTGAGGCGGTAATTTTAAAACATGTAATCTGTTTTGTTCAGTTTTAGCGTTATAATGACTTGGATAAGCTTTAGAAAAGGTAAAAATGTAATATTTTTAACCTGTAATATTCTCTATGTTCTATTTATTAAAGTCTTATTTTAATATCAATTAAACAATCATTTTCATATCTGCGTAAGTTCTTAAGCCTAACTTTTGATACTTGTAAGCAGCGTTGAATCGCAGAAAAAACTGCTCCTGTTACAGAAAACCGCTTAGAAATTATGGATTCATTTTATTAATTTAGTCTTCTGAGATGGAAATTGTTAAAATAACTATTTTTGGTTATTATGTTTCTGAATGAAGAAGTAACATAAAGAGTTTACAAGATAACAGCTAATTTTAAGTAAATGCCTTCCAGACTGGTCATTATGTATTTTAAAATGCTAGTTGCAAGGGTATTTTCTTGAAAATTCTTATGAAGAAAATTCTTATGAAGAAAATTAAAAAGGTTCGTAATTCTTTTTTTCTTTTCTTTTTAAATTCTGAAGTATTTATTTAATGTTTATATGATAATATATATACAATCTAGGTTATGCAAATTGCATATTTTTAAAATAATATCCTAAGTTTCACCGACTTATAATTTTAAATATCTCTTTACTATTATTTATTAAATAAAATATATGAACTTGTTTAACTGCATAATAAAACAAAGATTCAATTAAATTTTATTCCACATCTTTATAAAAAAAACATATTCTGCTTAAAAAAAAAAAAAGACGATTTACTATATTATTTATTAATACTAATAATATTTACATTTATCAAATATTTAATAAGCCATGATAGCATAATTACATCAAATGAGGTAAAAATTGCGTTGACTCAATTTAAAGAAATTTAAACATTTAAAGAATACCAATTACATTGCCATGTGGAATAAATTTAAAATACCTGCAAACATCATTTTTTGTAAACTGCTGCTGTAAACTGAAAATATCTATACACACATGCACTGAAATTTAAAAATATGAAGTATGTTAAATATTTTAGAAAAATATTTTAATTAAATATATATAAATATATATATAAGTATTTGGAAATTTTTAAAATTTCCTCCTTCTAACTAATTTTTAATTTTTGGTTTCATTTTCTTATTATTTTAAATTAACAATATATTCTAAACTCAATTATATATTATTTTAGCGGTGTATTGGTACATTCATTTTCGAAATTATTTTTTATGTTGGAATATTAAAACTTTCTATGAACTTCAGCATTCAAATATATTTATAAACTATCCATGGACTTACAAAGTAGTACCCAGAAATGTTTAGAAATTACAGGCTGCAAAGTCGAGAGCAGGCCTTTATTTGCGCAACAATTGGTCTCAGACGTCCTACAATAAGAAAATGTATTTTTTTTTAAAAAATGTAAGCATTCATTATATGACATGTTTAAATTTAAAAAATCAATTTATTAAAAATCACAAAAACTGATAATTTTTATACAATTTTCATGACGCTAATAGTAGAAGTTGAGTTCCAACCTAAAAAATATAACACGAAGTTTCACTTTTGTGCACCCAAAATTGTCTGAGATAGTTTCAAAATTTAGGATTATTTCGCATTTTCTCGGGTTTATTAAAAAGTGAATGAAAAATTCTTTAATAAACCCAGGGAAAATGCAAACAAAGTTGAAAAAGGATTTTTAAACAGATCCCTTATCGAAGGCCGAAATATGTTAGAAAATCCAAACTTTAAATATCTTGTTCCATTTTGGGAGAATAGAAATGAAACTTTTTTTTAGGATGAGTGTAGTTTTTCTAAATATGACTATAGGGATCTGGTACTATGTAAAAAGCTAGTTTTTGTCATTTTGAAAAAATAGATATTTTAAATTTAAACATGTTATACCACAAATGCTCATATTCTTTAAAACATCTTGTAACTGAAACTATATATTTGCGACCAATAGTTGCGGAGATAAAGGTATTCTCGTCACAATGCTTTGCACCCTGTATTTAAAAAAAAATGTATATATATATATATATATGTGTGTGTGTATGTATAAATGAATTTTTAATCTTAGTTTCCCAAGTCGAAATTCATGCTGGTATTTGTTTGCTAGGCAAGCACTAGATGCTTCATCCCAGCTAGTAAAATAGCATAAAACTACCATAAATATTTGCTAGTTCCACCAAAACTATCAGCAAGTCATGGTGTGTTTTGACACACTTTATATGCTTGTCCAGCATATATATTCCAGCATGTGTAGCTTGAATATTTTGCTGGTCTAGCAGCCATCACAAACACTACTTGCTTGCACTTTTTGCTATTCCAGCAGAAATTCACAACCAACAGATGCTTTTTTTTCTTTGCTAGACTAGCATTACATGCTGTATCCCAGCAAGTAAAATAGCATAAAACTAGCATTAATATTTGCTAGAGCCACTAAAATTACCAGCTTGTCATGGTGTGTTTTGGCCCACTTTTATTGCTTGTCCAGCATACATAATCCAGCTTTTCATGCTGGTATTTGTTTGGTGGACTAGCATTAGATGCTGTATCCCAGCAAGTAAAATAGCATAAAACTAGCATTAATATTTGCTGGTTCTACCAGAATTGCCAGCTTGTCATGGTGTGTTTTGGCCCACTTTTATTGCTTGTCCAGCATACATAATCCAGCTTTTCATGCTGGTGGTATTTGTTTGGTGGACTAGCATTAGATGCTGTATCCCAGCAAGCAAAATAGCATAAAACTAGCATTAATATTTGCTGGTTCTATCAGAATTACCAGCTTGTCATGGTGTGTTTTGGCCCTCTTTTATTGCTTGTCCAGCATACATAATCCAGCTTTTCATGCTGATATTTGTTTGGTGGACTAGCATTAGATGATGTATCCCAGCAAGTAAAATAGCATAAAACTAGCATTAATATTTGCTGGTTCCACAAGAATTACCAGCTTGTCATTGTGTGTTTTGGCCCACTTTTATTGCTTGTCCAGCATACATAATCCAGCTTTTCATGCTGATATTTGTTTGCTAGACTAGCATTAAATGCTGTATCCCAGCAAGTAAAATAGCATAAAAACTAGCATTCATATTTGCTAGTTCCACCAGAATTACCAGCATGCCATGGTGTGTATTGGCTCACTTTTATTGCTTATCCAGCATACATAATCCAGCTTGTGTTGCTTGAATAAGTTGCTGGCCTAGCAGCAATCAAGACCACCACTTGCTTGAACTTTCGGCTATTCTAGCAGTAATTCACATCCAATAGATGTTTTTTTATTGCTATTCTAGCATTACTTTCCTACCATCAGTTGCTTTTAATTTTTGCTCTTATAGCAGAACTTTCCTACCATCTGTTACTTTTTGCTATTATCACATTACTTTTCAACCAGCAGTTGCGCTTTTAATTTTATTTATACTAGCCAAATTTAGGGTATTTACCTAAGGCCTGGGCAAATACCACAAAACTGGTATTTTTGAAAGTTATATCAGTAATCAATTTTTATCTATATATATTCAAAAAATAAAAAGGGATGCAAGGAATGGTACTTATAATGGAATGTAAATATTTAACTCTGTTTATTTTATATAGATGGCACCTGCAAAGCTTGACAGTGATTTTTAGAATGTTGTGCTACAAATGAATTCTTATTTTGATTAGTGAGCAGTTAACCATTCAATTTTTATGCTAATATTACTATAAGTAAATTTTATGCTACAAGGATGTTAAAATGGAAGATTAGTTATCTTACTTTTACCCACTCGTTAACACGGTATTCTGAAATTGGCGGGAAATGGTGAGAAGCATTTTTAAAGCTGTTCTTAAATGGATAAAATTGTGGTAAATAATGTAAAATTTTCACCAGATTCACAGAACTAATTTTTGATGAAAATGTATGACTTTTTCTGACATTACAATTGACAGGGTTACCACTCAAATAGCAGAATGAAATTTCCAAACTTTTCCAAGTTTTCCAAATGTGTTCTAAGAAAATTCCAGTCTAGCCATATATTGTGCATTGGTTGCGCAAAATAATTACGGTACGACTTGAAAACACAAAAGTTACATATTACTTTGACCTAAGGACAGATTGCCCTCCATGCGGGGGTCTTTCTAAGAGGTCTTCTTAAAAAAAAAAAAAGGCAAAAGCTAAGAAAAAAACAAGAAAAATGAAACTACGTTGAAAGAAAAATTATTTTTTTTTGGCAATCATTGTATGAAATTCCCTGACTTTTCCAGATTCTGGCTAAAATATTAAAATTCCTTGACTTTCCCTGACTTTCATGGTCAATTTTCAAATTCCCTGACTACTCCAGGTTTTCCAGGTAGCGTGGCAATTCTGCATTGAAGTGCCTAAAACGGGAAATAAGTTTTAATTTTTTCTCTAAATACAATACTTCTCAAAACCCTAATTTGTAAACTTTCGCATCACAAAAAAGGGATGAAAATCATCAACTAAATTGCCAACTTTGACATACTTAAAAAAGAAAAAGAAAAAATATATATACAGTAGAGAGCCAGAAATCTGCCAATCTAAAATCCGTCAAAGTCCGAAATTCGTACAGCTTTTCAGATACAAAAAATGAAATTTAAGTTACAAAACTGCAAATCAGAATTTTTGTAAAAGATCCTGAATGCAGACTTTGTGTTTGCATTTTATGATTAGAATAAAAATATGAAAAACTGCAAGAACAAAGTTTCTGATAAAGAAATTATCAACAATATATTAAATTAATCCAAAGAAAATTATGATTATTATGATGATCATATCAATGAGGAAAACAATAAATTAATTTTTTAAAATGCTACCTGATAAAGACATA